>OX345640.1:7302409-7852887 GCA_947044365.1 Petrosia ficiformis | reverse complement strand
TAACTATATGCATTTTGTTTTTAAATTAAGGAAATGTTATACTATAGTTTCCATATTAAATATATGTAGCTGAGAGAGTTCAAGTATTATGGAATTTGTATTATGAGGGAATTTTTTGAGAAACTTAAGGAACGCTATTGTGTATATAATCACTCATTGATTAAATTATATCTTCGAATTCATGTCTTTCCCTGAATATCTCTCTCCTTGCAACAAGATATGAGTATTAATTGTGCCATTGCAGCAATACAAATGAGTATGAAATATGCAATGAATACTATATAATGTATGGACTACACACAGTATAGTAGATTATTATATCACTGTAACACAGTAGTGGTTATTTTAACCTTCAGTTGTTATGAGTTTCAAAGTGAGTTTATTTTCTTAAGACTAAATCACCACCAAATTGTTTTTTCTGCTAATTGACATTTACAAATACTACCTGGTATATATAGTGTATAAAGTACATGTCATCATAAAAACACAGCAATACAGTGTATATATTATAGTATTAGTTGCAACCTAATTATGTGACTTGATATTATATCTAGATTCCAGTATAATTAGTAAATGAATCTGTGGTAATCACATACTATAATATTTGAAGTACATTGTATTATTTTTGTCACCATTCTTTATTATGTCATGTACTTCACATACTAGTCAAGATCAAAAGAAATAGTATTTGTAAATAACAAATTGAGCTATAGAGTTGTAATTACACATTATGATGTTACGTTGTTTTAGCTTACTATTATATTCTCTCCTCTTTATAATGACTCTATATCCATTCCGAGGTTCGGAAATCCTGAATGTTTTGAATAGTAGACCTGAGCTTGCTGAGCTTGAGAATGATGTCAGAACTAATATATGGCATACTCTTGTCCTACAACTTGGTCTTTGCAATGATGAATGGGAACAGTGAATAGTGGAGTTGATTAGAGTGCGATTTTTGTAAGCTATATTATTTATAATACGGCTGACATGTCTTTATCTGATTTATTGGACACTTAAGTTCAGTTTTGGTTGTATATAGTAGTCTTTGAGTTCACCTCAGGCTGCTATGGAACTAGAACATCGTCAATCTTGGTGGGTCTGATAAAGGGGATAGAACCTGCCAACAATACTATGAATATTATTAATATTCATGTGTCGTGAGTTGTATGTTTGATATCAGGTATGCAACAATGAAGTTTGATTTTAGTTTAGCATAAAGGTAAGGATGAATCACTGTCGTGTTACTATGGCAATATCACTATAAACATTAATGTTTATTTTAACCATGTTTGGTTAAATGAGATTCAATATTAATAATATGCTTGCTGAGATTATATATTTATATATACACAATAATGAATCCCACAGTAACTTAGATACAACAGATGTTTATTGTTATTATAAGTACAATTTTGTGTACATACTAAAGTAATTGTATATTCTGAACAATAACGACTTTTGTTGTTTCACAGGTATTGAATTGTATGATTATAATACACCACAGGTTATACTTATATAATAATATGCTATATACAATGTATTGGTGTTTTTGTAAGTATGTACAAGTTATTGATCACTCACGAGCGCTATATGCCAAATATTGTGCTGTGACATCACAAGGGCTGCAAGTCCAAGAACACTGGTGACGTCACAGCACAATAATTGGCATACATCACTTAGAACACACTTTACAGTGATTACGTGTTTCAATGTAGACAGTTTGTAAACTATAAGAAATTATGTAAAGATATTGAATTGACTCAATCATACAGATTGTCTTTTAGACATGAAGTTGCATCAGGGATGCCATGAGGGAGGGAAATTAAGGCATTTCACCCTCACATGCCCCCAGGCCTGACTCAATTTATAGTGGAGAGGGGCCACGTTTTACATTGCTATCCTGGGTGCACTAAAACCTCTTGGCATCCCTGTAATAGCATATGCTACCAGGGCAACTATTTGGTCTATTATTGTATAAGCATAAGCTATATTATTTATAATACGGCTGACATGTCTTTGTCTGATTTATTGGACACTTAAGTTCAGTTTTGGTTGTATATAGTAGTCTTTGAGTTCACCTCAGGCTGCTATGGAACTAGAACATCGTCAATCTTGGTGGGTCTGATAAAGGGGATAGAACCTGCCAACAATACTATGAATATTATTAATATTCATGTGTCGTGAGTTGTATGTTTGATATCAGGTATGCAACAATGAAGTTTGATTTTAGTTTAGCATAAAGGTAAGGATGAATCACTGTCGTGTTACTATGGCAATATCACTATAAACATTAATGTTTATTTTAACCATGTTTGGTTAAATGAGATTCAATATTAATAATATGCTTGCTGAGATTATATATTTATATATACACAATAATGAATCCCACAGTAACTTAGATACAACAGATGTTTATTGTTATTATAAGTACAATTTTGTGTACATACTAAAGTAATTATATATTCTGAACAATAACGACTTTTGTTGTTTCACAGGTATTGAATTGTATGATTATAATATACCACAGGTTATACTTATATAATAATATGCTATATACAATGTATTGGTGTTTTTGTAAGTATGTACAAGTTATTGATCACTCACGAGTGCTATATGCCAAATATTGTGCTGTGACATCACAAGGGCTGCAAGTCCAAGAACGCTGGTGACGTCACAGCACAATAATTGGCATACATCACTTAGAACACACTTTACAGTGATTACGTGTTTCAATGTAGACAGTTTGTAAACTATAAGAAATTATGTAAAGATATTGAATTGACTCAATCATACAGATTGTCTTTTAGACATGAAGTTGCAAGCCATGAGGGAGGGAAATTAAGGCATTTCACCCTCACATGCCCCCAGGCCTGACTCAGTTTATAGTGGAGAGGGGCCACGTTTTACATTGCTATACTGGGTGCACTAAAACCTCTTGGCATCCCTGTAATAGCATATGCTACCAGGGCAACTATTTGGTCTATTATTGTATAAGCATAAGCTATATTATTTATAATACGTCTGACATGTCTTTATCTGATTTATTGGACACTTAAGTTCAGTTTTGGTTGTATATAGTAATCTTTGAGTTCACCTCAGGCTGCTATGGAACTAGAACATCGTCAATCTTGGTGGGTCTGATAAAGGGGATAGAACCTGCCAACAATACTATGAATATTATTAATATTCATGTGTCGTGAGTTGTATGTTTGATATCAGGTATGCAACAATGAAGTTTGATTTTAGTTTAGCATAAAGGTAAGGATGAATCACTGTCGTGTTACTATGGCAATATCACTATAAACATTAATGTTTATTTTAACCATGTTTGGTTAAATGAGATTCAATATTAATAATATGCTTGCTGAGATTATATATTTATATATACACAATAATGAATCCCACAGTAACTTAGATACAACAGATGTTTATTGTTATTATAAGTACAATTTTGTGTACATACTAAAGTAATTATATATTCTGAACAATAACAACTTTTGTTGTTTCACAGGTATTGAATTGTATGATTATAATACACCACAGGTTATACTTATATAATAATATGCTATATACAATGTATTGGTGTTTTTGTAAGTATGTACAAGTTATTGACCACTCACGAGCGCTATATGCCAAATATTGTGCTGTGACGTCACAAGGGCTGCAAGTCCAAGAACGCTGGTGACGTCACAGCACAATAATTGGCATACAGCACTCGTGATTGGTCAATAACGTGTTTTTGGCATGACAACTGTTGCCATAGTTATGATAATGTTGCTGTGGTGCAATATTATCATGTCTAAACCACTGGGTGATCCCTTTGAATTTCTATGGTATCATGTCACAAGTATAAGTTATTGAGCACTTCAGAGCGCTGTATGCCAAATATTTTGCTGTGACATCACAAGTGCTTCGTGGGCTCCAAGCCCGAGAATGCTGGTGACGTCACAGCACCATATTTGGCATACAGCACTTGTGACTGGTCAATAACATGTTTGTGGCATGACAACTGTTACCACAGTTATGAAAATGTTGCTGTGACTCAATATTATCATGTCTAAACCACTTGGCGGGTCCTTTTGAAGTTCTATGGTATCATGTCACAAGCTGTATTAGGATGTGTACTTTATATACTAGTCCTAAAACAAGTATATATATATATACTTGTAAATATTGCTTAGCAGGAAAAACAAACCAGCATTGAGGAAAATTAATATAATTGTACTGAAACTCCTGTAACCAACTGAAGGTTAAAATAACATTTGATTAATATATATATATAGGTCAACAACCAACATTCGTTAGTCAAGTTTTGTGCAAAGGTGCTTTTTTTTTACTTCTATTATGGAGAATGATAATAAACAAAATATCTATGAGGTAATGGAGTTGCAGGAAGATGGACAGAAGAACGAAACAGTCCAACATCAACCTTTGAGTAATAGCAAATCATGCCAGCAAGTCAATGGTGTTGGAAAATTACCATTTGCAGTTCTATCAATAGCCCTGCTACTAATACTGGTAATACTTCTGATTCTTCAAGGAGTAACATTGGCCCAATTGCAGCTAAACATACTTCCGGTAGTATGTCCTGAAACAAGTACAAGTACTACAGCTAGTACTGATACACTCACTAGTGAAAACAACAGTTGTGCTCCAGATACATGTAATAAAGAACTGCTAACACAAATCATTCGACTTATTAATGTAAGTCATGACGAGCAAATGGAGTACACTTTAAATAATACAGAAATACTACAGCAACTTCTTGAAACTATCCAAGCTTCAGGAACACAGCTTGCTAGTATTATTGCCACTCTATCTACTCTTGAACTAAACGGTGTTTCTACTGAGGCAGTTATCAATAATATTCAGGTATTGGTAGAAGTTTTGTTGGAGTTACAGAATTGGTCTGTTCTATTTAATTCTCATTTGCCTATTTCTTGTGAAGACATAAAAAATAAGCAACCAAGCAGCCCTACTGGATACTATCATGTTAATAGTCGACTTATCTATTGTAATATGGATGAGATGTGTGGTATTGAAGGAGGATGGACAAGACTAGCATATCTGGATATGTCAGACTCTACAATGAGCTGTCCTTCTGGATTTAGACTGTATGAGACAGGAGGAGTTAGAGCTTGTGGCAGACCAGTTGGAGGACCGAGTTGTGCATCAATAACTTTTCCGTCTAATAATATTAGCTATTCAAAGGTGTGTGGTAGGGTAGTGGGGTATCAATATGCTTCACCTGATGCTGTTGATACACGTTTTATCAATAGCAGTATACACAACGATATAGACTCTTATTATGTTGACGGTGTTAGTATCACACGTGGATATCCTCGTCAGCACATCTGGACTTTAATGGCAGGAGTGGGTGATTCTTATCCTGAAACTGGAAATTGCCCATGCAATACTCCACCAGGCAGCACACAAGACATTCAGTCGTTTATAGGTAACAACTACTTCTGTGAGTCTGGTAACCCTGTTGCTTGGACACGTAAATTCTACACTGATGATCCACTCTGGGATGGTCAAGGATGTGGCTTACAAGAAGGCAATTGTTGTGCAGCACCTGGTCTACCATGGTTTTATAAAACCTTTAACTCTACCACTGACTACATTGAGCTGAGGGAGTGTGGTGATGAATCGACTGATAATGAAGATGTCCCATTTAGCTTGTATGAAATATACATAAAATAAATTAAGTATTTCAATAATTGTATTTTGTGTAGCTAACGTTGTAGAAACTGTTTTCTGATGAACATTATTTTATATGTGATAAATAGTGTTGTTTTAGTTATAGTTAACTAATTGTTTTCATAGTGCTGTTTCAGTTAACTAAAACTATAAATGCAAATACTAATATGTCAGTTTGAGATTTGACCTACAGTACCATTATACTGAAATTAAAACTGTACATCCATTTACACTGCTTCTTAGTGTAATTATAAGTACATTAGTAGTTAATTAACGAAAAATCCACTGCAAGTACATTTTAGTTAACCAAAACATCCATTACAAGTATATTAGTTATAGTTCTATAACTGAAATGCCATCAATAATATATTTCAGTTAAAAGCAAAAATGTTGTACTAAAATTAGTTTTACTTGAACTAGTTACAAGTGTGAATCTAATTTACTTTCTGTGGGTGTGGCAACAACTTGCGTTTTTTAATTAACCGTCTTGAAAAAGCGTCATGTCCTCGAAAACGTAGAAAATCATGTCCTTGGTAAGGATCACTCTAACTATTACTCTTCTCATATCATAACACTTTTCTTCAATAGATATAAATGACTTAATAAAGTATATACAGAATGTAGACAATTTTGCGCAGCTTGGGAAGAGATAGCATGTCATCTTGATATCTCAATACACAGTGTTGCTACTATTAAAGCTAATGATAATGATGTTAACAAAAGATTTTCAGAATTAATAGCAGTATGGTTAAAACAAGGGAGACCCGAACAGCCTCAACCAATGTGGAAAGTGATGTGTAATGCTATTGCTAGTGTAGATAGAGGTATATAGTGCAAAGCAAATTACTAAAAGACATCAGTGTGATTGTGACAAGTGTATAAGTACCAAGAGCCTAGTATCATGTAGCCAAACTACCAAAGTGTCTGGTAAGACATTGATAGATTACACTGTTGTATGATTACATAGTGTATTATTTTGTATACGTGTTTGGAATATCAATGTGTATGTATATATATATCTACTCTGTTTTATTTGCACATCACTAGTCGACGAAAAACACTTTTGTGAAAAGTATTTACATTCGAAGGAATTATAACTTCTGAAATTCTGTATACAAAAAGGAATACGAATGTATACTCAGGCAGTATTCTTAATTATATTCATTATTTGATGTATTAATCAGATTATGATTACAAATTACAATCAAGATAATATAATTATAGTGGGTGGTTTCCTGCAATGTGGTGATAGGATTCTAGTTCAAAACAGTGGGTGCATGTATACTATGTGTACTATGTGTATCATGACATCTTATTGCTGATCATATGACCTGTGGCCAATCAGAGTGCAGATAATGCGTCACGTGATTGAACATTAAATCACTTACTGCACACTTTTGTGTGCAATAAGTTAGTTATTGCACACTTTGCTCACCTCCACTAACGAAGCAGCTCCAATAACAGTGGTAGTTTACCAGATCGTCAATAAATCACTTAGAACACACTTGACAGTGCATTGTGTGTTTTAATGTAGCACTTGGGTGATCAATAAAGGTCTCGTTTGCATAATGCACTCGCCTTTAGCTTGTGCTATATGTAGACTCAACCTTTATTGACCTGCCCTCGTGCTACATTAAAACACGTAATCACTGTAAAATGTGTTCTAACTATTACTTGCCATTATTATTATTGTTATTACAGTGATAATTATATAACACTTCTCTTGTTTCATTTCAGCTGTAGATGGGACTGAGGAGAATGACAATAGCCAAACTACAGGTATGTAACTCATGATATCAGTATTATGAATCTTGATAACTAATATAGTTTTATAATTATAGTTGTACTTGTCCTCACTGAATATAATTATGTAATATAGATGATGCAGTAAGAAGAAGAACAAGACAGATATCTGAAAGTATCACTGCAAAAAAGAAATAACTAATTTAGTGGTTAGTACAGTTCCAAGGATTTAACAATTAGTTGGTAGTTTGGAATACATACATCTTATACCACAGGTTGTACTATCAGTTGTAGCTGAATCACTATAATTTTAGGGTGCAGCTGTCTACTCATATTTCATGTCAAAGATTTAGTACAATTTATACTAAAACGCATGTAATTGTATATGGTCATCAAAAAGGTTTGTAAACTCACAAACACATAATTTACTCCAATATTATGTTATAGTAACATACATGTATGTAGCCACAATATCCTCTATGACAAATTGACAATTGAAATTGTAACTCACGCTATTCCTTGCAACTATACTAACCAATAAAATGGTTATTTTAACAATTTATTTGTTGCAGTGCAGTATTATGTACTATGTGTATTATGACATATTATAATTATTATATTAATTGATGAAGCCATTATTATTGTTGTACAACACTTCTCTTTTTTTTATTTTAGTTGTAGAGGAGGAGATTCAGGAGAAAGACAATACAGGTATGAAATAATTATTAATAACTCATGTATTATAAATCTTGATAACTATATAATACAGTTTTATAATTATAGGTGTACTTGTCCTTACTGAATATAATTATGTATTATTTATAGATGAGGCAATGAGAAGAACAAGACAGATATCTGAAAGTAATAACTATATTATATTTGTAATGTATACTGTATTATTATAAATATAAGTACACAAGAATAATAAAAAAACTTTTTCAATTAAAATGAAAGATGCAGGGACGTCAAAACCCAAAAAGCATGCAAACAAAGTTGGGAGGCTAACATAGGACCCAAAATTAAACAAACCACTTCCATACATATAAGTACTTACATTGCTATAAAGCAAACTACAAATAGCAATATTTATGCAGGGTTATATGGAAGTGGTTTGTTTAATAGTAAGGATGAATTACAGTCATGTTACTATGGCAATAGGACAGGATATTTAACAACCAGCATTGTAAATTTGCATTAGTCAACTATAACAAGCTTTGTGCAAAGGTACTTTTCTTTTTGACTTCTATTATGGAGAATGATGATAAACAAAGTTCTATGAGGTGACTGAGTTACAGGAATATGAACAGAACAATGAAACATTCCAACATCAACCTTTGAGAAATACCAAATCATGTCGGCA
The DNA here is from genome assembly GCA_947044365.1 of Petrosia ficiformis. Taxonomy (NCBI): domain Eukaryota; kingdom Metazoa; phylum Porifera; class Demospongiae; order Haplosclerida; family Petrosiidae; genus Petrosia; species Petrosia ficiformis. The sequence continues at coordinate 7,844,084 of OX345640.1, read as the reverse complement.
AGTTGGAAGAGTACCATTTGTAGTTCTATCAATAGCCCTGCTACTAATACTGGTAATACATTTGATTCTTCAAGGAGTAATACTGACCCAACTAAACATACTTCCGGTAGTATGTCCTGAAACAAGTACAAGTACTACAGCTAGTAGTGATACACTCATTAGTGAAAACAACAGTTGTGCTCCAGATACATGTAATAAAGAACTGCTAACACAAATCAGTCAACTTATAAATGTAAGTCATGACAAGCAAATGGCGTACACTTTAAATAATACAGAAATACTACAGGAACTTCTTGAAACTATGCAAATTTCAGGAACACAGCTCGCTAGTATTATTGCCACTCTATCTACTCTTGAAATAAACGGTGTTTCTACTGAGGCCGTTATCAATGATATTCAGGTAATGGTAGAAGATTTGTTAGAGGTACAGAATGGTTCTCTTCTATTTAATTCTCATTTGCCTATTTCTTGTCAAGACATACAAAATAAGCAACCAAGCAGCCCTACTGGATACTATCATGTTAATAGTCGGCCTATCTATTGTAATATGGATGAGTTGTGTGGTATTGAAGGAGGATGGACAAGACTAGCATATCTGGATATGTCAGACTCTACAATGAGCTGTCCTTCTGGATTTAGACTGTATGAGACAGGAGGAGTTAGAGCTTGTGGCAGACCATTTGGAGGACCAAGTTGTGCATCGATAATTTTCCCGTCTAATGGTATCAGCTATTCAAAGGTGTGTGGTAGGGTAGTGGGGTATCAATATGCTTCACCTGATGCTGTTGATACACGTTTTATCAGTGATATTCTACACAATGATATAAACTCTTACTATGTTGATGGTGTTAGTATCACACGTGGATCTCCTCGTCAGCACATCTGGACTTTCATGGCTGGAGTAAGCGCTTCTTATTATGATCCTGGAAATTGCCCATGTAATACTCCACCAGGCAGCACACAAGACATCCAGTCGTTTATAGGTAACGACTACTTCTGTGAGTCTGGTAATCCTGCTAATGGTTGGACATATAAACTGTACACTGATGATCCACTCTGGGATGGTCAGGGATGTGGCTTACAAGAAGGCAATTGTTGTGAAGCACCTGGTCTACCATGGTTTTACAAAACCTTTAACTCTACCACTGACTACATTGAGCTAAGGGAGTGTGGTTATGAACCGACTTATAATGAAGATGTCCCAATTAGCTTGTATGAAATATACATAAAATAAACTAAGTCTTTTAATAACTGTATTTTATGTAGCTAGCATTGTAGAAACTGTTTTCTGCTGAATAAAAATCTAGTAACCATCCAGTCATAATTATATTATTCATTGTTCTCATGAATATGAATATTACATTATCTGGGTGTGGTAACAACTTTGCGTTTTAATTAACCATCTTGAAAAGGCGTCATGTCTTCTACTGTATTCGCAAACGTCGAAAATCATGTCCTTGGTAAGCATCACTCTAACTATTACTCTTCTCATATCATAACACTTTTCTCAATAGGTATAAATGACTTCAATAAAGTATATACAGAGTGTATACCATTTTGTGCAGGTTGGGAAGAGATAGCATGTTATCTTGATATCTCAAGATACAGTGTTGCAACTATTAAAGCTAATGATAATGATGTTAACAAAAGATTTTCAGAATTAATAGCAGTATGGTTAAAACGAGAGAGGCCTGAACAGCCTCAACCGACATGGAAAGTGATGTGTAATGCTATTGCTAGTGTAGATAGAGGTAGCGCAGAGCAAATTGCTAAAAGACATCAGTGTCATTGTGACAAATGTAAAAGTACCAAGAGCCTAGTATCATGTAGCCAGACTACCAAAGTGTCTGGTAAGAAGATGATAGATGTCACTGTTGTATGATTACATAATGTATTATTTTGTGTATATACATGTTTGGAATATCAATGTGTATGTATAGGTTATACACTGAGGTGAAAGTTTCTGCTGGATTTATCTAACTGAGAGGCGAAGGCATGAGGTTTGATAAATCAGTAGAAACCATACCGAGGTATATAACTGTCTTCTACCATGAAACGTGTGTGAAATACAGTAACTAAGCAAATGTTTGCACGTGGTAACAGTATATATAATTTCACTAACCTAGTATGGATTTCTGTGACTCTCAGGGTTTAGACAAGTAACTGATAACAATTCAATCACAAATGAATTGAGCTATAGAGTTAAAATTACACATTGTGATGTTAAGTTGTTTTAGCTTACTATTATATTCTCAGAATAATTGTCTTCCTTTTATAATAACTATATATACCTATAGCTACTTCATGCAGAAAATATACATATCTATCTATTAGGGGAAATCATGTCCACATACTCATGTTCGGAAAGTCTGAATGTTTTGAACAGCAGACCTGATCATGCTGAGCTTGATAATCATGTCAGAACTAATAAATGGCATGCTCTAGGCCTACAACTCGACCTTGACAATGATGAATTGGATGGATTTAGATCAGCATGTCTTGGTGACATTGGTGCTTGCAGACAAAAGATGTTTGCTTTGTGGTTAAAGCAAACCGAACCTAAACCAACCAGACAAAAACTACTAGATGCCTTGAGAACAAAGGCTGTTGCTGAGATGTATATAGCACAACAATACGAGTTACATATTCGCCAGCAGTTGTCTCAAAAAGTACTACCTGATATTCCAGGTATATGTGAGAATCAAAATAGTATTATTCACAATCATGCATGCACAATTTTGTAACTATAATTTTGACAGCTGTGTTCTTACTTACGCATATAGCAAATATCAGTGATTAAAGGATCAATGATTATATAAAATGTAAAACATCTTCATAGCATTATGTATTATATATAAGTTTAATAACACCAGGTCCGTATGCAAGGGGGTTCTAGAAGTTTCAGAACTCATCTTTTCATGTCATATTAATTATAATTGTTAATAAGACAACTAGCCTTATCCCTGGAGATGAGATGATTATGTACATATGCTATCATAAGTGCTGTATAGTGGGTATGGCTAAGAAAATTATCCTCTTGCTCTGAGATTAAGAACCCCTCTCTTTAAACTGCTTGTGTACGGACTTGAATACTAAAACCATTTTCTACAATATCATTAATATATTGTGTTCATTCAACATAGATTGCCCAATACCGATAGATACAGTTCAGTGTGACATTGTGAAGTTGAAGGAGTTGATTGTCGGTGAAATAAATAATAAATTTGCTGACTTGTGTGAACTAATGCAAACATGTTTACCAAATATTACGAGAGAGATGTTTCAAGCCCATTTGATAAACGAAGCAGTAAGAGATAATCCAACAGCTGAAAAAATTCTTAAAGAGTTTACAAATGGAATGAAATGGATTGACAATCAGCTAGATGTGGAAGAACACTGCAAGGCGTTTCTGTGTGTTTTTCATAAAATGGGAGGTACTTTTTTACTTGCTTCAAAACAAGTTAAGACACAATGGATCAAAGTAGCAAAGCAAAAAATGGATGTATCATTATCACTTGATCAGTGATATTATATTTCCGTATCCACTTCTTTTAGTATGACAATTATTTAGTTATGTACAATTGATGTTAATAATTAGTTTTCACATAAGGGTGTCACCCAGCAGCCTGGCTTGGCCGGTGGTATATCTTTCCTTTGGGATGGTTGGCCTGGGGTGCAGTTTTCTACCTATAGCAGCAAATGATTTCTCGCAAATGTGAGCTAGATGTGAACACCCAGTGAACTGTGAAGCAAACCGTTGTTTCAGAGGCCGCCGGGCTTCACACAGAACAGCTGGCCTGTTTGCTAATTTAATTAATTTGTTTCTTTAGTTACAATATCTGTATTAACAGTAGGAATTACACATCAGTTGATATTAGGCTATATCATTAGTCTTTGACCCAGAATAAGCTGGGTCCAGTGCATGTAAAAAAAGTGGGAGGGGCCACCTGGCCATCATGTCAAAAGGCAAAGGTAAATAAAACTATCTGTTATTCTCTTCTTAAAACTGTTAGATTATAATGTCTGTATTTTATGACCTATGTAATATAATGATATGTAATAATGATAAGAGTTATTACTATTTTTATCATTTTAGTGTCTATGACACATCTACCTCTTCTGTGCCGTAAACTTCAAGAATTAAATGCTCAATGGGAACAGTTCGGATCGGCATTACATTTAGATTATGACATCATACAAGAAATAAAGCAGAATCCTGTTGAACGAACTGTAAGACAAAAAATGACAAAGGTTCTTGTGAAGTGGAAAATGGATAGCAATAAGAAGACATGGCGTGCTGTTTATGATGCTTTGAAGCATGTAAGAAATTTTGAACTGGCTGATAGAGTTCATAAACTCCATCCTGATTTGGACAGTGAAGGTAAATATAATCAACTGTAAGGAACGAACCAGCGCCACTGCAGCTATGAGAAGCCATAGAAATGACACGGAGGAATTGGCGGGGCATGTCACATCCTGTGTCATAATATTTATTCAGATTTTAACTCTAAACAACAAGACACGTTAAGGTTTGGTGAATCTGTGCCGCTAGGTTATATGTTGCAAGAGACCCTAGAGTGGTCATACGTTGTAAGGGCCTAAGCTTTTATTAATATTCAGTGGTCACGTGTCAGGAATGACAGAGTATGTCACGTGACCCTGCCCACCTTGGTCGTGTCATTTCTATGGCTTCCCATAGCTTCAGTGGCGCTGGTCCATTGTTTGCAGTTGAACCGGTAAATATAATAATGTATAGTTCTAATCTGGAAACTAGCCCCTTTGCAACAAGGAAGGGGTGTGGCCTACTGTTTGCTAATGCTTTGTATGCATGGAATGTAATGAAACCTTTTTATGTTTTGAATGGTATGTGTCGGTGGACGTTCACAAGTAGAGATAAGCACGTTATGCTTTTATTACAGCGTATTTGCTATGCTCAAATTTCCAGTTTAGTATTGTTCATTAGCGACCAAGCAGGAGTCAAAAGGGCATTGATAGATTCAGATATAAAGATTATACTGTAACCAAGTTTAAGTAGGCTTTGAATTTGAAAGGCTGAAGATTGCACTTAATTGTATTGATATATGAGAATTCAACTTAGTGTTTATACATGAATTACATCACAAATTAGTCTTTATTCAAAATATCTTCACAGTTCCTGTTGATGATCATGATTATGTTGAAAAAATGCTGGATCTCTTACAAGGAGTTATACGTCAATGGGAAATATTCGGTTTGCATCTTGGGTTTCATTACGATGAATTACAGGAGATCAATCAAGGGAAACTAACATCGGAAGACTGCATGAAGGAGGTTATAGCAACTTGGATTAAAGTCAAACGTGATAAAGCAACAGGTGATGAAATCATTGAAGCTTGTCGTAGAGTTAAAAATTATTACTTGGCTGAGAAGCTAGACAGAGACACTGAATTTAAAAATGCATTTGAAACGGTTGAAGGTAAGTAACATTGATATTCTTTTATCAATACAGTACCTGACATTATTAAGGTTACATACTATCACTGTACTTCCATTGACTACAGTGTACTTTGTGAGTGAGGTACACTGTACGTACTACACAGTATTACACCGTATTACAACTTAGTACTATGCTATCACATACAAATGTAAAGGGATTTACACATTACTATGAATACAGTACAAAGTAGTACTTGGTACTACTTAGAAGTACAGTTGACTATCACCTTATTATAGTGTAGCTCCCATCATAGTATGTAAACTTATTATAGTTAGGTACTATACTTTGTGCATTAAGACTGAGTAGTGGTTTGTCATATACACATAATTCTACTAATAGTATGACAATGTTTGATTTTATAATAGGGGAAGAAATGACAGAGAAGCCACAAGAAATCAAGGAACTATCTGCAAAAAGAGCGCAACCAATAGGTAATTAAAAAATAACAAAGAAGTTCATTATTGTGTTTCTTTATCCATGCATAGATCATTCTCAAGTTATACGATGTATTGGAGCTGTTATTGATGGAATGTATGCTTCACTCAGCAGTCTCTTTGATGACTCTTTGAAGAAGGTGGCCGAGGAGATGTTACAAGCGGGTATAATCACTCGAACATTGGAGAGAAACCCGACTTTTGATTCCATTATTAATAGTTTCTTATCGGCATTCGAATTTATGGATGAGTTGGAAGATATTGAAAACCATTGTGTGAAATTTCTGTCTGTTTTTTATAAAATAGGAGGTCCGTTTGTACCTGCTGGAGACATGATTAAGAAACGTTTACAGAAGAAGATAAACAGTGAACTTGGAATAGAGCTGAAACTAAATGAACTAAAACAATAAATACACTCACCCTTTTTTGAATTGTAATGTCATTATATATTTTATTAAAATGAATTATGAATTATGAATTTTAGACACCTTATTTAATTAAGGAGATTGCAGTTCTGAGGTTGTTAATTAATTATAATTAATTAGGGGGTGTGGCTGATTTAACTAAACCACCATTATAAATGTCTACTCAACCACAGATCATTGTGAGCACACATTTGCTTGGTAAGTTCAATTGACATAAATACAATATATAATGTAATTATATTCAGTGTGGTGACATATACTCACTTTGATATAGGCACTGAAGATTTTAATAAAGTTGATCCAGTTTGCCAACAATTTAGTGCAAGATGGGAGGAGATTGGATCTAATCTTGGTATCAAGAGATATATAGTAGAAACTATTAGACAAGACTTCAAATATTGTGGGAAAAAAATGTCTGAATTGATAGCAGTATGGTTGAGAAGGGAGAGTGATGGACAGCCTTTACCATCATGGAGAGCATTGTGTGATGCTATTGCTAGTATAGACAGAACTAGTGCTGAGAGAATTGCAAGCCAACATCAGTGTTACTGTAGTCAATGTAAAGGTAAATAAACTATTTATAATTTATACCCTGTGGATAACTCACCAGTACCAGTATTGAATCTTTGATGTTACTGATAATGGTTTAATGAATTTGTTCACAAAAAAACATTGATGAACAGATTTTTCAGGTAATAATGCACACAGATTTTATCCTGCTAGTTGACGAACGTGGCCCTATATCTTAGATCTGGTAATTTAAGCAAAAGATTCAGTACCTTTCATCCTCAGCTATAGCCACAGTGTAATTAATATTGACAAAGTATAAATAAACATGTGTTGTTATATATGTCTGCTTTCTATATTGATACGTTTGTATAAAGTTGTGACAGTCTGTGGAAAGATATGAGTCTGGTATGTTGATACAGAAAGCGTGAGCTGTGCATTAATACTTCCATATTAGTATATATAATTGATAGAGTAGTGAAGAAAAGCTAATGTTCTGAATATTCTCTTCATAATTAAATAGTTCGATAGTTTATTGTGACTATTTCTATTATCATAGAAGTTGCACAGAAACGACAGGTGGTTGTTAGACCAGTTGTTGTACCATCTCGTAAAGTTTCACCACATGATATTCTCAAATCTCACATCCCTGCAATAATTGAAGTCATAGTGGACACAGAAAGACTAGCAGATAATCTCGCAGCAGTAGATTTGATACCTCATTCTGTCAAAGATAATGTATCAACTACATTAGGGATTAGTTTGTATCAAAGAGCGAGTAGATTAATGAATGAGGTTCATCGTCCAATGAAATTGTACGATGAGTCTCAAACACTACAATCATTATGTCGTGTCTTGAAGAGACAGGGTAATCCAGCTCTTGCTAGGATAGCTGATACTATATTGAGAGAATTAGGTGAGTAAATTATGAGATATCACCATAATCTTGTAATCTACCTCACATACAGGTATTGAAACGTGTGAAAATATACCTCCAAACTCAGGTAATGAGGCATGTGTGTATATTATATATATATATATATATAGTGATGTACTGGTAAGAGTTCTTACTGATATCCCGATAAATCGATAATGACCAATACTGATTATCAATCACTAATGAAGAGTATATAACTCATAGTATAGAGGAACTTCATTCAGTATTGTTAGTTTCTACTAGAGCAGTGGTTTAAAAACCTATACAAAGTGGTTTTGAAACACTTGTTTATATAAATGTGTTGTATAAATATACTTTAGTTAATTTGTGATATATTAGTTCCTTGTATAGCTATCACCTTTATCACATATGGCAGGTCATAAACTATTTGTACACTATACTGTACTTCAATACCACAGCTTATGTACTGGATACACTTACAGTATGTAACTATAAATGCATATTAACCATGCATATATATATATATATATATAATTATATATATATACTGTATAATGTGTATATACTACATATACTATAGTAATCTAGAACTACCCAGCTGTTGTGATAGGTAGAAGTACTATACATCTTTATACTGTAGATATACACTGTAGAGTATTACTGTACCATCAAATGTATACAATATTGTACTATAGCTGAAGATAAATCACAAGAAATGAGATCACAACAACAAAAAATTGTGACAGAAGAAACAGGTTATCAATACTAACTATAAACAATACATTTCATTTAAGACTAACATAATAATTATATAAAATTTCTGTCATATTTATTATTAACTCTTTCTATTATTATACATGTATTTACTTGTTAGATACACCCGACTCGAAGAATGAATCAGAAGGTATGAGACTTTAGGATCATAGCAATTATATCATTACTTTGCTTTAATAAGTCTCAGTTATCTATAACTAAACAATATTCTCCTCTCATGTAGGAAGTACTTCATCTAAGGTCATACAGTGTATTGTATTTGTAATAAACGAGAAGAAGCCCGCTTTAAGTCGTCTATTTGATAGCACTATGGAAACTGTAGCTGAAGAGATGTTACAAGCTCGTGTGATCACCGGGAGTATTGAGAGAAATCCGACTTCCGATGCCATTATTAATAGTTTCTTATCAGCATTTGAATTTATGGATGAGTTGGAAGATATCGAAAACCATTGTGTGAAATTTCTGTCTGTTTTTTATAAAATAGGAGGTCCGTTTGTACCTGCTGGAGACATGATTAAAAGACGTTTACAGAAGAAGATAAACAGTGAACTTGGAATAGAATTGAAACTATTAAATATTTAGTTTGGATTATATAAATTATTGACATGATCTGGAAGTATAAGCATGGTGTAGGGTACATCAAAAACTTTGCTACTAATTAGTTATTCAATAATGTCTAAAATAATATGAGCCGCTGCCGCCATACCTCAATGTGAGACTAATTAACTTAGAAGCATGACTGTAGGTATAATCAAGTCAGCTGTTGGTTGGGGGAGAGGGTACTGTTTTTTTTTGCCATGGGGTATGGTGTGGCAATCTGTGGACTGGGCATTGGAATTGAAGCCAAGATGTGGAATGATTCAATCCAATTCGAGTACTCATGCAGATTCATTTAAATTTATAGGCTGCAGATAGTGTTGTGAATTCCACTACAATTACATCACCATTTCACATTAGAGCACGAAATTTCAATGAATTTTAGCCCAAATAAAAATTCAACATTCAAGGACTATAGCTAATAAAACCTAACAAGTAATGAGTTTAGACATAGGCAGTGAGCACTGTTAAAATCTTTATCCCATACCTGCAATACAAGTATGTTCCTTTTCAAAATGGAATTGATCATACAATTCCAAGGCAACATGGAATTCTCATAGCAAATTCACTAAAGCTAGGGGGTGGGGCTATATGCCCACTGTCCCGCCCCCACTCATAATCTAGTAATCTAGAGCGATGGACGGCAGACCTGAGCTTTCTGAGCTTCAAAATCGAGTTATGACTATAAAATGGGAAGCTCTAGGTTTACAACTTGGTCTTAAAAATGATGAATTGGTGGCTATCAGAGAACAGCGTTTGAGTAATATTGCTGCATGCAGAAGAGAGATGTTTGCATTGTGGCTGCAAACCAAGCCTAATGCAAGCAGACAACAACTACTAGATGCTCTGAAGACTGATTCTGTTGCTGAGGTGTATATGGCAGAGCAGTACGAGATATATATTCAAGATCAACTGTCTCAAAGTGGAACAACACCCCATGCTAGAGGTATGATCACAAATGAAGTGAAATTTCAGTATACCTAATGTTATGCATCTACATGACCATAATAAATATTCGTGTATTCTATCGCATAGCACAAGTGATGATAGGGTTTTACTCGGCCATTTCCTTTGCTTGCAGTGGGATAGGTCTGGCATGTGGGACTATATAATTATATAATATCAGTCTCACAGGTCACGCCCGTTCATGAAAAAAAAAGGGAACAGTCTGGGTAAACTGCGACAGAAACCTTTGGCATCAGGAATGTGGAAATTAATATATATATATCTGCATGACTGTCACGTGTCCCGCACTGAGTACACTAAAATGGCTGTTGTTGATGCTTACTCTGCTCTAAGTTAGTAAAAGAAGGAATATTAAAAGTGAATCCTCAAGAGAAGAGAAGACACTGAAAGCACAGTGACTTCCTGCATCCAGTTAGTAAGCACTTGGTGTCTATGTTGTTGACCATTTCTGCGGTCGCAATCACATGATCAAATAGATCTGATTGTCGCTTCCAACATTCTGGTAGAGCGAACAGGTGTGGGCTGAGAGACTAATATAAAATATAAGAAAATATTTCGGTAATGTAACAAACTATTATGAATGAGTGTTATTATAATTATTATCTCAAATGTAGTTTTGAAACTTGTTATATAGTGTGATCAATTATTACTTTTTTATCTATCAAATGTAGTGTCACCACACGGTATTCTCAAGTCACACTTAACACAATTACTTGATGTTATAAATGATCCTGAGAGACTGGCAAATGATCTCTCAGCAGCTGATTTAATAGCTGGTCCTGTTAAAAATAAAGTATTGGAACTATCGAATACTAATTATAAAAAAGCCAGTATATTAGTGAATGAAGTTCTCACATCTCTCAAAGTGTTTGATGAACCAAAAACGCTCGTTAAATTCTGTGAAATATTAAAGAGTCAAGATAACGCAAATCTTGTCAGAATAGCTAATTCTATATTAAGAGAATTAGGTAAGTATTGTTTAATTTGTAGTACAATGTCACTGTGTTCTCAATATTTGCAGGCATTGATGTACTAGAAGATCGACCTCCAATATCTGGTATTAAAATGATATTAATTTAGTCTGTTTTGTATACACAGTAGTTGTTATTATAAACTCTAGATACTGTTATATATTACTCATATTTTGTTGAGATGCACATATGTACACATGTACATATTATGTATGTACATATGAACGTGCATACATACATGCATACATATATAGATGCATACATACATACATTCATTACATATGTACATACATGTACATACCCACATATGTTGGTACATACATACATTCATTACATATGTACATACATACACACATACGATCATGCATATGTATATACATTACATATATACATACATGTACATACACACATACAAATGTACATACATGTACATACATTCATTACATATATACATACATACGCACATACACATACATTCATTACATATGTACATACATACATACAAATGTACATACATACATTCATTACATATGTACATACATACACACATACGAATGTACATACATACCTTCACTACATATATACATACTTGTTTTATAGGAAGCCATAAGATGAAAGGCACCGATCATAGTATATATCACATAGACAAGTGTATACGAGTCACGCACGGGTTAATATGCTTCTTTCATGGCAAATCACGGGTTAATAAATGGTTTATCATTTTACTCACGGGTTAAAATAACTTCTTACATCAAGAAAACATGGGTTAATAATGAAACAAAAATTGATAATTTTAAACAACATAGTAATATAACAAAACAAAACAATAGTTTTTAAAGAATAATAGTTGATCTTCCTCTTCCATCTTAATAACACCTACGTGTCAGACACTAGTTTCAATAGCTTTACAAAGCTCACGAAGACGACCTCGCAAGCACCTTGAATAGGCTTGAACCGGGAGTCTCTTCTGTATAATACATTGGGAGTATCACAGCTGTAATATCTCATATATCGAAGAATACCTGAAAGCAATTTGTGAATGTTTCTTGGAGGATATTGGTCACCATCAACGCGGCGAACCTCAGCTATGAAAGTTGAAAACCATCTATCTATTTCTTCCTTTTGTATAGACGCAAAATGATTCTTTTTGGTTAAAGAAAGCTTTAGACACTTTTTCGAAAGTCTTGAAATTCCGGATCTGCATTCTCTTTCACTAGTTCCATATCCAAATTCGACATTACTCACAGTCTCACACGCTAAAATATTGTGACGTAATCGTAGTTACTAGGAGATACAATCGCAACAGTCATGAAGCAATAGATATTGCTAGGATACCAAAATAATTGCATAGCAACTGCAGTACTGGCGTCTTTCATCTTTTGGCTTCCTATCAATACAAACCATATAGAACATGACCTCACCTCGTGGCGTATCAGGTATACACTCAAATGATATTCATAATCCCTCGGGCTACGCCCTCGGGATTATGAATATCATTTTCGTGTATACTTGATACACCCCTCGCGGTCATGTTCTATCTATTACATACACACATACAAATGTACATACAACCAGTGTTCTTAATGATTTATCGAGTTTACTTGATTGTTCAAACAATGTGGTTATCATACATAAATACATACATGTATTATTAAATTTGATGTGTATCAATTTTAAAAATAATTATCATTTACTTAAAACTATTCCTTGTACCAGAACCACCTGGCCCAAACAAAAACTGTGGTTGTAATTTATTACATGTATTTGTATAACCGTTTTGGTTATAGCTATTACTGTTGGAGTATTTTATACCAATGAGTTGAAAGGTGTTCAATGTACATGTATGTTATGTACAATTGTTAGTAGTTTTGCTAACTTTACAACACTCTATAATAACTAGCAATATATATACATGTAATGGGTATAATTATAATTAATGGATTGGTAAATCCAGATGTATTAGGAGAACATCATGGCGAACTAGTTAAAAGTCATGGTATTGTTTTAGTTAAATAACAAATGGCATTAACTTGGTCTACAACTTAATCTAAAGATAATGATTTGGTTGCAATTAGTCGTCAATGTCATCATAATATCAGTGAGTGTAGAAGAGAAATGTTCAGCAATTGGTTGAGCAATACTACTAATGCAAGTAGAAAACAAATTCTGAAGGCCTTGAGAGCGAGGGCTGTATCTGAAATTTACATGGCAAAACAGTATGAACTATATATACCTCCAACAACAGCAAATACAGTATGTGATGACATGTTTAAAACTACTGAGCATAAATCACTAATTCAATGTTTCATAATATTGTCATTTCATTGTTTCTTATCAGATCTGAATGTACAGGAATCTGTTTCTCAATGTGTTTCACCAGCAAATGTTGTAAGGCCACTCTCAAAGAAACGTAAACATTGTAATTGAATGTTTCATATAATATTGTCATTTCATTGCTTCTTATCAGATATTCCAGGGAGGAGCACACAACCTACACAACAGAAGACCACAATTTGTGCTATTATCGGTATTGGTTTCCTTGCTATTGTAATAGTATTTGCAAATTCTGAAGGGAAAGGAGGTGAGTTGGTTACTGTATATAATTCCTTTTAACTGTAATTAATCTCTTGAAAAAAAAACCTCAATGTTCATCATTACTGGTTTTGTGGAATACCTAACATTGTCCTGCCAAAAATAATGAGGTTTAGTATTGAGAATACAATTTGGATGTTTCTATGGATTCATGGTTAATACACACATACCCATGATAAGAAATCATTTTCATTTTTAAGAAGTTATACTATTATTTCTGTCTTGTTTCTGTGTGATAAAATAAATATCACATCTGTGGATATTTGAAGTAATAGCTCCTACTACATCGAGCTGGTTCTAATCTTTTCTGCCATGATGGTCACCACTTTGTAGCTCCACCTATTTCATTTCATGCATGCACGTGAATTGAACCACATACACATATTTGGAGTATGTGCGACCTAATTTTTAAGAAGGGATACTTTCCTGCAAGTCAAACACTTACCTTCAATGGCTCACCATTCCACCATTTTGCACACGAAGTCAAGTCAATAACATTTAGTATTCATGAAGAGCTATTATTAAACTTAGATCTAAATACTGTAATTCACTGCGTTCCTGCACAAAATGGTGGAATGATGAGGAAGATATTTGATCAAAATTATGAAAATTAGGTCTCTTATAAGATGAGATACATGTTTTAGGTTAAAAATAATATCATTATAATAATTATTATTTTGTTAACAGGTACACAACGTACAGTAAAGAATAATGGAGGTAAGTAAGATATCTACATGTTTCTTGAGAATAGATTATTTGATATAAAAAGATGTTGGATACATTATACTTTTGAATGATAGTTCGTAAGAATGACTTCTTTAAAATTATACAGATAACATCAATAATGTTCAATCTGTTGAGAATGAAAAACTGGGTGATGGAACAGGAGGTGAGTTTGTGTGTGTTTATGTTTTGATAAACAATGACAGACAGTATCAATAGCAACTACTAAATGACTACTGTTACACATATATGAATATCATTTTGAGGGTCAAAGTTCACATCAATAGCATGTCTTTCAATGTCAATAATCATGACCTTTAGATCTTGTCACTTTATTTATCTTTTTTGTTATCTTTTACAAACATTTTACAGGACCTATTCCAGATGATGCAAATCTGCTATACTATTTGTCAGGTGTTACACAAATTCAATTACTTTGTTACTCTTTTGGTCTAGGATCAGAATGTGCCGTAATTGTTATACAGCATTCCTATCTTGATGATCAGAAAGCTGAAATGCTACAACACTGGAAACATTTGCGAACAAGGACATGGAAAGATTTCATTGGTTCTCTTGCAATGTTGAAGTTTTGTGTAGTTGCTACAGAGTTAGCAAGTGAACATTCTGTGTATTTTAATCCTTCAGAAGATAAGAGAGTGTTGAACAATTGTAAAGATATAAATAGTTATATGAAATGATTGTAACATACTTTCAACACGAGAATTAAAATTGGTATGCCAATATTTTAACTATACTTTGGACAAGCATAAAAAAGTAGTATTAATATATATATATTTTTTTACAACATGTTTTTTAATATATAAAAAATTGTAATCCTGGAAGGACATGTCTTCCTTCTACTATGATATGGATGATAGACGAGAGCTTTTTGAAGTTGTAGAAAATGTTAAACTTGGTCTACAACTTAATCTAGAAGATAACGATTTGGTTGCAATTAGTTGTCAATGTCATCATAATATCAGTGAGTGTAGAAGAGAAATGTTAATTCAGTAATTGGTTGACCAATACTACTGACGCAAGCAGAAAGCAAATCCTGAAGGCCTTGAGAATGACGGCTGTATCTGAGATTTACATAGCAAAACTGTATATTAAACAACTACCTTTCAACAACAGCAAATACAGCACATGATAGTATGTTTATATTATTAATGATTATAATCAGTCAAGAAAAGAATATTACTTGTACTCATGATCATAAATTATTATGACATGTACTTTATACACTATATACCAGGTAGTCTATATAATCAAGCTATAGCAATATTAAATGAGCAGGAAAAACAATTTAGCATTGATTTAGTTTTAAGAAAATAAATTGCTTTCAAGCTCATAACAACTGAAGGTTAAAATAACCACTACTGTGTTACAGTATAATAATCTACTATACTGTGTGTGGTCCATACATTATATAATATTCATTGCATATTTCATACTCATTTGTTTTGCTGCAATGGCACAATTAATATTCATGTCTTGTTGCATGGAGAGGATATTTAGGGAAAGACATGATGCAATTGAATTTGAAGCAATGATTTAATCAATGAGTAATTATATATACAATAACATTCCTTAAGTTAAGTCACACACAACAAAGAAGCTGGACGTATTAAAAGATGGTACCCAAACAAATGAAAGTTAAAAAAATATTGTAATATCAGAGAAAAATCACAAATGGAATATTCAGACCACGTTTGAAAATAATGTATTTTCAGTCAACAAATTTAATTAGGTTTTAACGAGCCCCAATACTAAATACACTCACTGTAAAATGAACACTCAGTTTATATTATTTCTAAAGCAGTACATATATACATGTACATGTATGTACACATACATTGTAATCAATGAAATTTGTACAGTAGTATAATAAAGAAGCTTTGAATCTTTGAAACTGAATATAGTGTATGAGTTTAATTAACAGGTTAATTATTTATCAGCGGTTTCGGTTTCAATAAAGTCACGAGCTTTCTCTTTAGAGACCACATCAATATAACTGACTTTATTACGAAACTGAACACCATAGCATTTATCAGCTGGTTCAATGAACTGAGCATTGTCAGAGAGACGTGAACTTGGAATAGAACTAAAACTCATTTAGTAAATTAATACCCAAAAAGGAGTGTACAGTTTACAGAAGCAAGGTGCAAGTCTGATTATAATCATGCTGGCTCTTGCCAGCTCAACTCAGACTGTTAGTACATTTTTAGCATGCTCAATGACCTTTTTTTAATAATTATGTTACTATCTTCATGAAAGATCTGTGTACTTAAGACTGTTCTCAAGGCCAGAGTCTGGATACTATTACCCCTGTACAATCTTTGAAGTACTGCCCAATAGTAATTCAGTGCTGTCACGCTGTGTGATGTCATTTTACGCAATTAATTAAGGATAACACGTGCACGCTAATTCCAAGAATGTCGTACGTAAGTCTTGAT
Source organism: Petrosia ficiformis (assembly GCA_947044365.1). NCBI lineage: Eukaryota > Metazoa > Porifera > Demospongiae > Haplosclerida > Petrosiidae > Petrosia > Petrosia ficiformis. The sequence goes on along the minus strand of OX345640.1, from coordinate 7,827,265 downwards.
AATTGTCAAGGTCTATTATAAACTCTTTTTATTTCAACCAGTTAGCAAATAAAGACATACATCAGCCAGTACCAACAAGACGAGGCAGAAGATCTCTTGAGAAATCTGATCAAATTAATCTAGATGTATTAAGAAAATATCATGGCGATATCTGTCATTTGTTGAGTGTTAATAAAAGCCATCTACAGCAGTTTGCAGAAAAGTTGTATGCGAAAAATGTCATTGACAAAGCTACAAAGATCTTGGTAACCTGTGAAGAAGAAGCTAATTATCTTTTGGATTATATTACATTGAAAGTTCAGCAGAATCCTGCCTATTTGCGTGTGGTACTCGAATTAATGGAGAATGATGAATATCTTCGTGATATTGTTAAGAAAATGAAGAGCAAAAGTGAAGAGGAGATTATTAAAAGTGAGCTCATATTCTTTTTTATGGCCCACAGGAGCATTCCTATGATTGTTTTCCATTGTACACATACATGTAGTTAAAAGAAAGTTACATCATTTCAGGGGGTTGGTCAATTAATCCTTTGAGCATGTTAGTTTTTTATTACTACAATGCACAAATCTTGGATGGTATAATAATGACTTCATAAGCTTTATTAACTCTGTATTGTTATGACAACAAATTCAACGAAATCCTATTTATAGAACAGGAAGTTTTGATAAATAAGTAATTTTAAAACGTTATAAACTCATTACTGAGCTGGCAAAATCAAAGTGAATAGAGTTTAGGAAAGGCCAGTTACAAGCAAGTCACACTCAAAGCTCTATAGTAATGAAGTGAAGCCTTCACTCAGATGAAGAATATATTTGATAAGTTTGTATTGGTATTAGTTTTGTAATTGTAATTGCAGGGTGTTATACAGGAATTTTTTTTATGAGGGTGGAAACAATTGACCATTCTTTAGTGTGTGTTGAGGTTATGCTCTCCCGGGAAATGTTTTAAGTTTTAGTCCCTCTGAGGTTGCTTCTGGTTGCCCAGAAACGTGCAACTGAAGATGTTGTTATTGGGACGTGTCTACTTGTTATTACTGTTGAGATTCAGTATTAAGCTTTAGGAATTCTGAGTAGGGTAGGGAACTTGCTGCATGTAGAGTGGGGAAATCCCAAGGTGACCCACCCTCTGTGATTAATATCAGTATCACTTTCAACATCAAAGTAATTATTGGTGTTTCACTAATATTTTAATTCTTCACAGATTCTGAAATAAAAATCCCCACGACTAATTTTAGCTGTTTTACTACATGTACATGTATATGTGTTTTGGCAGTGATCTTCTTACTTTTACCAGGTGAACATGTCATTCTCATTCTTATCTGATGTATAAATGTATGTATTATATAATTTTTTTATCATCCAAAAATAGAGACTATTACTCGAATGTATTTTCTTAAATTAACAAATTTTGTATTGTATTAGTTACCTACTATATATCTGTAGTCAAACACTTTAATGTGATGGACGAAAGCAAAGGTTTGTTGCAATATACATGTACATGTATGCATAATAATAATGCATGTACCATGAATCCTTAAATATAAGCCCGGGGTTTTCAAATAGGCATCTATTTGAGACAGGCATTTCTTTAGTGTCTGTAATTAAGGTGGCGCTTGGGAAGCCAGAAAAGTGCTCATTAAACATATTTCGTTTTATTCATGATACATGTATTTATAATTTAGTTTTTCGTTCATAGTTGTGGTCTATGACAATAATGAAATTCCATACATTGTGGATACAATTGAATTACAATCAATCAATTTCTACACAACTTCCTTAACTACGTATACAATGCACGATCGCGTAAGTGGCCACAAACACATATAATATATATATATATAAATATACATCGAACCCGAGGTAAAGTGGATGGCTGTGGATGGCCCTACAGCCTACAGGCCACAATCAAATTAATGTTAGTGTGTACTTTATTTTGTGATTTTTTTTATCGCTAAAAATTTAGTGCATGTGCATGTATACAATAGTCACCTTAAAGTAACTAAAAGTACCCATTGTTGGCCAATATTCATTTTACGTAGCTATCACATTGGACCACTAATTTAGTTCCTAACACTAATGTACATGTAATTATCTTTCTATTAATAAATTATTTTAAATTTCATTAGTTTTTCCATCGATTATACCAAGAGATGAAGGTAAGTAGTATTTATCACTGCATCATGAATATTAACTGTTAATTTTGATGTATACTCTCAATAATGTATAATGACAGTACAGGTATCTCTTAAAATATGACAATACATGTCCAAGGTATTTTATATACAACTGTCCATTTATCACATTCACGACTCTTTATTTTTGTACTTTTCGGGCTGCTTGTACCCACGGAACTGCTGTAACAATGGAAGCTTTGGCAAACACCTATCTTTTATAACTGCTCTATGATTGTTCAATTTTAAATAAGTCAAGAAACTAACTTGTTTAATTGGAAAGAATATCTAAGAAAGCCATAGATACCAAAATCATTCTCCATTAGGTAAGAGTTAAGGCAAATGTTAGCAACATGCATGCATGGTAATATTAAATGAACCATGATTTAAATGGCCGATCCTAAAAATATATACTTCTCATGTTACATTTGCAGATCCAAACTTCCTTTGCTTCAGTCATGGGCATGTATATATTTGCAGATAACACCTGCTAATTATAATAAGTGATATAATAATTATGAACTATAATCATCTAATTTAATTTCTGTTTAGATTTGATTCCAGAAGATGAAGACTTGTTGATTCATTTAACAACTATATTAGAAGTGACAGAATTTTGTTTACATTTACCACTTCCTACTGAAGATTGCTATATGATTGAGGATTACTATGAAAATGGCTTAAGTTTGCAAAAGGTAGCGGTATTACAAAGATGGAGAGCAGTTAGGAAACGAACATGGAAAGAATTTATCATTCCATTTGCACTTTTGGGTCGATGTTTGAAGGCTAAACAGTTAGCTTTGGAACATTCTGTAGATTTTAATTGGGCACTGAAAGAGGACCATGTGGTACTGAAGAGATGCAAAGACATTAACAATTTTGATTAACCTATTATCAGTACAGCAATATTAACAACTATAATTATATTAGTATATAATATGTACTAATAATTATAATTTTTAGTGAGGTGTATATGTAAAATATATACCTATAACCACGTGCATCAAACAGTTGGTGCTCATATTAGACTTTCAAATGGTAAATTTATTCTAGTATATAGTACAATGAAAAACGAAAAAGCAAATCAAGATAACTTAGCAACAAAATTAACCACTTCCACATAACCATACATAAGTATGGCTTCTTAGTGTTTTATATGGAAGAGTTTTGTACCGTCCCAATCCTGGCTGTGTGTTTTCTGGTTTTGAAATCCCTACATTAACATTTAATGTATTTTTTGGTCAGTAATTATATATAATAAAATTATAATACATGTGCTGATAATAGGTAATATAATACTTCATATATATAGAGCAATGCATTGATCAATGTTAACATGTTTAGTTAAGTGAAATTTAAAATAATTGAAATAGCTATAATAATTATAAACAATTGTTATTAAAATGTATAAATTCGAAATAGGTAAGTGGTTTCCAAAGGAATCCAAGCAGTTTCATGAAATGAATACACCAGAGAAGTTTCTTATCTGAAATTGTACAAGATAGTTGTATCACTGTAATAATACATTACTTGTTTTAACAAATTATTTGATTAAATAAATTACAAGTTATATCATATCTCCTTGATATGAAATGCTGTAATACAAGTCTGCCCCTTTCTTCTTTAAGGTGCAATATTTATTATAATGGAAAAGTACTGATGTGTAAACTGTGATTTCCGACATCATATGATACCAGTCATCTTTGATTATTGATTTACTCAGTGAACATTCTAACACAAACTAGCCAGACTTACTCTTGAACACCTGAATTCAGCAATAATGATACAAATGGCACAATCTGGACAATACCATAATTATATTGACAAGTAACCAACTGTTGTTGAAATAACCAAGTGCATCCACACACACAAAATTAATATACAAAAATTGTGTGTATATAATAATGTTAGTACTTTTTATAATTGTATATACAGTATTAATGAATTTCTCTGCATGATTAATTATTGCTTCTGAATCTGTGCTTCACTATTATAATAATTATATATTACAAAATCACCACAACATACCTTCTGGAGTTATTTTTACTTTCTCTGGAACATTGCAGGAGTACTGAAAAGGCACACCTGTTGGGTAAGCTTGGAATCTTATTTGCACAACTACCAGCACCATGTCAGATATTAAAATGAGTATATACCTGTTTATAATAAAAGTAAGTGTGACAATATTTAGGTTGTTTCTCCTTTACTGCAGAGATACTGTGTAGTTGACTTTAAAAATTATTAGTGTGGGCAAGGATGAGAAACAATGAATTTGGCCTTACCAGTCAACCAAATAATACTAGTATCTACTAAACCAACCAGTGTTTCATTTAGGGGGGTGGGGGGGGCATTCGCTCTCCCTTGCTAGAGTGTTGCCCCCCCTTGGGAATTTGGTTGCCCAAAAATATTTTTAATGTTAACCCTTAGAGCACTGATGTCACATATATGTGACATTTCACCCCTATGTGGTTTGCCGTCTGTTCCTGGCTACACGAAGCTGTCCAAATGCTTGTAATTGGCGTCAAGCACAAGCTGATGAACGTGGCTAAAAAAGTTGATGTTTTTTTCGGGCGCTCTTTGGCCTAAATAACGACTATAGGGGTAATTTTAAAGGGGGGTGTCCCCCCGTTAATGCGGGGGGTTCGAAGGGGGCGCAGCCCCCTCGCTGCCGACGAATTTAGCAATTTTTGACCCCGCCCACGCCCTCTGGTGGGTAGCTGAGGCATTTTCCTTGCTGTGAAAACTGAAATCGTGGGTGTAGCTGGTGCCAACATGCAGTGGGGTCATTTTGTTAGCCCCAGTTCCAGCCAAAAGAGGGAGAGCACTGCATTTGATTTGATCCTACGATGCGCTTGGGGACTTTCGAGTCCCGGTAAGCAAGTTGGTGGAAGTAGTACTCCATGTCGGAAAAGGAGCCAAGTTTGGGGTAGAGAAAGTGAACGGTGGCCAAATTATATGCAATAGAGTCGTGTTGGAAATGGGAAGAATTTTGAAAAACAGGCTCAGTGCTCTAAGGGTTAATAGTTAGCTGAATACAAAACAACAACAAAACTTAAGTAGTTCAACCTAAACTGCTATTCCTATACTATTTCTGTTTCATACATCTACAATGTCTTCAAGGTCACTATCTGTCAGTTTGTCTGGGGACTCAATTTTGGGTTTAGATTCCAAAAATAGTATCTCAAACAGTTACATCATTGTGGTCTGAAAATGCACCAGAAATGACCTCAGAGAGGCTAACACCCAAAAAATCCCCGGAGGAGCATGCCTCCAGACCCCCCTACGCAGTTGCTGTGCAAAGCACACCAACCCTATACATCACCCCCCAAAGTTCTCAGCATTCAAATTTTGCCCCCCCCCCCCCCCCTTGGCAATTTTTCTAAACGAAAGCCTGCCAACGGCTATAATACAAACTCTTCACAAAATAATAGATGTAGCTTGTGAATCACATTATCTAATAGTCCAGCTGAAGTTAGTTCATGAGCTCAAAATTAGGATGTAATGTTTTTATATATAATATAGTGTGTAGTTTAATGTTATAAGGTTAATGAAAATAGTGCAGGAAAAGACTGTCTGTCATTCCAAAGTTATGAACATTTTTCTGAGGTTGTGGAGAATGTGAATGACCTATGATTGTTCAATTTTAAATAAGTCAAGAAACTAACTTGTTTAATTGGAAAGAATATCCAAGAAAGCCATAGATACCAAAATCATTCTCCATTAGGTAAGAGTTAAGGCAAATGTTAGCAACATGTATGCATGGTAATATTAAATGAACCATGATTTAAATGGCCGATTCTAAAAATATATTTGCAGATCAAAACTTCCTTCGCTTCAGTCATGGGCATGTATATATTTGTAGAATACACCTGCTAATTATAATAAATGATATAATAATTATAAACTATAATTATATATATATATATATAATACATCTAATTTAATTTCTGTTTAGGTTTGATTCCAGAAGATGAAGACTTGTTGATTCATTTAACAACTATATTAGAAGTGACAGAATTTTGTTTACATTTACCACTTCCTACTGAAGATTGCTATATGATTGAGGATTACTATGAAAATGGCTTAAGTTTGCAAAAGGTAGCACTGTTACAAAGATGGAGAGCAGTTAGGAAACGAACATGGAAAGAATTTATCATTCCATTTGCACTTTTGAGTCGATGTGTGAAGGCTAAACAGTTAGCTTTGGAACATTCTGTATATTTTGATTGGGCACTGAAGGAGGACCATGTAGTACTGAAGAGATGCAAAGACATTAACAATTTTGATTAACTTACACAATATGTGAAAATAATTTAGAAAAAGTCCTCAAATTCAACTTAATATCATGAACATGTAGAAGGATCATTAAACTTAATTTAAAGCTCTTACTAACCCTTGCCTGCATAGGTGGAGCGGAGGGTAACTGTAATCATTTTTTCTGTCCATCTATAGAAAACTAACAACACAGTGACGTGAACTGAGATACCAACAAACTTCAAATCATAGAAGCATCAAAAAAAATAAAAGGCTTTTTCTAAAACATTTGGGTTTTAAAGTGACAATTTTTATAGCATCATCAGAAAGACATCTGGTAGCAAAAGAATACATGGAAACGTAACTCATCTTGTTTGAATGCTATGGCTGTTCAATCACTGCTTGAAATCCAATACGATTCAAGTAGTGGCTGCTACAACATCAAGCTGGCTCTAAGCTTTCTGTTGTGACATTCACTGTCTAGCTCTAGCTATTTAATTTCAGTCATGATTGCAGCCACAACACTGTTTTCTACTTGATTGATTTTAAAGACTGCGCTTCTTATAATAAACTGTATAAGACATATGTACTCTTGGTATTAACACATACAATTATATATAATATAATATAATCTCAGTATAATTGCATGGGACAGTACATTATGCATGCTTATAAGCCTTATATTCAATTGTAGATAATACACAGAATAATTATGTTGATTTAGTATCAACATGGTACAATTACTACCTACATACATACATGCATATATGAATATGTTGAATTACCTCAATGCTTGAGATGAGAGGTGTAGCACAAGCTTAAGATATCAAGTGAACAGAACTGTATTCATAATAATGGTATTGTGGATAATAATTATGAGATTACTGATGTGATAACATAGTGTCAACAGATACCTAGTATATGCATACACATTCATATTTCAACAAAGGGGTGGAGTCTCATATATTATATATATATATATATTATATATATAAATCATTTCACTTAATTTGATTTGCTTTATAGACCTACAACTGCAGTCATATAATCCAAGAGAAAACTTAGATTAACTGAAGTGAGTTACTATAATTATATTGTTTACTAGGAAAATATGCATGTGTGGGAAATTACTATGGTAAATTATATCAGGGAGCCATGAGATTTAGATCTTTAAAACTAGACAAACCTCCAGCTGCTGTTTCCAGGGTGGTGGCTACTAGCTAAGTGGCCAAACCAGAAATATTTAAATAGAAATAAATAGGTAAACACAAGTTAGGTAGTGACAAAACATTCAGCTAGAGCTAGTTATTGACCAAATTGAACAGCTAAATACTGAAAATGATACCAATGATTGCATGCTTAGTAATTCAGAGAACTGAGTCGAGCCGAGACAGTAGAGAAGAAAGAAATTCCTGATCAGAAAGTGAGAAAAGTTAAAGAAACTAAATGACCACAATCACAATTTTTACAACTCTTACAATTAAAAACATTATTATAATTATTGTAATAATTATGCTGATATTTGTACTGAGCATGTGCAAATGCTATTTCTGTTTCATTTTTAACTAGCAATGGACAAAGAAATACTTCAACCTGACCGTTCCATCACAAAACCTGGAACGCGGGTCACTCCTGAGTCCGATGACCATGAGTATAAGAGTCTACAACAGCTTAATCATAAAAAAGATCCCAATTTTAAATTTGTTATTGAAATTTGCAAGAAAATTGGCAAAGACTGGGAAAAGGAGTTTAATGCTATGCTCAATTCTAAGTGTGGAACTGTACACTTTGGGATAACAGACGACTGCTATGTGGAGGAAGGTATACCTCTGACCGAGAAAGACCAGGATGAGATTCGCATGCGAGTGTCTCAGTCATTCAAAAACTTTTTTCCATCAGTTATCCAACCAAGTCCCTTCACTATTCATTTCATCGAGATGGAAAAAGGCTTGTTTCGTTTTGATGTAGACATTAAAAGGGAATCATCACTTGACACAATTTTCATGAGTCGAGAGAAAACTGTTGCTTACTGCCGTTCTGGTGGTCGCTGTGCTCCGATTCCTGCTGATGCAATACGAAGTGGAACCCAAATAAGCCAAACACTGGAGGATCCTGGTCAACATGGTAAGTCAGTTATAAACCTGCTATATACCCATTTGTTGGAATGTTTAGCTGCGCGTATGATATTTCTTTTGCTAGTGATTTTGTTGAATTATTGGAGGTGATATCATCTCAAGTACATCATGGGTTATCCGAGGAAGCTATAAAGAAAGTGACAGATATAATTATATAACGGGAAGTTAAAACCCTTTCAATTAAAAATAATGACATTGTTTCTTTAATTCACCAATTATTGATAGCTATTCAGCTTTCTTCTCAGTGGTATAACAATAAACATGTATGCATGTTACTTATACATGTATAGGCCATGTCAAATACTAGATTCAATTTCTGAGCTCAGTACAGAAATTGTAACAAGCTCTTGAATTCATTACTATGTGTTGTACCAATTTCTTGAGTTCAGTACAATCTTTGTACTGAATTCATGAACTTAGTACAACTTCTGTACTGAACTCATGTAGTGTTTTACATTCACTATTTAAGGAGATAATGTTTAATTACATGCATGTTTATTATTATCAACACAATTGGTATATTTTCTATAAATTGAAAGATGAATTAAAGAAATAATATCTACCATCAATCATTCAGCTAGTACTACAAGCATGAATTGTATAGGTCCACTCTGTACTATGTCACATGTACAATGGTTTATACAAATTCAAGTGTTTTATGAAACCAAATTTAAAATTCTGAAATAGTTAATTTCGCTATCTATTTATGTATACATGTGAGACATTCACTGAATTAATGTTTAAGATCATGCACTCCTAATTAGCTACTTTATTGTTATCACTCTTAGCCTATAGTCATGAGAAACATCTCAACAGACATCCTCACATTACATTGTATACATGTAGTATTTAAATACACTACTGTGGTTTGCTATATGAAAATGTTTTTATTGAATTGAAAACCACAATGAATTTGTATAGTATTAACAGTACAGTATTACAATACATTGATATACCATACCTATCAAAGGTTCTGGGCGTACTAGATTTACTGTGTGAAGTAGCGTAGTTAGTACCACATTCAGGGCTATATTTTCTGAAAGGTATTGACACCACTGCAACACTAACTATGCTCCATGTAGTAATTATAACACTGTTGGTACCTTTGATGTTAGGCATCATAGTATATAAATAATCATGTCTCAAAACGGAACAATTCATCATGCTAAAGGTATGATGACAAAATGAAGTGGAATTTCAGTATACCTAATTCAGTTGGTTCTATGTTTTGCTTCTACATGACCTGGATGATGACCATAATGAATATTGGTTTATTTATTTCACTCCCCATTGTATTAGATATGTCACATACACAAGGTGGTTCAGATATGTCACATACACAAGGTGGTTCATCTGATACTCTTTCACATGTACAGGTAATGACATCTCATTTTATAGTTCATCTAGATCTATAATAAATTTTATGATCAATTATTAAGTAGTAAATTGTAATAAGGAAAACGTTTTTAAATGACCCTGACAGCTTGCTTTCTTTATATCTGAAGTCCAACATCCTACTAAGTTACTTGATTTTCAAGTCTTATACCTTTAAGCAGTTCTTATATAGGTTTTGTAATGTATTTCAGTAATGTATACAGCAGCTAGTAATTTCAGTCTCCACAAGCTCCTTTCTTACACATTCATTTGTTACACCATTAATTGAGATCCAGAATGTTTTAATAACTCCCTTAGCTACACTGTAAAAATTAATAGGTTATTTTAACCCTCATTTGGTTTGTAGGAGTTTCACTTCCTCCTGAGACTATATAAATCAATGTTGCTTTCTTGTCTAGCTAGGTAATGTTTACAAGATAGCTATTTATTTCTTTTGATTTTGATCTATAATGACTAGTATAAAGTACATGCCATAATAAAGAATGGCAAAAAAAGTAATACAATATACATGTACTTTAAACATGTAAATCCCCCTACATACATGTGCTGACTTTTCAAATATCTGTGGAGTACATCACATGTTATTTGCTATTATAAGTACAAATTCATGTAAACTTATATTACTCTGGAATGAGCTTGTTGTTTTTGCAGATGTTGGAATTAGAATACTAATAATACACCACAGGTTGTACCTACAGTATATAATACTATGCTACATATATAGCTATATTGTATTAATTAACAAAAGTAATACAATAATTATACATGTACTTTAAACATGTTAATCCCCCTACATACATGTGCTGACTTTTCAAATATCTGTGGAGTACATCACATGTTATTTGCTATTATAAGTACAAATTCATGTAAACTTATATTACTCTGGAATGAGCTTGCTGTTTTTGCGGATGCTGGAATTAGAATACTAATAATACACCACAGGTTGTACCTACAGTATATAATACTATGCTACATATATAGCTATATTGTATTAATTAACAAAAGTAATACAATAATTATACATGTACTTTAAACATGTTAATCCCCCTACATACATGTGCTGACTTTTCAAATATCTGTGGAGTACATCACATGTTATTTGCTATTATAAGTACAAATTCATGTAAACTTATATTACTCTGGAATGAGCTTGCTGTTTTTGCAGATGCTGGAATTAGAATACTAATAATACACCACAGGTTGTACCTACAGTATATAATACTATGCTACATATATAGCTATATTGTATTAATTAACAAAAGTAATACAATAATTATACATGTACTTTAAACATGTTAATCCCCCTACATACATGTGCTGACTTTTCAAATATCTGTGGAGTACATCACATGTTATTTGCTATTATAAGTACAAATTCATGTAAACTTATATTACTCTGGAATGAGCTTGTTGTTTTTGCAGATGTTGGAATTAGAATACTAATAATACACCACAGGTTGTACCTACAGTATATAATACTATGCTACATATATAGCTATATTGTATTAATTAACAAAAGTAATACAATAATTATACATGTACTTTAAACATGTTAATCCCCCTACATACATGTGCTGACTTTTCAAATATCTGTGGAGTACATCACATGTTATTTGCTATTATAAGTACAAATTCATGTAAACTTATATTACTCTGGAATGAGCTTGCTGTTTTTGCAGATGCTGGAATTAGAATACTAATAATACACCACAGGTTGTACCTACAGTATATAATACTATGCTACATATATAGCTATATTGTATTAATTAACAAAAGTAATACAATAATTATACATGTACTTTAAACATGTTAATCCCCCTACATACATGTGCTGACTTTTCAAATATCTGTGGAGTACATCACATGTTATTTGCTATTATAAGTACAAATTCATGTAAACTTATATTACTCTGGAATGAGCTTGCTGTTTTTGCAGATGCTGGAATTAGAATACTAATAATACACCACAGGTTGTACCTACAGTATATAATACTATGCTACATATATAGCTATATTGTATTAATTAACAAAAGTAATACAATAATTATACATGTACTTTAAACATGTTAATCCCCCTACATACATGTGCTGACTTTTCAAATATCTGTGGAGTACATCACATGTTATTTGCTATTATAAGTACAAATTCATGTAAACTTATATTACTCTGGAATGAGCTTGTTGTTTTTGCAGATGTTGGAATTGGAATACAAACAGGTTGTACCTATAATACTATGCTACGTATATATAGCTACATTGTATTAAATAATATCATATGCCTTGTCATAATATGACATGTACTTTATATATACTAGTCATGAACTGACTTGTAAACATTACCTACGAGGAAAAATAAATCAGCAATTGAGGAAATATAACTGCATTGAAACTCCTATAACCAACTGAAGGTTAAAATAACCTATTACATTTTACAGTGTATACACTGGTATTGCAGCTATTTGGATTCCTTGGGCTTCACCCTTGGGATCCAACTATCTGTAAGCTGCAATCCTTCTAAAACAGTGTATAACCTATATATATATATATATATATATGATTCACAAATTCATTTCAATGCTATGTACATTTATATAGCCACCTCGACACAAACTATCAGAACACTATCGCCCTCAGTTTGACAAAAAGAGAGGAGAGCTCATTATACTTGTCGATAAAATAAAACGAAATCTTGAAGAAAAAAGAATCTCTTTGGATGCCCTAAAATCCTTTTTGCGTTGTTACAAAGAGTTAAGGGATGATATTGAAGCTACCAAATCAATCGATGAAGCAATCAATGTTGTTTGTGATCACACACCTGTGGGTAACACACACTATCTTCTAACTATCGCCAAAAAGTTTGACCTGCAAAGTGCAATTGTTCTCATTAAAGAATTTGATAATTCAGTTGATACGTTTTGTGAACAAATCCCCAAAACACACTCATATGCAAACTTTATAACAGATTCAAGTAAAGATCCCCAGCAATCAGAAATAGTAGAATTCGTTTTAGAATGGGATGCCGATGATGAGAGATTGAATGATATACAAGTTCTGCTTAGAAAAGCTTTTCATGATAAAGCTGAATTTGTAAAGGTAATTAGAATGTTTCCGACTAAGTCCATCTGTGTGATCTGCTATGCTCCACCTCATTTTCATGAAGAACTGAAAAAACTAGTTAAAAAAAATGAAAAGGAGTTGAGAGAATATCAAGTACTCTCTGTTACTATTGGAGGAGAAGTAGTCCTCAAAAGACAGGTTAGAATATCAATGTTGATTAAATTAAATTAATAAATCAATGAATGTATTTTATAGGAGATTGAAACAAAGGATGATGAGGTTGTCAAAGATGATACAGGTTGGCAAGAGAAGTTATAGCTAGAAAAATATATAATTGTGATGTAGGGATATATATATATACCTGTGTGAAATGTAGTGAAAACAAGGGAAGTATGTCATTTAGGCATAAAATTATACATAATTACCCTCGGCGGGTAGCGTAGGCGGAAGGGTATAGTAATCGTTTTGTCTGTGTGTCTGTGTGTTAGCAATTTTTCTGGAAAAATAAAAACATTGACATATCAAACGAGGTACTGGTAGACTTAAAATTATACAAGGAAAAAAAATAACATAGGAAATCTTTTAAAACCTTTTGGTTCTAAAATTATGACAATTTTTATAACTCACAGTTACCGTTTCACGACTTTAAGATGAAACGAGGGCAATAACGAGAGTATATATGGACACACAAACACAAGTTATCCTGTTTCATGGCCTGTCGCTAGCCAAGAAACACTTCAAACCAAAAACAATCGAGGTAATGGTTGCTACTACTATACTACACCACCATTGATGCTAGTCTTGCGGGCCACGACCTAATCCGAATGAGGAAACGTTCTCTGAAGTTTCCTCATTCGGATTAGGTCGTGGCCCGCGAGACTACATTGATGCAAGCTACTTAGCTCCACCTACAGGCATGGTCTTGTGCACGTGAATGCTAAAACGTAATAGAGTGAATCCCCACTGATGGCACTGAATCGTTTTCACACGTTGAGACGCGTTGGAAACTTCAGAGAATAAGACGCAAGATATAATTATATAAAAATTATACATTTTTCACTACGTTTTCACACATTGGAGTCTTTAGAGGTAGACTTGAGAACTTTTTCATTGTTTTTCGAAGGAAACCAGAGAATAATATGCAAGATAGATAATTATACAAATTATACATATATATATATATATATATTTACATTTCTTTCATTGATATTCTTATTTTGTCTTTTAGGATATAAAGTTATAACAGTTTTAATGCCCATAACTGTTTTTCAAATTTATATGTAACAAAAGTATTGTTTGTTTCATACACAAACTTTATTATATTTAGAGTAGTGCTTTGTATCACTTTGCCACATAGGCGAGGGTCCCGTCCCGACGGCGCTTGTTACTGTAGTATCAGCCACTAAATTAAGGTAATAAGTGTACCTAAATGGCGATACGTTCACACTTTATTTTGCTACTTTATACAGCTGTCATATCTACATCACAATACTATTTGTATAGAAAATGGTTTGTTTGTTTTGAGTTTCATAAACGTTTTGTTAGCATGATTTTAAGCACAGTCAGATATCTCAATTGTTTCAAATATAATAAACAGATGAAATATGAATTGAAGAAACTAGACTCATCAAAATGTGGATATTATCAAATAATCACCAGATGCTTCTGATTTCATAAAAACTAGTTGGTCCTTACTTATTCACTGCACCTGTTGAATATACATGTGTATTCTAAATTTAAAAGCTCCCTGACAGGTAGTTACTACCACATAATCTGATATGTACAGTTTATCATATACATGACTTTGAGTGTATCACAACCATAATTTTGGTTACGTGTAAGGATTTTAATGAAAATGTATTCCAAGGATGTATACTATAACTGTTTCATGTAGTATGGGAAAAAAGCAGAAGTATCCTTGTTAATTAAATTATGTGGAAAATATTGATTTCAAGTCTTTTCAACGACTTTTGAACTGGGCTGATTGTCTGATTTCTATTCACACTAAAATTTTGCAATTCAATGAATGACTTCAAGAAATATTGAAGTTTTCATCAAAGCAATCATAGGGATCACTCATAAAATGAATGCTTTGTGGTTCGGATAATAATGACCAATTCCAAATAATTGTCTCTTTTCTCCAGGTATTGTTTCTGAACAGCTACATAACTTTAGTAAACTTATTTCAGATATAATACACAATGAAGATCCTGAAATGCTGAAATCGTATTTCGAACGGTATATAATATATCCGAGGTTCATACTTCTCCAGCTATCGAAGTCTGGATTTAAATCAATAACAACTCCAGATTAGAGTTGTCCAAACTTATGCTAACCATCATGAAAATTGAACTTGGCTAATTCTTTTTTTTTTTTTATGTAAAAAAACAACCACAAGTTGTGTGATCTGTATACTAATGTATTACAATTATAGTCATTGAAACTTATTTTTATGTGCATGTTGCAAATAATTTTTTAAAATAATTTTTTTTCACATGTTCAGATAAGTTGTTCTGTCACTTCAGAGAAGAATGAATGATTCCAGCCACAACACTAATTTCTACTTGATTAAATTTTAAAGACTGCGCTTCTTATAATATACTGTATAAGAAATATGTAGTCTTGGTAGAACTGGAGTGTGAGTATTAACACACTGGCAAGGGTTCTGCATTGTGAATGCATTGATTACACAATGCACTCGATAAACTCATATCGGTTGCACCTTCTGTTGTATATGTATGCATTCAATAACATTATAATTTTTGTAATCTACTAGTACACATATACATGTGTATCTTAGAATCTCAATGATACACATGCACCAGTCTACACGTAGCCAATGAACATGATGTGTGTAATAAACTCTACATGATGATAGGATCATATGGGCAAAATTGGCTCATTAAAGAGTTTCTTATTTGGCATTATACAGTTGTTTTTGAGCCAGATGGCACATGATTATATTGTCACTAACAGCATTAACATTAACTCTTCGTTAATTGGCTCGAGATGTATTCCCAATGGCACACACACTAACCACCAATTTCGCTCATACTCAAATAATATCAAAACCTCTGATAGAGGAATAAAGTAATTTTGAATCCTGGATCTGAATAACATGCAGGTATTTTAATAATGTATGAGTTTAAACTAATTATTTATCAGCAGTTTCGGTTTCAATAAAGTCACGAGCTTTCTCTTTGGAGACCACATCAATATAACTGACTTTATTACGAAACTGAACCCCATAGCATTTATCAGCTGGTTCAAGAAGTTCAGCTCTGAATGTAGTAGTAATGAACTGAGCATTATCAGAGAGGCGTTGAATCATGGCTATGAGAAAGAGGAACAGGAGATTAAGTTCCTGAAATATTACTAATAGGAAGATGATTATGTCTTGTACATGGACACTTGGAAAGTTATTTTGTTGTTTTCTGACATTCGAATACATGTACTAAGGCTGAGATGAATTTGCTAGACTTCAAAACCATCTATTGTATTGTAAACTATTGACTTCAAAGCTTCACTGACATACTGAATGCGCATGCACTTGTACAATCTAAATGTGTAGTCGGTGTGTTGCAGTTGAGGCCACTGCTTGGCTATTTTCTGTCTCTTCTCAGTCCAACAATGGTGTATTCGAGCAAAAGGAACAAGAATAGTACTTGTTATAAAGTACTAATCCAGTTTTAGAGATTTTCTAAAACAAATCAAGGTAAAGATTCACACAATATTACCATACAATCATTGTAACATTTTGTGTGAATCTTTGAGCCTCCGCTTTTTTTGCTGATGATACTTTTGAAGATTTTTCAGCCTTCGTCTCAGCCCTAAGCATGCATACATGTACATATACATACACTGTACCTGGCTACAGCTAAATGATCACTTAATCTAATACATACACATAGCTATGGACAGATACACATACCAGCCACTGCATGTCTGTGTTGAGAGTCCAATGCTTGATCAATCTCGTCAAATAAGTAAAAGGGGGCGGGGTCACACTTCTGTATAGCAAATATCATTGCTAAAGCAACAAGAGATTTCTGTCCTCCTGAGAGCTGTTGAAGTTCTTTCATTTCTGAACTCTGACCAGTGAAAGATACCTGAAGAGATCAACGTAAGACATTTGTAAATGATTAGTATCCCAATATCATTACTTACTCGAATTGAAACTCCTGAAAATTGATCAGGTGGCGGAGCCATTGGTGTGGCTGCTGAAGATGAATCTTCTTCACTTTCTTGAGAAGATATCATCTGAAAAAAAAAAACAAAGACAATATATATACATGTAGTCAATAATAGAATGTATAATAATTATAATGATGATATCCTGACCTCTTCAACAGCTCTCTTCATTATCAGTTGACCATGTCCATGTGGTACTAACTCTTTAAATACTTCACTAAAGTTCTTAGACACCTAAATATTAAACACATGTAAATATTTGAGTCTAACCCCTCATTTAGTGTTTGTTCGTTTATTTGAAGCTAAGGGTCCCTGGTGCCGCCAGAGTACATGTACATGTGTACTTTGTATGCATGTATACTGACTGTACTTATCCATTAGTGTTGTGTCCATCCATAGTATAGGAATACAAATTATATATATATTAACCTGTTTGAAGGTGAATTGTATAGCTTCATGTTTTCGTTGTTCCAGTACATCAATTAATTCCACAATACTATCATAAGCTCTATCCAGCTCATCTTTACGACTTATTAATTTCTCTTTTTGATCAGAAAAATTCATAAACTGATCTAAAGCCTTTTTATTAACGTGACTATACTTCTTGAGATCTGTATTACATCTTTCCAGCTTCTTCCAGAGCTACATGTATATATACAAATGGAAGGTAAAGCTCAAGGCACTCTGTATATACATGTATATGTACATCCAGATAAAATACAGTGTATTGGGATAGAGAGCTGTGTGCAAGCTATACATGTACATACATACATGTGTACATAGTGGAGTGTACCTGACTAAGGGCAAGCCCTTGATATTTATCAAAAGCATCTGAAGGTAGAGACCCTAATTCACGAATTCTTCTCATACTCTCTTCTTTCTATAAAGAAATGATTATAAACATTTGATCTTAATGTCTGTCTCATATGCATATAAACCTTTTTCAGTAATAATGATCTCTTGTTTGCTAATTTCTCCATTGATTTTGATTCCTCCGATATTGCATCTTGTTGTTCACGTTCAGTAGTCTACAGATACAGTAGGTACACATGATTATACATGTACATGTACAAAATGTACTGCTGATTAGTAAACTAATTAACACTCAGTAACACGTTTTATACAGGGTTCTCGCCAGAAATTTATGTAAGAAGGGTACGTGTGTAAAGCATGCGAAAATTTTTTTAGCTTATTAATCATTCATGAACACGCCCACTAAGTTTGACCACGTGAGTTTCATTTACACCATGTCAAGATGCCTCCTAAAAAGAAAGCGAGGATACATGTCAGTCAGAATACTCTAGGCTATGATGGCTATCAACTACAGCTTCAAACAGCTAGCGGTAAACAACCTGTTGAGCAAGCTGGTTCGTCTAGTGTATTGTATATATAATATGTTAATATACAGTTCCAGAAGGGTACAATGGGTATTTTGAGCCTTCAAGAAGGTACTTTTCATGTTAAGAAGGGTTCTGTACCCTTCAAAAAAAGCCTAACGAGAACCCTGGTTTTATATTACATGTACATGTACATCACAACCTCATAAGAAATACATGTACACATACAATGTACTTACCCTCCATTTATCGTGAGCTGATTTCATTTCTTTCAGTCTTTTTGTCTGAGAATCAATTTGTGATTCAACATCTAATTATAAAATGATACAATTAACAGGTACAGTACATACACACATGTAATTATTATATTTATTTATACATAACATAATGTAAGAGTACATGTACATGTGTGTTGTGTACCTTCCATTCTAGATTTGGTTGATTCTATATGAGTAGTGAGTTGTTTAAACTCTGCATAGAGGAGATTCAACTGCTGACCAGCATCAGTTAATGTGAGTTCCTCAAGATCCTACAGAAAACAAAATACATGTATAGTACATGTATAGTACATGTATAGTACATGTACATGTACCTGTCTGATCTGTTCCTTTCTTCTTAGTAGATTGCTTGAGAGAAGATTTTCAATTGTATTTTTGTGATTCTCAAGCTAAAGAATAAATAATAATATAATAATTATAATTGTACAGTAATATGTATGGATTATACTTACGTCAGTTCTTATAGAGAATGTGTCCTTCTGTTGTTCTTGTAATGACTGAATCTCATTACCAAGACGTTCAACCTGCATAGAAACAGACACTACTAATATACTGTACATACATGTACACACAAAGTTAGTTACAGAGATTAAGTGTTACAAATTTGATTTCCAAGTATTGTACCTCTTTTTGATCTCTTGGGTTAAGTTGTGATAATAGTTCAGTACCTAGTTCAGCTTGTAATGCAGTAATGGATGCCTTTACTGCTTCAAGATCTGATTGTTGAGTTAGTAAGTGACGTTCCTAAAGAAATAATTGATAAATCCATAAATGTACACAGTACATGTACAGTGTACCTTTGGTTCTAGTTGTCTTTTATTAGACTGGTGTTCGGTTGTCACATTTCGTAACTCAAGTTTTTGTCTTTCAAAACCCTCTCTATATGAAATGTACAAAATATATACTACATATACATGTACAAGTGTATTACAAATTTACAAGGTGGTTCTGTAGGAGGTACAAAATGTACATGCACTTGTATGTGTATGTACCTGAGCTGAATCTGTTTTGTTTCAGCTTGCTGAATATCTCCAATAACACGAGTGATTCTACCTTCAAGCTGTAAACATGGATTTATTACGATTAACATTCATCAATCTATCTATGCATCTACATGTACATGTATGTAAATATTATATCTATCCATCCATCCATCCATCCATCCATCCATTCATCAATTCATCCATCCATCCATCCATCCATCCATCCATCCATCCATCCATCCATCCATCCATTCATCAATTCATCCATCCATCCATCCATCCATCCATCTATCCATCCATCCATCAATCCATCCATTCATCTGTCTGTTCATCCATTCATTACATCTTGTAGACGTTGTCTCAAAGAGCTCCTCTCATTTTCCTCCTCATCTAGTTTAGATTTCATTTCTAGTATCATTCTTTGTTGTTCAAGTTTCGATCTACGAGTATCATAATATCCACCAGTCAAAGAACCTTTGTAACTAACTTGATCACCTAACAACAAGTACAGAGTGATGTACATGTACATGCATACTGTACATGTAATATACATTTGCATAATATTAATGTCAGTTTAGTATACATGTACATGTAGTAACATACCATCTAGTGTGATACAGTCCATATTAGCACTCCTTGCAAACTGAGTAGCTTTCTCCATATCTCTACATACGAGTGTCTTACCAAACACTGTAAGTATAGCTAATGAATACATTGGATTATACTGTAACTGTTGAGATAGAGGAACAGCTTCCTAGAAGAGGAGGAGAGGGAGGCACATGAAGGATAATGAAAAGAAATTGAAGAGCAGGAGATGAAAGAACATTGAGAAATTATACATGATGTTATCAGAGATGTAGAAAGAAAGAAAGAAAGAAAGAAAGAAAGACACCTGAGGCAATGGAAAAATGAAAAATGAGAGTTGCGTCAGGTGGGATTCGAACCCACGACACTCTGTATTCCAGACAGATGCTCTACCAACTGAGCTACCAAGGCAGCTCAGCCGGCAGGGTCCGAATCAAACATCTCATACGCCAGTGAGAACAGGCTAACTTAATACATGTACTATACTACGACTGGGATAAATATACTGAACCTTCATTTGTTTAGTATACAATGTACATTCAAGGCTCTGCAGCCACACCCACATCAATGTTTGCACATCTGTACATACATGTACATGTACATGTGTATATCTTACTCTTGTGTTAGGATATTTCGCATGAGGTTGTTGTAATCTAGTAAGAGGTAGAAATGTCACTTCTCCAGGCATTTTGTGTTTCTTCATATAGCTAAATATCTTAGTAGCTGTTTGATCATTATCAACTATTACATTAAATAACCTGCAGAGAGCCAAACAAACATATCCCTCAATCTATACACTACATGATACAGTATGTATCTATCTACTATATCTATTGATCAATTCAATTATCCATTCATCCATCCATCCTTCTGTTCATCCATCCATTTATCCATTCAGCCATCCATCCATCCTTCCATCCATCCATCTATCCATCCATCCTTCTGTTCATCCATCCATTTATCCATTCAGCCATCCATCCATCCATCCATCCATCCATCCTTCTGTTCATCCATTCGTTTATCCATTCAGCCATCCATTCACACATCCACTGTATATATAGTTATCCTACTCACCTTTTTCCAGCAGTAACTTCTACAGCAGTGAACATTCTTGGTTCACAAGTGAAGTTATCAATCAAAGGACCATATACACCCTTCAAATGACAATCCTGTACAACACGTCGAACTGAATCTAATCCATTACTTGTCGCCTAAGTGCATGGATAGATAGATGAACATTGGATAGAAACAATGCAGATAAATGTAAGTGTATGGATGGATGGATAAACATATGGATAGATAGATAGACACAGTGTACGTGTACATAAGTATGTGGATAGATGAATATACACACAGATAGGTAGATACATGTACAATAACATTGATGATCAATATACCTTTCCCATAGATCCTCTGAGATTTCTCTCATATTTATTAAGTTCATCACGAGTGTTTTGTAACGATTGATCAATAGTTGATTCACTGCGCCACAAATCCCTACAATATATAAGTAATATAAATCTCATATACATGTACGTGTACATGTACACCATGATGATGTGTGAGTTTGTAAACTATCATGTTATAGACAAGGTACAGCTCAATGATAATACATGTACATGTAAAGGCACAATTATAAATTTATATATAATTCACTTTCTCTGGTTCATGAGTTCATCTCGTTTTATCTTCAATTCAGCATACTCTCCAATGAGTCTATCTAGTGAGACTTTACCTGCTTCAAGACTACTTGTCTTAGACTATAAATAAAATAAGTACATGTATACACATGTACTGTACTGTACTTGTAAAATGTACTGTACTGTACAATACATACTACATGTACATGTACTTACTGCAATATCTGTTTTCTGTTGGTCTACTTTTATCTTCAGTTGATTCACATCTTGTTCAAGTTGATGAATCTACATGTACATGAGCAGATACAGATACATTTGTATATATATATATATGTGTGTGTGTGTGTGAACTACAATCCTAGAGATACAGATGTATATACACAATTACACTTGTAGATATACAGATAAAGTGTACATGTCGATAGATAGATACATGTACATGTACATGCAGATCAGTGTAGACATAGATACATGTACTACATGAATATAAGCTCACTTGATGTTCCTTCTGAGCAGCAGATTGTTGTAAAGACGTAATCTCTTTATTAATCCATTTATCTCTATCTTGTCTAGTGGAGAACTGTTGTACTCTCCCTTGTTTAGCAAAGAGTTCAGATCTTCTCTGTTCACATGCTTTTAGTCGGGCTGTCAAACGTTCCTCTTGATCTCTCTGTTGTTGATATTGAGGAAGAAGAGTCTGTAGCTCAGATTCTTTGTTGGTAATGTCTGATTCAAGTTGAGATAATTCAGTTTGCAATCGAACCTGTGTAACAATAATATATTATATAAGTACATTAAATTAGGGCTGGGAAAAAGGTTCGAATATTCGAACCTTCGTTCGTTTACTGCGCATTCGAAGCAAAATTTCTCCCTTCGAAGCTTCGCTGCCACGCCCACTTCAATGTTTGCACATGCGCACTTTTAAAATCTAAACGTGTGGTTAAAATTGTGGGTGCGTCCAAGAAAAGTTGAGGCTGAGTTGTTGGCTGTTTCTGCCCAAATTTTCATTCAAGCGATGCTAAATCCAAGTAGAAATAGTGACAGGAACAAGACTAGTACTTATTATAAAGCAATAATCCAGTTTTGGAGACATTATATTGCCAAACAAGGTAAGAGCAACATTGATAACAACACGTGCGAACCTTCGAAGGTTCGTTCATTTTTGCCGACGAAGCTTCGAAGGTTGTTTTACTACCTTCGTCCCAGCCCTACATTAAATACATGTCCATGTACATGTGCTCTCAAGTGTGGACATCTAAGTACTGCGTCTAATATCAATACAATACCTTATTACATAATTAGTACAGGGGTTGGGTGATATTGACATGTACATGATACGATTATTGCATCAGGAATTATAATTAATTACATGTATTACATGTATACAATGTACAATTACATGTATGTAAATGAATGCACTAAAGTGTAGAACCCTCACTACCTATTGCTAAAACAGCAAGGCTTTAGAACAACTTTGCCTAAGTAACCTATTGCAACAGCCAGAAACACACCATTCGTATCAACACTAAGTCAGTACTACTCATGAATATGCAAATTATGGTGATAGCATGGCCATCAGATCTCTTGAAAACTAGCGAATTTCTGGACAAAACCTCACAAATAGCTGTATAAACACTCGTTAGGACGATAGACAAAATCCAAGAAACAAAGCTTCAAAGAGACAAAAGTTAGTGTTTCAGTGTTTCCTGCTGACATCAGCAAAAACGATAAAATTTCAAGATGGCGACAGATCGACGAGTATTTACACGGCTGTATCGAAGAGTTTTCTTGCAAATCGCTTGAATCTCGCAGTAGACCTAGTGTGCTCTTTCCTTCGCAGTTACCAAGAATCTTCAAAAGTAAGCCGTTGCAAAGATTAGTGGGAACACACACACACACACACAAAAACCGATTACTATAACCCTCCGCCTACGCACTCGGGTTAATTAAAGTACTGTACATGTACAAATGTTATAATACATGTACATGTACAAGTTATAACGTACTCACTTTATTACTCATATCATCAGATACATTCTGTTCCAAATCTTTCACAGAGAATTCCATTTGAGCTCTTCGTTTGATCATATCTTGATGTTCCTCCTGTAACTGTGTTCTCTCTCCAGACAGGCTAGCAAGAGACACTCCAATATCCCTTATATCTCTCTCCAAAGCCTGGCAAAAAGAGCGGTAGATAGAGAGGAATGACATGAAGATGTTGAAATGTATAATCAAGTGAACTTACATCTATCTTTGTTTGTGCTGCAGCAACCTTTTCATGTAGTTCCCTAGAATCTTGTGTGTTACCTTGACGAGCTGCATCCAACTGAATGGACAAAACCATACATGTACTGTACGTTAATAAAAATGCATGCATGTACATGTAGTCTTGTCATGTACATGATCTCCAAACCTTTTCCAGTTTTTCTCTTGTGTCTCTCAGTTCTTTATCATGAATAGTGTATTCTAATGATCTCCTCATCTTGTCCAAGTCTTGATAAGCCCTCAGTTCCTCTTTCTCCTCTTCAAGAGTGGATAGTCTCTCTTCAATGTACTCCAACATTTCACCAATCTTAGCTTTCTTCACCTCTATTATTAACACACACATACAGTAAATATAAGTACATGTATATGCATGTACATGTACAATACACATGTACATGTACTGCTTTATATACATGTACATATAAATTATACGTTACCAGTTTCTTTCAGTATTCCGAGACTCTCTTCTTTCCTGTCATCATATACTCTAGTACCTGCTACTTCTCTTAATAGTTTCAATCGTTGACTATCAGGAGCTATAGCTAACTGATTGATCTGATGAAGATAATCAAGAAGTACATGTACATTATACATGTACCCATGCATGTCCATGTATTCCGTACATACATGTACATGTACATGTAAATGTACAACATACATGTACATATACACAATTGCAACTACATGTACATTGTACATGTACATACATGTATATGCAATGCATGTACATGTACATGTATATCTCTACCCAATAGAAGTTGTAATTATAGATTTGTGTACCTTTCCTTGCTTCACTATATAATAAGGATTACTTCTTGAGAATCCAGCCCCCTCTAGCAGATTCATAACATCATTCTTACTAATGAATAATCACAAATGTACATATATACTCGCCTTACAAATTAATTATAACCGAACTCACGTGACATGTTTCTTATCTAAATAATAAGCATCTCTCTTAGCTCCAATAGCTCTTCTTAATGAAACCTCTTCACGTTCTATCTGTAGTGTCATTAGGTAATTAATTATTCATATTCATCTATCTATCCATTTCAAAATACAATCTATCTATTCATCCATTTCACTGTATACAACTCACTGGAATACGATTGTCACTGTTGTCAAATATAATTTCAACAAAAGCTGAAACGACTCTGGGACCAGTACCCTCCTATAAATGTATGTACATGTGGTGATATAATATTACATATACTTACATGTAATAATTGTTGTCTCTCTTCGGGTCTCATATGACTAAATTCATCACTAAGAACAAACTGTATAGCTAACAATATAAAGTCAATAATCTATCTATCTATCTGTCTATCTATGTAACTACATATATACGAGCTTAATCAACTCATGAACTTACCAAAAAAGAAGTTGCTTTTTCCTGATCCATTACGTCCAACTATATATTATGAATTAGTAAATTCACTATACATTACATCAACACACTATTGTATGCATATATACACAACTACACATACCTATCAACCCTATCATACTATGTCAAGTACTAAATTGTAAATGATATTATATACACACACTATTGCAGTAGTAATATAGGTTATATATGCATGTACATGTATCATTATGCACACACTATGGTACACACAATTATATATATATATATGTACCTATTACATTATGTCGTGGACTGAATGGTTCTACTATAGTCTGATCTTTATAACTTCGGAATCCTTGTATAATAACCTTTAATGATGAAACAGTAATAAAGATAAAGAATTGACGTAAATATGTATATATTTACTTGTGTACTCAACTAGTCTCCAGGCAAGACATTCATTCCGTCCATTGCAAATGAATGGCTTGAGACTAGTATTCCCATGCTATAGTTACCGATAAATGTCAACAGAACAACAAACATTTTTAACTACTTATATACAGACAAGTAATACATACAACACATATATACAACTCTTCTACAAACTGTATCACAAATCTAATTATAATAACCAGCTGCATAATTAATTAGATCACTCGTCATCTCACCTGTTTGATATACATAGCTCTTTAGTTCCAGTGACACAAGAACTAGCGCAAGGTATTATCCAAACTATCTGATTTCTTGTTGACTTGCAGGAATAGGTAATACAAGGAGAATAGTAAGCAGCTTCTTTTACCCGCTCTTTCTGCCTGCGCATTAATTGAAATCACGCCCTTAAATACTAACCACACCCACAAGCTGCGCGCGCACGCCCATTAATTATAATACGTTGACCAATCAACATTTTCCAAATCACTTGCACTACAATTTAAAAGGAAGTTTCTCTGAGCAATGAAAGAAATCACAAGTCATGTCAAAATCTTTGGTCAAAACTTTAGTAGTGATCTTTCTTGTCTGTGTCTTTGAAGATGTGGCACAAAATATTGAATCATTCACTGACGATGATAATGATGATGATATAGGTAACGACAAAACAGTGCTCGTCATAATCAACCATGTGATTTAGCACAACCATTAGTATTATATATATATATATATATATATATATATATATATATGGATATTGTTGAAGGAACGGTTTTCTTGTCAGTGCATTTCAAGTAGGTGAGGACATGGATCCAACAGTGACCTCCCATTCCGGCAGTGTGTGACATTATACCTCAGCCTAGGATTGAGTGATAATGCTCCTATTATTGAGGAGTAACATCGTCCAATCCTAAGGTTTAAGGATTTACCACCTTTGAAGTGTTCAAATCTATGTCATAGACTTACACCCACTTGAAACTTACCTCTACATTTAAAAAAAAATTGAATACATATAACTGCTTTGTCTAATATCATTTGTAGGAGATCCAAATATTTTCCAGCCAACTGAAGACTGGCAGGAGATCAAGGAAGGTCAAAGTATACCACGTGGTCTCCATGTAAGGATGAATCTACAAACAGGACTAAAGGAAGCTAAATTAATGAAAGAGGATATGGATACTGAACCAGATGGAACAAGTGAGATAATTAAATCAACTAGTGACAACATTTTAGATGTGCTTCATGCAGGCATGAGGCCAAGTGCATTGGTACTTGTAGTGAAGTACCATACATGTATATGAGTACTGTACATGTACTTGCACTTAAGTCCTTTCCTCATTAATGCAAAGTAATTGTACTCAAGTCCTTAGTTGAGTACTTGTACTCAAGTCCTTAGTTGAGTACTTGTACTCAAGTCCTTAGTTGAGTACTTGTACTCAAGTCCTTAGTTGAGTACTTGTACTCAAGTCCTTAGTTGAGTACTTGTACTCAAGTCCTTAGTTGAGTACTTGTTCTGAAGTCCTTAGTTGAGTACTTGTACTCAAGTCCTTAGTTGAGTACTTGTACTCAAGTCCTTAGTTGAGTACTTGTACTCAAGTCCTTAGTTGAGTACTTGTACTCAAGTCCTTAGTTGAGTACTTGTACTCAAGTCCTTAGTTGAGTACTTGTACTTGTACAAAGTCAATACATGTATACATTCCATGTACATGTTTATTTATCTATCTAATAGTATCGACCTACATGTATCTATCTATCTTGATATTTATCTTTTATGTAGTTCAAGTTAGCGACACACAGTCTGATGAAGATGGTGCCCCTCGTTTCTATGGACACAGTGATCGTAGAGGAGCCATCAATAAAGCCACAAAGTTATTCACAAGAGATGAGTTATCAGAAATGTTAAGAAAATTGAAAGACGATGGACCCAAGGGGGATCACATACCTCTACTTTCAGGAGGTAATTATACTGGGTATTTATACATGCATATGTACATGTAGCGATCGTTGGATGCATTAAATTTTATGAAGTCCTACATCAGTAGATTCAGTACAGCTATTCATTCATTCATTTATCCATTCCTTCCTTACTTCACTCACAAAGTACACTGTAGTCAATGGAAGTACAGTGATAGTATGTAAACTTAATAATGTCAGGTACTATCCACAATATATTGTGTATTCATCCAGTCATCCATGTACTCATATATCCATCCATTCATTCATTTATTTAATAAATTGTTAATTTCCTACAGAGCCTTCAAGCAGTTCAGAGAGTACTAACACTGTCACTTCCATTCCAATTGAAGAGATCAGACAATTAGTGACATTCCATTCCGAAGTTCAACTAATGTTGCAATACTTACAAGTACTCATGGATCCTGATTCCAATACCGAAGACCTCATCAAAGCATTGGATGAACTAGAGTATTACGTCCACCAAATTGATAATGCCAGAGATTTTGATCTATTGGGAGGATTAGCAGTTGTTGTTAGGTTTTTGAATTACACAAACACTGATGTTCAATGTGCAGCAGCTCATGTATTGGGTGCTGCAACACAAGGGTGAGTGTACAATGTATATGTATATATATACATGTATATATATGTGAGCTGGTAATGTTGCCTGTTGACTAGTACTGTATAACACTTAACAGCAGCAAGTCACATTTGCAAACATCAATTCAGATTGTGTAGTCTCTGCTTGCTGTGCCCCTATTAGTCGTCTTGTGTTTTGCACCTGTGGACTAAAGATGGTAGTTTGAATTAGAGAGTGAGAATGGTCCAGTACATGGCTTTCTCACTTTCTCACTTTAATCTCTTCTTTAGTGCATGTCACAGCATGTGATACATTGTTATTATTAAACCTAATATATTATAAGAGAATGTTTCAGCTCATGATATTTCTGTGCTGTTATTGTTGACAATAACAAGCAGCAACTATCATTCACAGCTGTGGCCAATTCATATCAAGAGCAGTCTCTGTATCTACTGGAACAGTTTCTGGTCAGCTTGTGTGGCCCTATTAGTCATCTTGCATGGAGCACCTATAGACATAAGGCTGGTATATAGTTGGGATTAGATATTGAGAACCAGTCTAGCGCCTGCCTTTTTAAATTCCTTTAGGCTGGTCACTGCTCATGGTACATTACATGTTTATTAAACTTAATTTCTTATAATAGTGACAATATCATATTGCTACTTTGAATCATGAAATTCTTTGTGTTTTGTATTTAACTTCAATAATTCTCTCCATGCTTCAGGAATCCCGAAGTACAAAAACAAGTACTAACTTACCAAGCTATCCCAATTCTGTTACCACTTCTGTCCTCATCGAAACCTGAAATACTTCAACGAAGGGTATTGTATGCTCTAGGGTCTTTACTGAGAGGACATCCTTCATCAGTTGAAGAATTTATAACCAGAGGAGGTATTGAGATAGTTAGTGAAGAAATCGAGAAGAGATCGGAAATTGTTATAGTAAAGATAATGACATTAATTACAGATTTACTGACATTTGAGGTAAAATGATAAAATTCCATATTGTACAATGTTGACAAATGTCATGTACCACTGATGCACTCCTCAACATTTAATATTTATCCTGGGCTAAACAGTAAACACACTGTGTACATGTTGAAGTTTTCTTGTGATCTCACTGTTACAAACTTATATATACCACTTATAATATCAAACTTGTTAAGTATTTCATTATATTTATACTTCATTTTCCACTTACAGGGTTTAGAAGAAAAGACTAATATATCATTAAGGTAACTCTACATGATATTATAATTCATACATATGCTTTATACATTGTGTGTTTGAAATTAGGGATGCATTGTAATCCCATCGATAATCTAATAATTATTAGTACCAGTATATTATGCTATTTTTCAGTAATACTGTAATAGTCTCTCTACCCACTCCCATAGAGAGGAAGGGGTCTGGTACATGTGTATCTCACGCATCATAGAGTTGTCTTCTTTACCCAGAAATCTTGGGGAAACCACATGAGTATCGTGTACAGTGGTTAAGTAATTAAATTCTTTTGAGACAACTCTATGATGCATGTGATACCGGACCCCTTCCTCTCTATGCAAAGGGGGTGGGTACTGAGACTAATACTGTAATAAGTGTAATGATGATCTGACATCATTTGATAGTTTTTTTGATATCTGTAATTTTTGAGAAAATATTTTTCATTAATAGAATGTGATACCAGAAGGCTTATGTAATATCATATATCACTAATCATTACAGCTTATGAGAATATCAGTAAAATCTCATCTGTACATTACTATTTGTACTGGCTGATGTGCAGTATTACATAGTTGACTAAAGATTCTTTTTTTTCTGTATAGTGACTTACTCTCTCAGCTGTCTGATCTGGGATGGTGTCATTACACTCCTCAACTACTAAATTCTGATATGCAAAACTCAATTGATAAAAGTTTGATCTTAATGGAAAAGATAATTGATGTTTGCGATTTCAGTAAACATTTATCAATATTAGATTCTCTACACAGAAGATTGAACATTGATCAAAATATCACAGATGACGATACTCTACAGATTTTAAAACTTGTTCATCGATTAATTTATAGACTGAAAACTACAAAACAAGAACTATGATAATTATAATAATTATTAAATTTTATTTAATTAGCATTAATTATTTTTAAATTAGGGTGTGTGTGTGGGCGTGGCTCGTAGCCGAGCATATCTCACCTTTGTTTTGAAATGGCAGTTGCGATTGAAGATCTCAACAGTATAGATCAGGGGAAACGTGTAGCAGTAGATCTAGCAACCTTTATGACTCATTATAACAATGTCAGAGACAGATTGTGGCCATTAGGTTCACTGATTGAAGATTTAAAGAAAATAAGGAGGTGAGATTTCATTTTTATGCATGGATTAAAATCGATGTAGATGATTGAGTGATCAGTGCACTAAATATTTATAAATGAAAGAACATGATTGGATTGATGTATTACTTTGATAAATGTTTTTGGAGTTGTGGCATGGCATGGGGATGCAGGTTTCAAAATTTTGCATACTATAACATTTGGACATTGTGGACATGGAAAAAGTGTTTTAGTCAAGACAACATTGTGTAGCACATGAACTTAATTTGCTCTGTGACAAATATGAATTACTTAGTACTGGTTATTTGGTATTAGTACTTACATGTACCAGTGTGTGACATGCCATGGACTATTCAAGGATGAGCCAAAGCATTGATGGATGGAGTATTGAATTGAAATATGATGTATGGATCTGTGAATGAATGGTTAAATAGATGTACAAAAATGAATGATTGAATGGAGAGATAATAGATGGATGGATACACATGTAGATGGAGAAGTGAGTGAATAAATGCCTTGGGAGAATCAATAGTAATGGATGCATGAGGGTGATCATGTCATTTCCATTTTTATAGATGGGAGAATTATCCACTATCATTAGCAGTAGTATCAGTATCTTGTGTGTCTGTGTTGTTTCCAAGTAAGTATCATATTGCCTTTAATCTTCCATGAATATTTAATAAAAATAAACATTATGAGTTTCGTTGTTTGTTAGTTTTTAAATAGTTTAGCAAGCAATGGTCTTCATTATATACTGTATATTCACTATAAATATACTAACAGTAAGTGGATCAGTAACAATAGGTCTTGCAATTGGCAAGAACCATTTATTGGAGGAAAGAATGTGGTTCTAAGTCCTGATTTTAGCTTTCATTAGAAGACAACTATACATTCTTTACTAGTGATATAATTAAAATTTACATGTGTTTGGTTCAAAGGTAGAGTAATTCTCTCAAGGAAGTCCAATCACTGTGTTTAAATTAAGATGTGTTAAAAAGTTATTAACGAACAAACAAAATAGTGTAGTAGTATGTGCAATTACTATATAGTAAGTGATAGCTGTAGCTCTGATGATGTATCACTGTTCTACACTACCACTTCATGAAAGCATCTGTGAAATGATTCTGTAGTTAAATAACACAATTATATAATTATATACTATATATAGTATAATGATGGTGCTATATTATTATATACATGTAGTATTGGTATAATTAACATGAACTAATGAAATTTCAAGAAGGGACACTTTTCAAATACTTACCTTTAATCACTTGTCATTGTGTCATTTTGTGCAGGAAGTCAATGAAATTTGGTATCTAGGATGCTTAATAATAGGTCTTCCTAGATACCAATTTTTATTGCCTTGATTTATGAAATAGTGGAACGACAAGTGATTGAATTTAAAGTGTCACTTTTCAAAAAATGAGGTCACATATACATGTAGCTGATATGTTTGTATAAAGAATAGCTGTTACATTTAATCTCTTGTACTCTATTTTTGATAATTTCAGGAGCTTTCTTTGGCGCTCTCTCTGGTGTGTTATTCATATTAATATTAGCAGGTAATAAGTATATGTTAAAATCTAAATACAAGAAGATAGAACACACACCTGTGATTCCAAGATTAGTTGTTGAAGATACAGAAATGTTGGTAAGAAAAAGTGATTATATCTATAGCAACTATATGTGTACATCTGATATACATTTACACTATCTACTGTAGTAACTATAACTAAAACCCCTTTTAGTAAGGTATTGTATTGTGACTTTTATTTAACTAAACTACAAGTCTACTGTAATAACTATAACTAATGTGAACAGACTATACTTAAGTACCTCATTTTAGTTAATGCGATAGACTTGTAGTTTAGTTATAGTTTTAGTTAACTAAAAGTCACAATACCTTACTAAAAAGGGTTTCAGTTATAATTTAATGGAATTTTTATCTTCACAGAAGTCTACTGCTAATGCTCAGAAAGAACGTCGCAAAGCATTGAATGAATACAGACAAGTGTATGTCTATAAATATACATTTCG
This sequence comes from Petrosia ficiformis, assembly GCA_947044365.1. Classification (NCBI taxonomy): domain Eukaryota; kingdom Metazoa; phylum Porifera; class Demospongiae; order Haplosclerida; family Petrosiidae; genus Petrosia; species Petrosia ficiformis. The sequence goes on along the minus strand of OX345640.1, from coordinate 7,794,293 downwards.
CATTTCTAAATTACTTTTATTTGTTTAATTAGAGTCAAGAGAGCGGATGATTTATTAATAGATATTGCAGAAGTTTTTGATATGTTAAAGAGGTACATTAAATTACATGTGTAAATGAATATCGTAATTTAATTTGTTTTATGTATACATATAGTATTGTGAGTTGGGAAAATGAAAGACTATCACTGTGGTATGTATAATATTACACGATACACTATAATTGTATATAAAATACATACATGTATATACACATGTAATCAGTGGTGTGGAAACAGCCAGTCATGTAGGACATTGTCCGATAAATCTAGTGAATGTCTGGTAAATTGAAACTGAGCTGTATACAAAGTATATGGGGAGCAGGGCAAGAGTGGTGAAAATAGGCCAAAATGTCCGGCAGTTAGCTCACTATTTCCATACCCCTGTATATAATATATATTTTATAATTATATAATATACAGTGTAATTATATATATATACATGTATATATGCATAATTGTATGTACATATATATCAGTAGTATTATTGTTATCTGTTATTTTTATAGTTCCTCTTATTAAAATATTATCTTAATTTCCTCATTTGTTGTGATTGGTTTGGGGACTGAATGTCGTCTCTATAAATACATGTGTGTTTGTGTCACTCATAACTACGATGACATGAGTGGTACACATACATGTATATTATATTGCTAATGTTACTAAGAGCATGGAGAGTGTATGGTACTGATCACGAGCATTTATAGAATAAAATGTATTTACAAACATTAAATATAGTAGAGAGATATTTGTAATAATGTACATGTACTCTTCTGAAAAACTGAAACATTTTCGTAAGTAGATTTATATTTGACATACCTCCTTCTCTCTAATTATTGACCATTTGAAATATAATTATCTTTATTTCATTTCTCATCTATAATTATAGTACCTGTGTAGTGTTCTTTGTATTAACATTTTCAACAATGTGGATATCGGTGTCAACGATAATGTCAATATTATTAGCTGGTCTGTTCTGTTGGAATGGTTTCTTTGTTAAAGGTGAGTTAGTGTAATAATACTCATTAATAATTATGACCTCGTCATAATGTAGAAACCAAACGGTTATTGAAGCAATTACGAAATACATTATCAAGAGATCATTTATCTAGACAGGTATTTAGTATCCAAAACATTCATTTATACAATATATAATTAATTAATTATATATATAATATTATACGTGTACATGTATATACATGTATGTGAAGGCTGGGTGATTGTAGTGATAGCATGACTATCATTATTATCAGTGTTACTATCACGACAGTGGTAGCTAAAAATTACTATCATGATAATGGCAGTGGTGTGGAAACAGCTAGTCATGCAGGACATTGTCCGATAAATCTAGTGAATGTCCGGTAAATTGAAACTAAACTGTATACACAGTATATGGGGAGCAGGACAAGAGTGGTGAAAATAGGTCAAAATGTCTGAGAGGGAGTTGGCTCAATGTTTCCACACCCCTGGATAATGGAGATGTGGTTCCAAGCATGTGCATTTGATATTGTCTCACCTCAACATACCCACAACCATGTGAAAAAAACATACAAAGATGGTAAGGAAGAGATCAATCTTGACAAAGAGCGTAGATTTTGTGTTGGAGGGCTCTAAGAGGAGTACTTACATGTAGTTTCTCCACCATAGGTGTAAAATGCTCAGAATCTGTATCCAGATTTTAGTTTCACTATTGTGATAGTATTCACTGTCATTCAAGTATCTATTAAAAACCATCTACCAACGACAGTTCAAAATTTTACTATCACCCTATTAATAGACATTTTAGCGTAGCATTGTTGATTGTTTGAACTCATTAGATTGGTTGTATGTATTCTGTACGCTTTAATTGCTAGGTGCAATGACAACATACACTGTACATGTATCAAAGAAGCTTATGTCATGTTTATATACAACCACAATTAAATGTTGTCTTTCCTTCCATCATTTTGTTCCTAACTAGTAATAATAATGTAGGAACATACTTGTAGTACATGTACATGTACATGTATGTCTAAAGAATGCTAAACAGGCAGCCAATAATATGTTATTTCCTCCCACAGTCTTACTTCCAATTAGGAATGTAATGAGCCGGTTTCTGATGGGAAGATAAATAGTATTTTTATGTAGAAACATGATATTAGTTTTATTGATGCATATAGCAATGAAGAGTAACTGAAACTCATGTACGTGTATGTATATACATAATTACAGTGTAAATAAATTACAAAATCTATTCCAGTAACTTATAGCTAGCCATATTTTAGTTATTCCACTAAAAGTGATTCCCTCTTAGTAAGCCTTTATTCATTTAAAGTAGTCATTATCGTCATACTAAAACAACACTAGAATATTCATATATTCATTTGTTCCTTCATCTTTCTGTATCAATTCATTCATACGTGTACCTACATATTAAATTATCAAGTTTACACTATAATAATTATAATAATACAATTAGTTACCATTAGTGTGTTCTATTAGTTCCTTGGCTTCTTCCATATAATCATTATAATTATATATATTATGTACTACAGTATGTAAGGTGCTTTTATGTCATCTTCCCTAATGTTTACATTGTTACATACGCTACATCTATTTCTTCAATACAGATATCTTCTAACTCTTTACCGATCATAAGAGATTTAGCACATGTCACAAACCAAAGCAGAGAAACTACTAATACACTGATGACTAGTAATCATAGAGAAGAGTTAACTGGTTCTTGTGATAGTGGAAATTGTGAGTAAAGATAACTTTACAAAGACATATTCACTTCCATAGCTTATACTTTAAAAGTTCATCGATCTATATATATCAGTGGCTTTATTAATAACTTTATAGCACTATGACCCCTAACAGCATCAAATGTACCGTCAGTTCCATATACAGGCTAACATAGCACACTTTTTTACCACAAACTGTTATATATTTTCCAGATGTTGGTTACAACACTAGAAAACAGCTTGGGTTTAAGGAAAGAACACCAAGTACTTTATTGGGTTTAAGGAAACAGCTTGGGTTTAAGGAAAGAACACCAAGTACTTTATTGGGTTTAAGGAAACAGCTTGGGTTTAAGGAAAGAACACCAAGTACTTTATTGGGTTTAAGGAAAGAACACCAAGTACTTTATTCTTCTTTTCCATCGCTGGCAACATCTATCAATTCAAACTATAAACATTTAAAGCAATAGTTTTGCTCGTGCTGTACTGGGAAATATAGCACTGGAGGCAGGGTCTCGAATCTTCATACAGTACTCAGCTACGCTTCGTGCTGTATGAGCTTCTTAACTCCACCCCTGGTGCTATATTTTCAATACAGCATTCGCATTGGTGCTTTAACTCATACATACATACATGCATAGTTATTCTGTATTATGCATTGATGTATTTTCTTGATTATCAAAAAGTTATTTTCTCTCATTTGTTTTTCTAGTCAATGATCGAACAGTAACCAGTAAAAGAGAAAGTAAGAAATACATGTTTATAGTGCAGCAAAATGAATCTTTATTCCTCCATTCACAGTTAATTGTTATAATTGTTATGCCTCTTTCAGCTTACTAAAAAGAAAGGTTTGAGATCTGCTAGGTATATGTGTTTATAATCATTTTTCTTTTCTTACAGCATCCTTGTAATAATTGTGGCCACTTCTTCTGTTCATCTTGTACTGTTAAAGTACCAAGAGCAGTTCTTGGGGCTACTTGTGAGTTTTTTAATGTCTGCATACATGTACATTTACATGTATATACACATCAATTCAACTGATTGTTTATTCAATATGGAGATTCAATTAATCATCATAAACAAAAGCTACATACATACATGTATGAACAAAATGCCATTTAGCTGATATACATACACACTGTTTAAAAAATACAGTGGAACGCCTCTATTCTGAACACTCTTGGAACAAATATAAGGTCCTCATTTCAGGGGTAAATTTATATTATAAAGCACAGTTTGGGACACTTGTAAGTGTCCTCAATACAGGGGTATCCTCAATAGAGGGATTTCACTGTCTTATAGTCTTTTATTTGCATATCAACTAAAACCACTTCATTAATTATAACTAATTCCTTTCTATAGCTCCTGCTGCATTCCAAGAAACTGTCCGTGTTTGTTCGGAGTGTTTCTCAGAACTTAGTACAACTATTCCAACACAAAGCTAGCAGTGTGTGTAACAGATGATTTATTGATATTTTAATATTTGCTATTTTATGTATCAGATTTTAATTTTTTTTTTCTCAAAAAAGAATTGTCAATTATTATATGGTGTTAGTTTAGTTCACTAATAACCATAACAAAGTTTATAATTACTTAGCCATTAAGACTAGAGATTAAATTTAAGAGCATACAGAAAACAAAGTGATTTCCTTATTTTTTCCACTTAGTGTTAGCTACAGCACAGAGAGGAATTAAATAATTTATGAATCTTAAAATGAAAATTATGACTTGGTTATTTTTTTACAAGCTTATGTAAATGACAAGGCAGCTACGCTTTGACTCGCCATATTATATATGTATCTTACTTTGCTTTCTGCTTGTAACTAATAGCTTTATTTGTAGTTTCTTACAATTTTTATTAGGGTTGGGAATTGGCTGAGATTCCAAAATTGATTATCACTAACTATACAAATTGATTGATAATTGATTAAAATCAGTGGAAGTAATTAGGCCAATACAGAAAACTCCTCCCATTTAATGATCAGAAAGGCTTCCTGTCATGATAACTTAATATTGTAATTATTTGCTGTCACATGCTTGAAAAGTATGTCTTTTGGAATAAATAGCGTATTCAATATCACAAACTTAGAATCGATAATCAAAAGAATTTTCAATCGATTGATCATTTTTACACACAGTATTAATAATATTATACAAATTTTAATGTAACAATTCCAAATGACAGAATTACTGAACAAGAAAATGAAATATAACTGCTCTTAAATTCAAGTACCGCATCACTACTTTGAACTAGTGTTTGAGGACATTTACTATTCATATTAATACTGTAATTGCTCTCACAAGTAAACATCAGTGAAGTTTTGTCTATCTCAATACCATTGAGATCTGTTGAAATGATAAAAAGGAGCAGAGAATGTCTCCCAGAATCAATGTGAACCTTCTTTTCTATCGGACCTGAGTTTCGGATTACATTCCACAAATGGCCTGCTCCATTCTGTTGAATCGTTTCAATACATGCAATAAATATACCATCAATGAACAGAGTCACAGTATCACTATATCCATCATTACTATAAAATAGTCCTTTCAATGATACATCACAATTAGAAGTGGTTGTGAAATAGTGCTCGATTTTTTCTGCAAATGTGAGATGTACTGTCAATTCATTCGATGCCTCAGTTCTGTACATTATGGTACCAGTGAATGTTCCATATTCAGCTTCAAATTCGGTATAGCATTCAATTGTGTTAACTCCACCTAGTAGCATAACAGTAATTATACGATAATGTTAAAAGATATAATATCCACACAGTGACTATTAAATACACATGTAACTACACATACACATGTACCTTCATACAGAAATTTCCATCCATAGATACCAACAGCAATGAAACATAATAGGATTGCACCACATAACAGTAGAGTTTTACATTTACTATTAGTAGCTTGATTATTGCCATTTTGCACTGAATTATGATCATGTTTACTTTTCTTGTTGTCGTTGACATAGATAGATATTTTATCTGTTATAAAGACAATTAAAGGTTAACAAATATTATTATTGAACATACTATTACTTGTTTTTTTTAATGTCCTAATGATAACACATCAATACTATCGACCTTAGACTACACACAATACTTACCTAATTCTTTTAGCATAGTATTAGCTATCCTGACAAGATTTGGATCATCTTGAATCTTTAACACATCACAAAATTTGACAAGTGTTTCAGGATCATTGAATGCTTTCAAAGAATTAATGACTTCATTTACTAATATACTGGCTTTCTGATATTGATCAAGATTTGGGGTAGTCAATACTCTAGTTTTAACAGCACTTGGTATTAAATTAGCTGACGAGAGATCATTTGCCAGTTTATCAGGAACTGTTATAATATCAAGTAGTTGTGTTAAGTGTGACTTGAGAACATCATGTATTGAGACTGTGAAATGATTATGAAGACTCAATAATTTAACTTGAAATGTATTCTACAAATTGTATGCCATCATACTCCATTAATTGCAATACACAGATGTACATTATAGATAGGCTGTGATAACTTGATAACATAATAGAATTCCAAATCATGCATAATTTACAATACATGTTTACGATCCTCACTTTGAGAGATTCTTGCTGAGCTCATACTTTAAAGATACATCACTACAAACCCCTCCCACACATTGTGAGTATATAATTACTGTCTGTTTACATTAGACTGATTCATTGTTAAATAAAATACTATAATATTGATTCATTTACCCTGTCATGTTATAGTAAACTATTATAATACACAACATAATAACACACTTTTACTGTAATTAGCATTTGAAATTTCCACAAAACCGTGGATTAGCTAATGTATGACTAATGCATAATGACTTCAATATATGATACAGGATAATATATATATATATTCTGACAAGTATGACTGTAATGACGTTATAGCTTCTCAAAATGTTTGTTTAGCAATTAAAATTTCATTGACAAAAAAATGATTATGAAAATATTTTTTCAAAATAATTTAGTACACGTTCCATGAATGAATTCGACCGTTTCTGATTGCTCATATCTGTTATATAATAAAAAACATTATCAGTATAAAATATTCACATGTCTGTGTGGGTGTGTATGTAGTATTCAATTGATAATATCATACCTTTTCTCATTTCTTCAACAATATCCTGAAGAGATTCTTCCTTATCCATAATTTGAAGCACTAAATCCATACGTTCAGGTTTAGCTTCAACCTTTTTCTCCACATGATCTAAGAGTTTGTCTGCTCCTAATTCAACTTTTTGAAGCAAATGATTTTTAGTTTTTGCATCAATAAATTCTTTTGAAAAGAGATTCAAAGATAATGATCTAAATGTTGGTTCAGAAGAGTCCAGTATTTCACATAGCTTATGATGATAGCGTCTGAGTATCTCACTGGTTTGTTTTGGACTGGGAGGTTCATCCTGGTAATAAAATAAATATTCATCTGAAGCTGATGTCAATACCATGGCATGAAAGTAATTAACATATTTGATCACGAGGGAGGATACTTGAAACATAAAAGATAATGTGTGTTTTCATTATAACACTAATTAACATACCTTCAAATCCTTCCTACTATCTTGTGTGAATGAGGTTGTTTCTAAGAAAAAAAAAACAATATTCTTAGCATATAATTGTTATGTAGCAGGAAGATGCCCATGCATGCACATATGTATTCTAAGTTACAGCTAACAGAAAAGTAATAACTGGAATATTACATACACATGTACCTTTATGTTGAAATCCTGGAAGAGCTATTAAACCTATTAGGAGAGCACCAGCAAGCAGAATACACATACAAAAGGGTGAATTACTGTGTGTATCAGCAGGAACATTTCTGTCATTTTCATCACATCCCTCCGGTATTATTTTCTATATAAACAACATTAAAACTATAATTATCAAATTCATAGTCTCACATAGTATCACTTATTACATACGTATTTTCTGCCACTCATTCTCCATGTACACAGGTTGACTCCACCTATTTATGAAAATGTATTGATTTTCTGAGTAATCAATTTTTGTACCTTTCAATTACCTTTAATTTTCAGATGTATATTGGTATCTCATCATTTCAGTATCAGCGAACTTGGCAAGAATCTTGTATTACTATTAGCTATTTATTTACAAGTTATGAGCCCACCACCCTCCCCCTGTGGGTAGATCTGTCGCACTGAGGACAGAAATTTCAGTTAACCCTGTTAGAAGTCTCTCTTCGGAACTGCGGTTGAATAGGACTGTGCTGTTAGCTTATATATTCTGACAAGTATGGCTATAAAGACTAATTTTGGTTGTAGCTTCTCAATTGCAAAATGTTTAACAATTATAAAATTTGCTGATCTATTAATAAAATAATAAATTCATTGACAAAAAATTTAATTCATAAAAAAAGATTCAGTACACATTTCATGAATGAATTCAGGCCTGCATTCACTGTTTCTGATCCCTCATATCTATATAACATTACCAATATATAACTATTAATATGTTAGTGTGTGTGTATGTGTATGTATGTGTATGTATGTGCTATATACATGCGCGTATGTTATGGAGAGTAGTATTCATTTAATAATCTCAGTAATCATACCTTTTCTCATTTCTTCAATAATATCCTGAAGACATTCTTCTTTATCCATAATTTGAAGCACTAAATCCATACGTTCAGGTTTAGCTTCAACTTTTTTCTCCACATGATCTAAGAGTTCATCTGCTCCTGATCCAACTTTTTGAAGCAAATAAGTTTTAGTTTTTGCATCAATAAATTCTTTTGAAAATAGATTCAAAGATAATGATCTAAATGTTGGTTCAGAAGAATCCAGTATTTCACATAGCTTATGATGATGGTGTCTTAGTATCTTCAAGCCGTCATTGGTTTGCTTTGGACTGGAAGGTTCATCCTGGTAATAAAATTATTATGAAAATAAACAATACCACAGCACGAAGATCAATCAACGATTTGATCTTGTAACTTGAAAAATAATCTATTAACATACCTTCATGCTATCTTGTGTGGATGAGGTTGTTTCTAAGAAAAAAACAATATTCTTATCATATTATGTGATGTCAACACCTACTTAAAACTTGTTTTTTTCCTTTAGTTTCTGTAGAAGATGGTAATACACTGCTTGTACTTATACCACTACTTATACCTAACAAAACAGAAATTTATTATAATAATTAATATTATAATTTATGATAACTTACCGCTATTTGCTTCACTAACTTGGGTTACTGGAGGCACTGCATTGTCACAAGCAGAAAAAAAAAATTGTTAGAAGTATTAACATTTGCATGTATATGATTATAGTTAGTGGTTGAGTATTGTTTCTTGTGTGATGAACTTATATATTAAGTTAACCATCACTTATAATAATATTGAAAACCTAAAAGAGCGTACTGCATATATTATATAGTGTATAGATCTTTAGTATAATTATTATAGTCAGGAAGACCGAGAATTAAATTTAGGATGCAGTACATTTGGTGGTATAGCTACATAGATAATGCATGGGTGGGTAGCATCAAGTGAAGAACACAACTTCAGTTCACTTTAGTGGAAGTTTATGATTATGTATGGAACAAATGGACAAGCCACACCTCAAACTTACTCGTACAAAGTTTGCACTTGAAAGTGCCTTGGCATGCACATATGCAACCTATGTTACTATTAACATAAATTAATAATAACTGAAAACACATGTACCTTCATATAGAAATCCTGGACCATAAATCCAAGCAAATGCTATGATACCTACTATTATAGCACCACCAAGCATTCCCCAAAAAAATTTAGAGTTTGATTTACTGCCATTATCAGTTATATGATTGTTAACATTAGCATGATCATCTCTGACACTTTCATTTTTCCTATTATCAGTTCTGTATTCAAAAGGTACTGTCTTTCCTATATAAACAACATTAAATAGCATAATTAAATTCATTATCTCACATACTATCACCTTGTACTATTTCTTCATCTTCACTGTCACTCTCTCCTTTTATCTTCTTAACAATATCACGTAGATTATCTTTACTCTCCATTATTTCCAGTACCACATTTAAAAGTTTTGGACTTTGTTCCACTTTCATTGCAATATGATCTAGAAGAATACTAGCTCCTGTTTGACCTCCTGTTCGATCAACTGAGAGCCTTGTTGTTTGGTCAATAATCCTCTTGGTAAACAGCTTCCCAGAAAATGACTTCAACATTTCGGGACTAATGTTCAATCTGGTACATATGACACTGTGATAATCTCTTAGAACATCCTTCGTAATAGATTTGGACTTCTTTGGTGTTCTTCTGGTAAGTTTTGTTGACGTTGGCACTTGATCTATGTCTTCTGTACCAGTATCATCTATTTTTGATTAATATTATACATAATTTATTTCAGGAGTTCATTTATATTGTGGAAATATTATAGCTATGATCATCAATAAAGTTCATTAGCAACTGATTGCATGAAGGAAGAAAGTTCTGTGTAACAAATATGACTATATGTACGACTACCTCTTTAACTATTCAATTTTAAAAATGAATTATTTAAGTGTTCATGTTATAGCTTACTGCAATTACAACAAGTACATGTACACACATATATAAACCATGAAGTTTATATGCCAGATATACCACCTGCTATGGAGGAGGATTATCTAGTATATAGAACGAAATGTGTTGAACATGTGGATGTTGTTGCCAAGAAAGTATGGCATGGCCAGAGCCTCGTCCACTGAACACCAATGTGTGATGATAACATATATACAGTGACTTAACAATTCAATTTTTGATTAAGTGTATATGCAAGACATACACCTAACCACATCAAATGGTTGCCATGGTAGCATAGTATATATAGTTATATAGCTAATAATGATAATTATAATTAGTTCAGTTTAGGTATCACAATCAAACATCGATCCAATTAATGTCCAACATCTTAATGAAAATGTGAAAGAAATGTGGATAATCATCATCAATTCACTCCTTTATATATCATTATAATTATAAATATTAACATATATTTATATGCTTTCCATTCACTGCTCACCCTGTGGCAATGCATTATCTAAATCCATCTTCACAACAACGCAACCAGATGGTGATGATGTCATTACAGAGAAGCTGGCGGCCTAACAACCCAGTTATCAGTACATCACTATATTGAAACAGTAAAAATGTTTACCTGGAGTACACTTGTCACAATGACATTGATGTTTTCTAGCGATCTCCTCTGCACTAATCCTGTCTACTGTAGCTATAGCTTTGCACAATATTCTCCATGTTGGTAGAGGCTGCTTAACTCCATCTCGCTTTAACCACACAGCTATCAATTCTGACAATCTTTTTTTAGCTCCATTATTATCCTCTTTAATAATACTGACAGTGGCTTTGGTAATACCAAGATAACATCCTATATCTTCCCAATCTGCACTAAATGGCTGACATTCTGGATACACTTCATTAAAGTTTTTAATACCTATTGAAATAAGAGTATAATGATGCTTACAAAAGATATCATTGTTCTAGTGATTCTTACCAAGGACATGGTTTTCTACAGTTGCCAAAATAGACATGTTTTGTTTTCAAGAGGGGTGTGTCAGATATGCAGTTAATAAAAATTATTAATTAAAAGGAGCTGGCTTTATATGTTCAATTATTACACACCTGATGTTACAAGTCCTCAGCTTCTTTCATTCTGTCATACTGAAATCAATTCTTAGAGAAGATTAAAAATATGCTCTTCAGAATTGATTTCTGTATGACTGAAGTAGTCTGCTATAGCCCGCCCATGTGATTCACTTGCACAGGATCTGGCCATACCATACTCATTATGGCTGAAGAATTGGTCATTTAGTAAATCTAACTGTTAATTATAAAAGTTAAGAACTTATAACTAAAATTTACTGTGGTAATTCATACATATTTATAAGAAAAGTTAGTATGCATTACTATATCAAGTTGTTTTATCTCGATTGTTAATGTCTGTACACCTGTCTAGTACTATTTGGTCATCCTTCAGCTTAGCATTAAAATAAACAGAATATTCAGTGGCTAACTCTTTGGCTTTCGCACATTTGTCCAACAAAGCAAATGGAATGATAAATTCTTTCCAAGTTCGTTTCTTCTTTTGTCTCCACTTCTTGATCAATGAAAATTTCTGGTTCCCTAAATCATTTGGGTGTTCTGTTTTTATTGTATCACAATCTTCGTCAGGAAGGCCAAGATGACTACAGAATAATATCACTTCTGATACTGTACTTAAATGAATTAATAAGTTCTCATCTTTAGGAATGAGACCTATAATATGACAGAAAGAAAAGGTCACCTTATGGTATATTGAAACAATAATAATTTGTTTTTCTTTAACATAATAATTTATAATATTCTTCACAATGTGTTATGTGTTTCAATGTGGCATGAGGGTGGAGCTCAATAGAGGTCGAGATTAGATAATCCACTCTATCCAATCTGAGACCTTTGTGTATTGCCTCACGCAAGTGCCACATTATAGTGCTTAATTCACTGTAATGAATGTTGTAAAAGATGTAGTGCCTACCAGGCCAATTGACATTTCTAATGTGTTCAAGTTCATAAGTAACTGTGCATTAAGTAGTTAATGCATTCCTAAGCGGTGTTTAAATTTAATCAGGTGACTAGCACATGAAAATGCGATTGGCTCATTGTCATGTGACAGTGATATACATAATGAATAATAATTATATACTTTGGAGTTACCTCCATCCATTTTTGTTGTTGGGACAGGATAACTATCTTTATTTTCGTTACCATAATATGCTGTCACTGAATGTTCATCCTGGCAATAAAATGATTTTGAATATGAAGCAGATTTTAAGATAAACAATAGCACAGCATGAAGATTAATCATCATGAAGGTACTTGAAACCTTAAAAAATAGCATTTGCTTTCATTATAATATTGATTAACATACCTTTAACTCCTTCCTACTATCTTGTGTGAATGAGGTTGTTTCTAATAAAAAAAACAATATTCATAGCAGCGTAATGATCATGAAATACTGACACTTCACACAAACCTTCTTTTTTTCCGTTAATTTCTGTAGATGATGGCAGTACACTGCTTTTAGCATTATTCATACCTTACACAACAGAAATTTACCATAATCATTTCTAATAATAGATGATAGCTTACCACTACTTGCTTCACAATTACTAACTTGGGTTACTGGAGGTACTGCATGGTTACAAGAAGAAAATATTATCATAATAGAAGTATTAATGTTTGCATGTATATAATTATAGTTTGTGATTAAGTATTATTTTTTAGTGCATGTGATGAATTTATATATTAACTTAATCATGGTGCATACATCTATTACTATATAGTCAGAAAGACTGAAAATTAAATTTATATTAATATTGGTGGTGGAGCTAGGACATAGAAAATGTAGTTCACTTTAGTGGAAGTTTATGATTATGTGTCCAAAAGTACATGGACGACCCATACTTCAAAACTTACACATACAAAGTTTGGACAGGAAAGTGCCCAGGCATGCACATATATATTCCATGCATGTTACAGTAAACAGAAAAGTAATAATAACTGGAAAATTACTTGCACATGTACCTTCAAATGGAAATTTCAGTCCTGGACCATAGAAAAAAACAATTGCTATGATACCTACAACTACAGTACCAGTGAGCATTGTTCCCCCCAAAACCTTGCAGATTGATTTATTGCCTTTATTAAGTATATGGCCATTGGCATTTCTCATGGAAAAATGACCATCTCTGTCATCTTCTTTTTTCACGTTATCATTCCTGGAGTCAGTAGATGTTGTATACGCTATTAAAACAGCATTAGTAAGTATAATAATTAAATTCATAATCTCACATATGCTCACTTGCTGCTGTTTCCTCATCTTCACTGTCACTCTCTCCCTTTATCTTCTCGTTATCATTCCTGGAGTCAGTAGGTGTTGTATACACTATTAAAACAGCATTAATAAGTATAATAATTAAATTCATAATCTCACATATGCTCACTTGCTGCTGTTTCCTCATCTTCACTGTCACTCTCTCCCTTTATCTTCTCGTTATCATTCCTGGAGTCAGTAGGTGTTGTAAACGCTATTAAAACATTAATAAGTATAATAATTAAATTCATAATCTCACATATGCTCACTTGCTGCTGTTTCCTCATCTTCACTGTCACTCTCTCCTTTTATCTTCTTAACAATATGACGAAGAGTCTCTTCACTCTCCATTTCTTCCAGTACCACATATAAAAGTTTAGGTCTTTGTGAGACTTTCATGTCAATATGATCCAGAAGAACACTAGCTCCAGCCAGACCTCCTTGTCGATCCACTGAGATCCTTGTTTGTCGGTCAATAATCTTCCTTTGAAACATCTTCCCTGTAAATGACTTGAGTGTTTCAGCACAAATGTTCAACGTGGAACTAATGTCACTATGATAATTTCTTAAGACATCCTTCTCATTTTTAATTTGTTTAGGATTTTTCAATGCTCTTCTGGTAAGCTTTGTTGATGTAGGCTGTATCGGTCGAGAAGCCTGCTCTGTGTCTTCTTTATCATCTAAATTAAAAACTTATTTCAGTTGCAGCCTATGGTTTATAAATTAATTTATTTCAGGGATTCTTTTTTTCTAAATTGCATTCAGAACTCAGTCTATTATTTATCATGTATTACATATTTGTGTGTCAGTTCGATAACAGCTGAGGAAAACAGATATATTATATTGAAATTCATTGTAATATTGATAATCAATACCTCAGGTATAACCCAAAAAGAATAGTTTATTTAGAATGGCCTTATTCATAATAATATTAAGATTAAGATAGAGAAATGTCTCAAGCTATGATAACATAGGTATTTCCTAACCCTCCCAGGAGAATTTTTGTATATGTCATAGCTGTATAGATATATGTATCTCTCTACTGTAAAAACTGTGTTTTACTATACAGTAGAATACTACTAATATGAGATTGTCCATTATGTATAATAAAAATATGTACCTACCAGTGTCCTTTGAAGGCTGAATTTTGTGATATGTATTTACATTGATGCCTGGATATTTGAAGACTTATAATAATTATAGATTTTACACACTACACACAATACTTACCTAATTCTTTTAACATACTCTCAGCTATCCTGACAAGATCTGGATCACCTTGCCTCTTTAAAACCACACAAAAGTTTACAAGTTTTTCAGGATCATTGAAAACTCTCAGAGATTTGTGGATCTCATTCACCAGCATACTGGCTTTTTGATATTGATCAAGATTTGGTGTAGTCAATACTCTAGTTTTAACAGAATCAGCTATTAAATCATTCATTGAGAGATCATTTGCCAGTTTATCAGGCACAGTTATAACACCACATAATTGTGTAAAGTGTCGTTTGAGAACATCGTATGGTGAGACTGAATATAATTTGAATACTCATGATGGAGGCATAGATAGTTAGTAAAATATGTAAACAGTTCTATTATATTGATCAATTCCAATACAAGGTTGCAGGTTGTGATAACAACACACAAATACAATTACATAATTTACAAAGTAATCAAATCTAAATAATTGTAATCATTTATTTAATGATCTTTACTCACTTGGACTTTGAGAGGTCTGTTTTTGCCTTTTAGATGTCATACTTTCAACATATGAACACACCCTAATATAAATTTATAAAAAGCACTCCCACACATCCTGAAAGATGATATATGTACCACAAATATATTCATGTTGTTTATTTACCTGAAACAAATTCATTAAATGTAATTTAATTATCCTTTGCTGCAGGAAACGCTTTTAACATATATTATAAATATTATACTTTCGACACACTAAAACTGCAAACTCAGACAATAGAGTTGGAGATCAGAAGACTGCTAGTAAGTCGAGAAGTATACTTAGTTTTCCAAAGTGAATTGATGTATGGTTAAAGAGGGAGTGTTGAATAACCTCCATTATAATGCAGTTCAGTATTTGCATGCTGCAGTGTAGAATCCAATACATATTAAATGTATTAATTGCACCATTACAATAAATCAAATTTCATGAAAACCATTTCTATACTAAAAATGTCAAGAATTTGTGGTGTTTACTTAATTGTAACTATCTTTTGAGACACAATTAAACTACTATATATATAACTAACTAAAATGAAATTCCCAATACAAGGTACTTCAGTTAGTTTTAAAACACTTTTAGCATCCTACGACTAAAAGCAATCATTTGTTGTAATATTAAAAAAGATACTACATGGTGAGAAAACATATATATCAAGTTACGAATCATGATCATTGATGTCTTTACACCTCTTCAGTACTGCCTGGTCCTCTTTCAGTTGAGGATCAAAATATACAGAATGTTCATTTGCTAACTCTTTAGCCTTCACACATTTACTCAACAAAGCAAACGGAATGATAAATTCTTTCCAAGTTCGTTTCTTAACTCCTCTCCAGTTTGTGAGTAATGTGACTTTCTGTAGCCCTAGATCAGTGGGATTCTGTGCTCTAATTATATTACAGTCATGAGGAGGAAGACGAAGGTGTGTGCAAAATGGTAGCACTTCTGATATTATCTGTAAATGAACTAGTAAGTTCTCATCTTCTGGTATTAAACCTGTATAATCATATATATATGAAACATGAATTATAATTCATAAATACGTAGTTGTGTATATACATGGTTTGTTAAATACTTTGCGGATTATTCAATTAAGAAACAAAGTTGGCAAACTAGCCACCACTGTGGGCATTGCCGCGCTTTTTCCCCAAATTATAACTACAATCATAGACAACCACAAATGTAGTGGCTGCAGGGCGTTAAAAAAAGTAACTGATTCGTGCTTATAAAATAATGTATTTTAAACATACTTCTATCTTTTTCTGCTGTAGTTTCCACATTTTCTGAAAAATAAATATTTATAAGAATAATCATACATGCACAGTATAATAATTTGTAAATGATTGATGCTTTATTCAAACCTGTTGTCTTTACTGTGTTTATTGTAGAAGATGGTAATATACTGTTCTTAGTAGTAGTATCTGACAAAATGAAAGAAGTTATTATGCTTTTATATGTAATAGCAAGGAACCAGTTACCTTGAAATACTATATCATCTAGCGTTACTAGGGTATTACATGATTGAAAGAAACAATACAATTGCTAATTGAAATATGTAATTTTTAATTTTTTTATTTGTTAATATAAGTAATTATAATATATATGTGTAGGTATATATAGCTTGTTGTATATCAGTAAGCATTTTGAATATAATTACATATGGTTAATATATACACTCAAGTACTAAATATGTGTTGGTATAGCATTTCTTTAATTTTGTATCAATAATAATAGTATTGTGGCAATATTTGAGACACTACACTACATACCTTGATAATGAAATTTCAATCCATAGACAACTGCAATTAAAGCTACTAGTACACTGACAACAAGAATAGGTACAAACGCTTTGAGATTAGTAGGTTTATCATGTTTCCCATTTTCCTCATCTTTTCTGTTAGTGCTTGTACTGTTCACAGAACCTTCAACTTCATTTTGTTTAGTATCTTCGGGTAGTACTGTGAAAACAATACAAACATTAAATGTATAAACATCTCACATACTATTATTGTGAACTAAAAGGTTGGTTAGTTTGAGGAGTTTTGCATTCCAGAATATTCAATAGCAACTTAATTAATGCTTTGGATTAAAAATATTTATACCAAAATTAGTATAATACAAATCGCTTTCTACCCAGAGTTAATGTGTTTTTAGCATTCAAGAAAGTATTAAAAATATACAATAATATAATTATGATTATACTTCGGACTTTATGTGTATAATTATATAAATTATTACAAGCGAATATATATAATTGATTTTATAGTTAGAAACTTGAATGAGTACCTCATAATAATGAAGCATCTATCTAATCACTAAGACTGCATGGAATTACGATTACACATAACATAGCATCTAGAGTATATAGAAATTATATGCCATGCAGTTTGTAAGCAACTCATCAATTAATATTATTTTACTAATATAATTAATTATATAGATCCATTTTTAGTTGTTTACATTCACTTTTTAGCATCAAAGAAAATGTGTACTTTATCTGAGTTTATCCCAAGAGAATAGGAACTGATATTCAGTGTATGTATTACTATATATGTCATCACTCAAAAATAACAGATACCAAACAACTGATAAACCACTCCTTGTCAATTATTTTAGAAGACAGGTGAGCATTTAAGATTGCAATTCCTTTTGGACTCAGAATATATCAAACTCTAAAAACATAACAAGACAGAAAGAGCAAAATATTGTGAAGTTGAATAGACGGGAGTGACTTTAACAAACTGAATATCTGTGTATACATTACTGTATTAAATATAAAATATCATCAAATACTAATTATAACTTTACCTATACACTTTTCACAATCACATTGATGATTTTCAGCAATGTTCTCTGCAGCACCTTTGTTTATTTTATTAATAGCATTACACAACACTCTCCATGTTGGCAGAGACTGATTAGGTGACTGTCGCTTCAACCATGAATCTATAGATGCTGACAATCTTTGTTTAGCTGTATTATCATCTACTTTAATAGTATCAATAATACTTTTTTTGATACGAAGATTGATTGCTATGTCTTCCCAATTTGCAGAAAGGTCTTGACATTCTAGATAAACATTATTATGATCATCTGTACCTAAAGAGAATAATGTATTTAGAATACATAATGTAATATCATATATACATGTAGTTCTAACCAAGGAGATGATCTTCTACACTTGCAAGAACAGACATGATTTCTGTTTCATGAGGGGGCGTACTCTATGTGCCACACCTCATTATATAGGACGTCATGACTGATGTTGCAAGTACTCATATTCTTGGTGAGAATCTTCTATGATTGTATGAAATGCAATTAACAGTCTATTTATTATAGATATTAACAATTTTAATGAAGTTGAAGAAGTATGCCAACCATTCAGTGCAAAGTGGGAGGACATAGGATGCAGTCTTGGTATTATGAGACATACTGTTGAAACTATCAGAGCAGATCATGACACTTCTATTAAGAGATTATCAGAGTTGATAGCAGTATGGTTGAGAAGACAGAGTGATGGACAGCCTCTACCATCACAGAGAGTATTGTGTGATGCTATTGCTAGTGTAGATAGAACTAGTGCTGAGAGAATTGCAAGCAAGCATCAGTGTTACTGTAGTCAATGTAAAAGTATATCAACTAATCTATATCAACATTAGCTTACAAACAAATATAATACAGCATGTTATACTGCTAGATGAGATATAATGTACATTTGTATTGCAGCATAGGATAGATTACAGTTACTTCAAAACTGAGGAAGAATGGATTACTATATAAATTTGCAGTTGCTTGATCTTTCCAAATTCCTTTTCGTGAATTTTGTCTGACACAGCTTGTATAATGCATATAGTGATTATGTTTCTTGGAAACATTAAATGTGATAATTTTATTCATGTATTGTGTAATAACAAATATATATTGCATTATAAGTAAATAATTATTATTAATAACTGGTCAAGTTATTTGGATCCGTGAATGGAGTCAGTAATAAAACATGTGTGAAGTAATGGTGTGCTACACTGCTAATAATTCCCATGCACAAAATCTAACAACTTTACATAGACTCTATTTTTCTATAGTTAAAAGCGAAAGTTCTAAATTGGAAGCTCCTGATATAGAAACAAGAATATGGACAGCTGGTGAAGCTGGTGCAGAAGTTGTAGAAGCATGCGTTCAGAAATTACAAGATGGAGAGTTATTTCCTGATGACAAAAAGCTTATGAGAAGAATTGCATTCATTATGTCAAGAGATGGAAATCCTCCAATCCAGTTGAGAAATGATGGAGGTATTTGGCAAGTTAGTCATTTTGCATTTGATGATACGAAAGATCCTGCTCATATTTGACTACCTATAAAGTATCGGAATTTACAAGGAGCATTGAAGATCAAACACTGGAGTGATGTTACTCGCACAGATCTTGAGATTCCAATGTACTCTGCAATAGCTGTTCGATTGTACCTCAGTAATTATTGTGAGAGTATTCCACCTTTATATGACATTAAAAGACAAACAAAGTATTGGTGGAATCCATTACCAATTATGTCAGAACAAGATTTTGCTAATAGTGTCAGAATTTTAAAGAATTAGAAAGATGCATTAACATACATTCAAATAATTTAAGACTTACGTATTATGCTCTGTACCATTATACAAAATTCATGACTTGCTGACATGCTATATATTACAACTTCAATATTATTTAGCACAATGTAATAATCATTGTATAATTATTTATATACTAAAATAATTAATTGAATTTCTTTACTACAACATGTAATATGTTTTTAATAACTCTTTGTTGATAATTGATACTCCCACACTCTATTATGGATAATATCAATGAGGAGACTCAGTTACAGGAGTATGAACAGACGAATGAAACATTCCAACTTCAACCTTCAAATAATACCAAATCACACCAGCAAGTAAAATTAATGGTATTGGAAAAGTACCATTCGCAATTCTATCAATAGCCCTGCTACTAATACTTGTAATACTTCTAATTCTTCAAATAGTAACACTGGCCCAACTTAACATACTTCCGGTAGTGTGTCCTGAAACAAGTACAAGTACTACAGCTAGTACTGATACACTCACTAGTGAAAACAACAGTTGTGCTCCAGATACTTGTAATAAAGAACTGCTAACACAAATCAGTCAACTTATAAATGTAAGTCATGACAAGCAAATGGCGTACACTTTAAATAATACAGAAATGCTACAGGAACTTCTTGAAACTATGCAAGTTTCAGGAACACAGCTCGCTAGTACTATTGCCACTCTATCTACTCTTGAAATAAACGGTGTTTCTACTGAGGCAGTTATCAATGATATTCAGGTATTGGTAGAAGATTTGTTGGAGTTACAGAATGGGTCTCTTCTATTTAATTCTCATTTGCCTATTTCTTGTCAAGACATAAAAAATAGGCAACCAAGCAGCCCTACTGGATACTATCATGTTAATAGTCAGATTATCTATTGTAATATGGAAGAGTTGTGTGGTATTGAAGGAGGATGGACAAGACTAGCATATCTGGATATGTCAGACTCCACCATGAGCTGTCCTTCTGGATTTAAATTGTATGAGACAGGAGGAGTTAGAGTTTGTGGCAGACCAGTTGGAGGACCAAGTTGTGCGTCAATAACTTTTCCGTCTAATGGTATCAGGTATTCAGAGGTGTGTGGTATAGGGTAGTGGGATATCAATATGGTTCACCTGATGCTGTTGATACACATTTTATTAGTGATATTCTACACAATGATATAAACTCTTATTATGTTGATGGTGTTAGTATCACACGTGGATATCCTCGTCAGCACATCTGGACTTTAATGGCAGGAGTGAGTGATTCTTATTATGATTCTGGAAATTGCCCATGTAATACTCCACCAAGCAGCACACAAAACATTCAGTCGTTTATAGGTAACGACTACTTTTGTGAGTCTGGTAATCCTGCTGATAGTTGGATAGAGAAACTCTACACTGATGATCCACTGTGGGATGGTCAGGGATGTGGCTTACAAGAAGGTGAAGCACCTGGTCTACCATGGTTTTATAAAACCTTTAACTCTACCACTAACTACATTGAGCTGAGGGAGTGTGGTGATGAATCGACTGATATAGATGATGTCCCATTTAGCTTGTATGAAATATACATAAAATAAATTAAGTATTTGAATAACTGTATTTTGTGTTGCTAACAGAAACTGTTTAATTTTCTGCTGAATAAAAATAATATATATAATTATATATACAATATAATTTTATAATTGTTGTAAACGTCGGCTACATTATATATATATATATATAATTTATATATGAGGCAGTATAACTACAATTTACTCTGTCTGGGTGTGACTATAACTAAGTCTCGATCTCAAGTTCGTTGTATGTAAAGGTGGGTCTGGCTACGCTAGCAGTCTGGAAAAGCGTCATGTCTTTTACTGTATTCGAAAACGTAGAAAATCATGTCCTTGGTAAGGATCACTCTAACTATTACTCTTCTCATATCATAACACTTTTCTTTCAATAGGCATAGATGACTTCAATAAAGTATTTATAGAATGTGAACAATTTTGTGCAGATTGGAGAAAGATAGCAGTTCATCTTGATATCTCAAAACAAAAAGTTAATATTATCGAAGTAAATAATAAAGATGTTAACGAAAGATTTTCAGAATTAATAGCAGTATGGTTAAAACGAGAGAGACCTGAACAGCCTCTACCGACATGGAGAGTGATGTGTAAAGCTATTGCTAGTGTAGATAGAGGTAGCGCAGAGGAAATTGCTAAAGTACATCAGTGTGATTGTGACAAATGTACAGGTAAAATTTACTGTCCTTTAGTAATGACATTGTATCAGTAGTTAATGATGCACAATTTATGTAACAGTTTCTCATCTCCCTATGAAACATGCATACGTAATAGTGTACATAATAATTATATAATGCATGTCGATAGAAAGGTTATGTATTATTGTTACAGTGATTATGTATTGTTACTTATCATAAAATTTAATATTATGACTTTTAAAAACTAGAGACTAATTTTTTGAAGTAATAAATTTAATTAATACTCTTTATTTTCAGGACATCAGGATCCCCCGAAAACCCACCCGCATGTGTCTGAACCACCAAAGCCTGGTAAGAAGCTGATAGATTTCACTGTTGTATAAATTGTTATTTGTGTTTGGAATATAAATGCATTGTGTATTATGTTTATGAAGGCAATTTCCCTGTGCTTTCCCGAAATATTATACTATAGTTTTAAATGTTTGGGCTTTGTATTATGAAATTCTAACTTTCATTTTGGATGAAAACATTTCGCACTCATGAATGAAGGAATAATATTTTATATAATATACATATCTAACTAATTGATTAAACCAATACTTCGAATTTGATTGCATCATGTTTTTCCCTGAATATCTCTCTCCTTGAAACAAGATATGAATATTAATTGTGCCATTGCAGCAAAACAAATGAATGTGAAATATGCAATGAATACTATATAATGTATGGACCACACACAGTATAGTAGATTATTATATATCACTGTAACACAGTAATAGTTATTTTAACCATCAGTTGTTATGAGTTTCAAAGCGAATTTATTTTCTTAAGACTAAATCAAAGCCAAATTGTTTTTTCTGCTTATTTAATATTTACAAATACTATGGTTTGATTATATAGACTACCTGGTGTTGTAACCTTATTATAGGAGTAAAAACACGTACCATAAACTAATGACAAAACAATAGGAAGACAGAGACTTATTAAATGTGATAATTTTATTCATGCATTGTGTAATAACAAATATATATTGCATTATAAGTATTATTGATAACTGGTCAAGTTATTTGGATCCGTGAATGGAGTCAGTAATAAAACATGTGTGAAGTAATGGTGTGCTACACTGCTAATAATTCCCATGCACAACTTTACATAGACTCTATTTTTCTTTAGGTAAAAGCGAAAGTTCTAAATTGGAATCTCCTGATATAGAAACAAGAATATGGACAGCTGGTGAAGCTGGTGCAGAGGTTGTAGAAGCATGCGTTCGGAAATTACAAAATGGAGAGTTATTTCCTGATGACAAAAAGCTTATGAGAAGAATTGCATTTATTATGTCAAGAGATGGAAATCCTCCAATCCAGTTGAGAAATGATGGAGGTATTTGGCAAGTTAGTCATTTTGCTTTTGATGATACGAAAGACCCCGCACATATCAGACTACCTATAAAGTATCGGAATCTACAAGGAGCATTGAAGATCAAACACTGGAGTGATGTTACTCGCACAGATCTTGAGATTCCAATGTACTCTGCGATAGCTGCTCGACTGTACCTCAGTAATTATTGTGAGGGTATTCCACCTTCATACGATATTAAAAGACAAACAAAGTATTGGTGGAATCTATACATGAAAAACCACGAAGCATTACCAATTATGTCAGAACAAGATTTTGTTAATAGTGTCAGAATTTTGGAGGAATAGAATATTAGAAAGATGCATTAACATACATTCGAATAATTTAAGACTTATGTAATATGCTCTATACGACATGCTATATATTACAACTTCAATATTATTTATCACAATGTAATAATCATTGTATAATTATTTATATACTGAAATGATTAAATGACAAAAGCTGAATTTCATAATTTATATGCATTACTACAACATGTAATATGTTTTTAATAACTCTGTTGATAATTGATACTCCCACACTCTATATACACATATATGATACTTATTAGGTTACATTATTAGAGGTGTGTATATAATTACACACACCCTAACTGGTATAACTTGAGGGAATGTCCATTGTTGTGAGAAATCATCTCCTTGGTAAGTATGCATTAATTCTGATTGCTTAATCCATTGAATGTTTATACAGATATTAATGATTATAATGAAGTTAATGGAGTTTGTCAGGAAATCAGGTTTATGTGGGAAGAGATAGGATCAAAGCTTGGCATCAAAAGATATGCCATCGAAACTATCAATGTGGATAAAATTACTTCTCAGAAACGAATGTCAGCTATGATAGTTGTATGGTTGAAGAGAGAGGATATCAAGCAGCCCCTACCAACATGGAGACTATTGTGTCAGGCTATTGCTAGTGTAGACAGAACGTATGCTGAGAGGATTTCTAAAAAACATCAGTGTGATTGTACTGAATGTAAAGCTGGTAATCTCATGTAATGTTTAATATTTATAGGTTCAGATTGGAGAAGTTGTATGAACCATAATTCTTAAGAATTGTTATTAATAATGGTGAAGTAAATTATTCATCAATATTATAGGAAATGCTCAGTCAACACAAACAGTGGATGAAAGTAATGGGAGAGGACAGAGTATCTCAAACTCAACCATGCAAAGCACTCCATTTAATAGTTCTAAAGATATAAAAAGAATTGGAAGTTTTCCAGTTGTTGTTGGTTGCTTATCTATAACAATCGTCCTCATTGCTATACTTATAGGATGGAAATTATACAATGGTACTTTAATTAAAAATATGCACAGACTACTATATTCATACCATGCAGTATAATTTATGTATAATTACTAAAAATCTCAATTCCTGCTAAATATTAGTAGAAACATCAATATAATGTGAATATTCAAGACAGTAATTATCACAGTGTAGCTACATGACAAGACGACACTTATATTTATTTTAGAATTATTATATTTACTTATTTATTCATTCGTGTATATAGAGACTGATGATAGTATTCAGGAAAAACCTTGGAGAACATCATCGGGAGGCATGAAAAAAAGTGAGTCTTTTGTAGTTTAATTTCAAACATGACAATTATCATATTTTCGTAATTTCAGCTCCTCGTACAAAACTTCCTGATATTGAGACAAGAATATGGACAGCAGGTGAAACTGGAGCCGATGTGGTAGAAGCTTGTGTTCGTAAATTACAAGAAACAGACATATTTCCCGATGACAAGAGGTTTTTGCGGCGGATTGCATTTGTCATGTCAAGAGATGGAAACTCTCCTTATCAATTACAAAGTGATGGCGGTATTTGGCAAGTTAGTCAATTTGCTTTCGAGGACACAAAAGCAGACTCTGCTCATGTACGACTACCAAAGAAATATAGAAGACTGCAAGAAAAGCTAGGAATCAAACATTGGAAATACGTTACCCGTAAAGAGCTTGAGATTCCTATGTATTCTGCAATTGCCGCCCGTTTATATCTTAGTAATTTTGCCGAACCTATTCCTCCTGAGTATAATTATAATGATCAGGACAGATACTGGTGGAACTTCTACATGAAGAATCATGAATCAACGCTTTTTATTGACCAATCAGATTTTCTGAATGCTATGGAAATGCTAGAAGAGTAGATACATAATATTATAATATACTATGTTTGTTTTTTCAATGATTTGTACATGCACATACTTACATACATACACGTGCGTGTATACTATATAGCATACATACACATGTATATGCTAGTGTACATATACACATACTTACATACATACACGTGCGTATATACTATATAGCATACATACACATGTATATGCTAGTGTACATATACACATACTTACATACATACACGTGCGTATATACTATATAGCATACATACACATGTATATGCTAGTGTACATATACACATACTTACATACATACACGTGCGTATATACTATATAGCATACACACACATGTATATGCTAGTGTACATATACACATACTTACATACATACACGTGCGTATATACTATATAGCATACATACACATGTATATGCTAGTGTACATATACACATACATACATACATACATGGTTACATGTACATACTAGCATACATACTGGTGTTCACTTGCAAAGATATATGTGTATATGCTAGCATACAAACAACAAAAAATCACAAAATCAGTTATGAGTTGTACAATCAATACAGTATTTCCGTGGTCATGTTCTTAAAATCGTTTTCATTTTCATCATTTGTATGTTACAGGAATTCTAATGAGCATATTTTCATAAGAATTTCCTATGTCCTATGGGGGATTCTCAAGGGACTCTCCCCTATGAACCTGCCCACATACATACATTGTATACATTAAATATAAGGTACACATGTATTACATATGAAATTATACAAGTTTGTATATGATTACTAACTTATGTTATTATAATTCTCATTATTGTATAATAATCTGATTTGGGAAAAAAACTGATTCAGTTCATGATACTTAATATCTCCTGTAATCCTGTTACTAACATCTTCACTCTCCATTTCTTCAAAAACAACATCCAAACATGCCATTAATTATCCATACATCACAACTGACCTTTCTCACCTTTTACTTCAATTTTCACATGCATACTAATGATCTGTTTACCATACAGCCTTTCAGCTAAGGACTGCAGTGTGGATTGCCTGATATTCAACTCGATAGTAATAGTATCTGATTATAGACAATCGATTATAGGTTTACACAGAACAACTGACATCCACATATCCATATATACCATTTGGTTACAGTCATGCACTTGGTACAGATAGCATGTAGAATTAACTATTATAGTAATAGACCCAAGCCTGAATCTACAGTTAAAATAAACCAAATTTTTTTTTAAGTTCAAAATATCTAGTGATTATTAATGTCTTTACATTTCTTTAGAACTTCTAAGTCAGTAGATAGTTCTTCGTCAAAATAAACAGAATATTTAGTGGCTAACTCTTTAGCTTTCACACATTGGTTCAACAATGCAAATGGAATGATAAATTCTTTCCATGTTCGTTTATCTCTGTCCAGCCATGTGCGGAATACTGCATCCATTTGGTTTATGAAACTATGTGGGTTTTCTTTCTTAATTCTAGAGCAATCAGCAGCAGGAATATGAATAAAAGTACAGAATGCATTCATGTCTGATATTACATCGGAATAAATCAGTAAATTTGGCAAATCGTCATCTTCAATGATACCTATAATTATAAATTATAATTCTTCACATACATACTGAATACGTGTTTATTCAATATATAAGCAATATCATAGTCTATTAATGTAACACATTGTATAACATCAAATGTCAAAGTTAACAATATTATTGATGACTTTGTAAGCATGCACAATTATAAACCTGTATGCTGTGTAAGCTAGTTCATCAAGATGAGGACTGACTAGCTAACTAAGTCATTTCATGCATAATCGTTAATATAAGTTAACATGACTTAGTCAATGGTTGTGAAGAAAAATTGTAACATACAAGGACTCTGACTAAAACAATCTATAAAGCAAGTTAATTATAATGATTATACCTACCTCCATCCTTTGTTGTCCTTCGTTCAGAAATAGTAACCTTTTCTTTTTCTGTCAAAGTAATAACATTAGTGTTATAAATGCTACATGTATTGTTCTTGTACATAGTGATCTAAATCAATTGCTCTATCAATTAATATTACGTACATAAAGCAACTGGGATCCCTTGATTCCCAAACAGGTGTTCTACTAAGCAGAAGAGCAACAGTAGATACTAGTAGTTATAACAATTATAGTGCTACTGGTTATACTTGGTATTCTTTACTACCCACTAATGTGATATCTATTTTATCACAGAAGCAAATGACAGAAATAATAGTTTCCATTTCTTAAAAATGATTTAATACTAAGTCTTATCATAATTAGCAGGTGTGTGTGTGTATTAACCATGAATCCACAGAAACACCCAATTGTATTCTCAATACTAAAAATCAATTAAGGGCATTCCACAAAACCAGGGATGATGCAACAATTCAAATACATATAGTGGTTTTTTCATGAGATGGATCCTAAATTAATTACAGTTAAAGGAATTATAATTATATACTAACGAACTCACCTCCTTTTCCGACAAAATTTGTAAATATTAAACCTGTTACAATAGCAAGGAAAGCAATACCAATAGCTATAGCACCAACTGTGCATAACGTCTTCCGTGTCGGCAAATCATCTATAGAAAACACACAATCATACTCCATATTCAGAAAAAACAATGAAATGACAATATTACAACATTCATTTACCTCTAGCAATAGCACCAATTGTGGTTTTAGAACACAATGCCTTCTGTTGTGTAGGTGGTATCTTACTATCTGATATTACAATATTTTTTGAAAGTTCATTTGTTTGGGTATCATCATCAAGCTTCTTAGTTGTGTGTGACTTAGGAATATTTGTCAGTGGAACAGTTCCAGAGGTGTTAATCACTGTACATTGAGAAACAAGTTTCTGTACATTCAGATCTGATAAGAAACAACAAACGACAATATTACGAAATGCTCAGTTACAACATAATTGTGATTTATGATCATGAGTGTAAGTAATATTCTTTTTCTTGACTGTTAATAATCATTAATAATATAAACATACCATCATGTACTGTATTTGCTGTTGTTGGAGGTAGTTGTTTAATATACTGTTCATACTCTTTTGCCATGTAAATCTCAGATACAGCCCTCGTTCTCAAGGCCTTCAGAATTTGCTTTCTGCTTGCGTCAGTAGTATTGGTCAACCAATTGCTGAACATTTCTCTTCTACACTCACTAATATTATGATGGCACTGACGTCTAATTGCAACCAAATCATTATCTTCAAGATGAAGTTGTAGACCAAGTTCGTGCCATTTGTTGGTCCTAACGTGTTCTACAAGTTCAGCAAGCTCTGGTCTATCATCCATGTCGCAGTAGAAAGAAGACACGCCCTTTCAGGATTACAATTTTTTTTCATTGCAAAAAAATAAATTTATCTTTTTTTATGCTGTATAGCTTAAAATATTATGGATGTGTGCATGCTAATTGTAATTCTCATGTTGAAAATATGTTACAATCATTTCACATAGCTATTAATGTCTTTACAATTGTTCAACACTTTCTTATCTTCCCGATTTGAAGGATTAAAATACACAAAATAATCACTTGCTAACTCCCTAGCAACTACACATTTCTTCAACAGTGCAAGAGAACTGATGAAATCTTTCCATGTCGTTTCTCGTAATTGTTTCCAGTTTCGAAGTATTTCAGCTTTCTGATCATCAAGATCGGAATGCTGTTTAACAATTTCGCTACATTGTTCTGATCCTAGACCAAAAGAGTGACAAAGTGATTGAATTTTTGTAATACCTGACAAATAGTATAGCAGATTTTCATCATCTGGAATACGTCCTGTAATATGTTTATAGAAGATAATATAACAAATGAATTGAGTGACAAAATCAAAAGGTCCTTATTGACACTGACAGGTATGGCCTATTGACACCAATGTTTGTGAACTTTGACCCTACTATATTCATATTTGCAGCAGTAGTCATTAGTAGCTGCTATTGGTACTGTCTGTCAGTGTTAATAGACACTATCAAAACAAAAACACACACAAACTCACCTCCTGTTCCATCACCCTTTAATTCAGAAACTATTTCAGGTTTTTTATCCTCAACAGATTGAACATTATTAATGTTATCTACATAATAACAAAAAGTCATTCTTCATTTTATACATCTATTATAAATATCGTTAAAAAGTATAATGTATCCATCACCCTTTAATTCAGAAACTGTTTCAGGTTTTTTATCCTCAACAGATTGAGCACTACTGATGTTATCTACATAATAACAAAAAGTCATTCTTCATTTTATACGTCTATTATAAATATCGTTAAAAAGTATAATGTATCCAATATTCTTTTATGTCTGTTTTCAAGGAACATTGCATGTAGATATTCTTACTTACCTCCATTATTCTTTACTGTATGCTGTGTAGCACTTTCTATTAAAAAAACATTGTTATTATAATTATGCATTGTCAACACAGAACGCATGTATCACATGTTATATACTTATAATATGCTGTATGTAAGACATGATGTCACATGTAACATGTCATTATGTATTATTCAATGATAAAAACAGTATGTATATTATTGAACCTTTTCTTCCACTATCTTCTGAGCTCTTGTCTGTTTCAGAAGGATATAGATGTGTATATATACTGCTAACGAGTGTAGTAGTATCTATGAGTTATCAACTTAGCAAAACTAATAACAATAATTGTATATAACATACATTGAACACCTTTCAACTCATAAGTATAAAATACTCCAACAGTGATAGCTATAACCAGAACGGATATACAAATACACCACTTTTTGCTTGGGCCAGAAGGTTTCCTACTAATGGGTCGACGACCAGCAATGTCAGATGGTGTACTTACTTCCTTTTCTGTGATTACAAAAGTTATTATAAAATACTGATTGTAAGCCCTGTATATAAATACCATGAAGGTCTTTTAAAACACCTGTACTAATTAGTTTACATTTCTCAGGTGGTCTTCTGTCTGTTGTATTATCATCTGGTATAAAAAATAATAATTATTTTTAAAATTGATACACATCAAATGTTTATATTTATATGTCACACACACAGTTCAGTAATATTATTGTGATAAAAATGTAATCAGATACATGCATACATGTTTGTATGTATAATTATGTATGTATGTATGTACGTATGTATGTATGTGTGTATGTATGTGTGTATGTGTGTGTGTATGTATGTATGTATGTGTATATGCATGTATGTATGTACGTATGTATGTATGTATGTATGTATGTATGTATGTATGTATGTATGTATGTATGTATGTATGTATGTATGTATGTATGTACGTACGTATGTATGTATGTATGTATGTATGTATGTATGTATGTACGTATGTATGTATGTATGTATGTATGTATGTACGTATGTATGTATGTATGTACGTACGTACGTATGTATGTATGTATGTATGTATGTATGTATGTGTATATGCATGTATGTATGTACGTATGTATGTATGTATGTATGTATGTATGTATGTATGTATGTATATATGTATGTATGTATTTGAGTGTACATACTAAAAATTTACAAATTACACTCTACTTATATACCATGTGTTTCTCCATTCATCTTTTTAACAATATGACAAAGATATTCATCATTCTTCATTATTTTGAGTACTACATCTAAGCAATCAGGATTCTGCTCAACTTTCAATTCAATATGATTAAGAAGTTCATCAGCTCCTTCTGTACCCCCAGTACGAATTACTGAGATCTTTGTAGCTTTGTTAATAATTTTAACACCAAACAGCTTTTGTGCAAATGATTGCAGAGATTCTTTACTAACATTCAGCACATCACAAATATCACTATGATATTCTCTTAATACATCTGGATTAATCGGTTTTGATTTCTTTGGTGGTCTTCTGACTGGTTCTGGCTGGTGTATGTATTCACTAGTAGTACCAACTGAAGCACAAAGAAAAGTTGAGAGAATAAGTTATTCACCAATCCACTAACTATTTATTACATACCCCAATATGTTTATATAAGCATTGTACAATTACTTTTCTTGGAAGCACATAATCATAATATTATATTTTAATTACATTCATGTATAATATGTAACCAGAACTACAGTTTATAATAACAACAACTGTGAATATATATATATATATATATATATATATATATATATATACTTCTTGTGCTG
Source organism: Petrosia ficiformis (assembly GCA_947044365.1). Classification (NCBI taxonomy): domain Eukaryota; kingdom Metazoa; phylum Porifera; class Demospongiae; order Haplosclerida; family Petrosiidae; genus Petrosia; species Petrosia ficiformis. Next base: position 7,762,354 of record OX345640.1, on the reverse strand, counting down.
TGTATACATAACAGACTAAATACCTCACCTTCAGATGTTTTTTGAATTGGGGGTTGATCTTCTGGTACATCAACGCCTGAAAATATTGACAACACAGTGACATTGTACTACAAATTAAACAATACTTACCTAATTCTCTTAATATAGAATTAGCTATTCTGACAAGATTTGTGTTATCTTGAATCTTTAATATATCACAGAATTGAATGAGTGTTTCTGGTTCTTTAAACACTTTGAGAGATGTTAGAACTTCATTCACTAATAAACTGGCTTTATTGTAATTAGTATTAGGTAGTTCCGATACTTTATTTCTAACAGGACCAGCTATTAAATTAGCTGCTGAGAGATCATTTGCCAGTCTCTCAGGATCATTTATAACATCAAGTAATTGTGTTAAGTGTGACTTGAGAATACTGTGTGGTGAGTCTATATTTGATAGATAGTAAAGTAATAATTATAATTGATCACACTATATAACAAGTTTCAAAATTCATTTGTGATAGTTAGTTACATTACTGAAGTAGTTTTGAATAATTACATCTGCCAGCTGAGCTGCCTTGGTACCTCAGTTGGTAGAGCATCTGTCTGGAGTACAGAGTGTCGTGGGTTCGAATCCCACCTGAGGCAACTCTCATTTTCATTTTTCCATTGCCTCAGGTGTCTTTCTTTCTTTCTTTCTTTCTTTCTACATCTCTGATAACATCATATATAATAGTCTAGCATAGCCAGATCCACTCCACTGCAAACAAGGGGAAAGGCCTGCTAAACTCTACACATCAACTTGTACCATGCATTCAAAATGGAACATGACAATCAGTTTTTACCTATGTAGTTATTCATATAATTATCTATTTGATCTTTTGTGATCTAATCAGATGGCAGGGGGAGATATAACAATTAACCTATTTCACTTTATTGATGTATAGGATTATACCAGACCCTTCCTTCAATGGGTCTGGAGTAATGCATACTAAACATATCATATATATGATCCTTACTTGAACTTAGACAGGTCCTCTGTCTTGCTGAGCTCATGCTTAACACACCCTCAAACCTCTCCCACACATATTGAAACTTGATATACCACAAGTATATTCATTTGTTTATCTACTCGTTGGCAAGGAAACCTGATGACTTATAATTAGCTATTGAATAACCACTCACAAATCATATGTCTTCTGAGTCATAGGTCCAATATGCTGATGCATTCTTCCATAATGAATCATTTGTATTATACTCACAATTGCAAGTAATACAGTCTATGTTATCAGATAATGATAACTGTTTATGATCACAAGGTAGTGACTGATGATATTTGTAAAAATTTTAACTTCTCTTTGAATTGAAATCTATTTATTAGGTTGTTAAAAATAGTGATTAGAATATCTGACTGTTCTCTCAGGGCGTAGTTCCAGGAAGAGTAAGAACCAGATTCTTTAACAATTAGATTGGAAGATTCAGCAAAACCATGATGTTTTCAACTGTCGTCATGAATCAAATAAAACTTTTATTGCTCTTGTCATTTTGCAATCTCAAGTCTAATCAACCAACAATCCCTCATTAAATGTATATAAACGTGTTCATATGCATGTATGTGTGTATGTATGTATGTATGCGAGTATGTACGAAAGAATATACATGTATATGTATTCTAGTATGAACTCGTGACTATATGCATGTATGTATATACACATGCTGCAATTATGTACGCCAGCATATACACGTGTATGTATTCTAGTATGTATAAACACGTGATCATATGCATGTTTGTATGTATGCATGTACGCATCTACGTATGACAACATATAAACGTGTACGTATATATGTATGTATGCATATATGCGAGTATGTACGCTAGCATATACAGGTGTACATATATATGTATGTATGCATATATGCGAGTATGTATGCTAGCATATACACGTGTACGTATATATGTATGTATGCATATATGAGAGTTTGTACGCTAGCATGTACTGTACACGTGTACATATATATGCATATATGCGAGTATGTATGCTAGCATATACAGGTGTACATATATATGTATGTATGCATATATGCGAGTATGTATGCTAGCATATACACGTGTACGTATATATGTATGTATGCATATATGAGAGTTTGTACGCTAGCATGTACTGTACACGTGTACATATATATGCATATATGTGAGTTATGTATGCTAGCATATACAGGTGTACATATATATGTATGTATGCATATATGCGAGTATGTATGCTAGCATATACACGTGTACGTATATATGTATGTATGCATATATGAGAGTATGTACGCTAGCATATACTTAGATACATATATGTATGTATGCATATATGAGAGTATGTACGCTAGCATGTACTGTACACGTGTACATATATATGCATATATGCGAGTATGTACGCTAGCATATACACGTGTACGTGTATACATATATGCAACTATGTACGCTAGCATATACATGTGTAGGTATATATGTATGTATGCATATATGCGAGTATGTACGTTAGCATATACTTAGATACATATATGTATGTATGCATATATGAGAGTATGAACGCTAGCATGTACATATATATGCATATATGGGAGCATGTACGCTAGCATATACATGTGTATGTATTCTATGAACACATGATCATATGTATGTATGTATGTATGCATGCATGTATGTGAGTATGTACAACAGCATATACACGTGTATGTATTCTAGTATGTATGTATTATATTCAAATAGCGTAAATGTGATCAAATAGTACAAAATTAGTAATAAAATTAAATTAAAACTTCTATACATACAAACCTCGGATTCAACTGAACTGCTCATTCACATAACATATCTACCAACACTCTCACCAGTGATGAAACACTAAAAGAATTATAATACTTGATAATACATTCTTATTGAACATAGTAATGTATACTAGGGCTGTTGCAGTATTATATAATAACTATAGGTTTTTATAGTATGGTTATACAATCATACTTGTGTTACAATTACTATCAGGCTTACTAAGGGTTTTTATCTGTACTAAAAGTGCCTATCATTGTAACATGTAACTGAAACACAAATTACTTTACTAAAATGGTTTTAGTTAGTAATCAGTACTAGTATATGTACATATATACTACCCTAATAGTATTAGTAACAGCTAGCTTACCTCTTCATCCTCACAGCACATGTGCTAACACTTAGAAAGGTCATCTTCTTCCTCAGGGTCATGCTTGTAAATTCTCAAGTGCAACATGAATAATTTAAACCACAAAAATGATTGTTTACTAAAAAAAATGAAGTTTTAGTTATAGTTACACTGTTCTCATTTCAGCATACAACATCCTATTTCGACTACCTTTGTCTAGCTTCAAATATTTCATATTTATAGTTACATAGTCCTCATAAACAATTTTGCTTTCAAATAAATTAACAGCAATCAAAGATATAGTTGATCTTAGTACTAAATTGAATCGGTAACACAATTATTATTATTATTATTATTAATGATTTAGTTCGGTGCTGTTCTCTTTGTAAATTTGCTTGAGAATAAACAAGGCTGTGTCTTCAGATCGCCTGCATGTATAGAAACAGATATTAAATATAATAATTATTATACTATAGACATTTTAAGATAGTACTATAGTTGAATATAACTATAACTATAACCATGGCATTGTGACTCTTAGTTAAGTAAACGTACAAGTATACTGTAATATGGCATTGTAACTTAAATGAAAACTGGCCAATGATGGTAAGCCTAATATTATTGTAGTTTATTAAATATAAACATACCAGTAACAAAGATGACTACTTAATGAAAATATATATTCATTAAGTTTTTCAATTGGTTTTTCCTGAAGCACATAATCAATTCTGTCACCACCATTCAATACTCCTATCGGTATTTGTAGGTCAGTAGGAACATCATCCGATAACTGAGAACTAAGTTCAACTGTACAGAGAGAGAGAACCAGATAGACAGGGAGATACAGTAAATAGACGAATAGATAGTGATAAGGATGGATGGATAGATGGATGGATGAATGAATGGATGGATGGATGGATGGATAGATGGATTGATGAATGGATGGATGGATGGATGGATAGATAGATACATGTAGATGTACATGTAAGGATTGATGGTTGTTTGAACAAGAAATTGATAAATGGATGGATAGGTAGATGAATAAATGGATGAATTAATAAATGAATGGATAGATGAATATATGACTGGTTGGATGGATGGAGGAGTGTGGATACATACATGTAAACAGATGGATTGATATACACGTACATGTACATGTATACACAGAGAAATGCCTATATAAATACATGTAGATAGATCTAACACAGATCAAAACTAACTCTTGCTTCTCCTACCTTGAGCAAGTTCCTGTTCTTCTTCTTTATTTACAATACCAGTGGTATGACCTCGTGCTATCTCATTTAGCTGATTCCACATGTTACGTATTCCCTCTACAAGATGATGACGTACTGAAGCACCAACCTTCTCCAAATTCTCATATAATTCTATAAATACAGACATAAAAAAAAGATAAGAAGGTTAAACATTAATAATACGTGTAATGTAGTTATTATTTTTAAGTTAATTAATAATACGTGTAATGTAGTTATTATTTTAAAGTTTTAACTCTAGTTCGCACTTACCAAGATGGAATCTCTTTCTTCCTTTATGATGTGGCATTAAAACAGGTTTAGCAGGAGCAGGAGAGACAACAAGAGGCTCCAAACGATACGCAACTGGATCATACTATAAATCAAGAATTTAATGTAAATTAATATGAGAATACACTAACATACACTTTACACATAAAACAGTGTATAATTATAGTACAACAGTGCATCTGTATAATGTACATGTACACTAGAATACATTACTCATGTACATGTACATATAACTTTATAGTACACTTTCTGAATATTGCATTAACTAATAGTACAGACAACCTGAATAGTAAAAGGAGACTGTATATGTATATATATATTTGCACATGTACACGTATACACGTATTATGTACATGTACATGGATATAATACTTGCACTGTTGCACATGTACACATATACACATGTTCATGTACTACTAAAATTGTTTTATTTCTAGTAATACATGTATTTATAACTATAATGATTTTGATCATCTTCACATCCTTCAAAGCTCTTTGTGGTAAGTTTATCTCTTCTTATCATTATAGTAGTAATTACAATACCATTATATGTACATATATACATATACATTATATACACATACACCTCATTAAATAATTATACAGCTGGTGTTCTTACCGGATGAAATATATTATATATTGATGGACATGTTGGTAGTTGATATTCAGAATCCAATGTTTCAACACCTCTAAGAAAGGAAGAGAGGACTGATTTCAGGAGACCATAATTGGTAGTGAACCAAACATTCATTTAGTAATCATAATCTCTAACTTATAACAGACAGACAAACAGATAGATAGATAGATAGATAGATAAATAGATAGATAGATAGATAGATAGATAGATAGACAGACAGACAGATAGATAGATAGATATATTATATAGATAGATACACGTACATATGTAGATGGACAATTCGTACCTTACTGTTAAAAACAAACCAATCGGTGATCCAACCGCAAACAGAGAAGCAGGATTGAAATTCAATTTAGGATAATTGACGAGGGGTTCCCCAGTACCAGCCACACCCTTTAAAAATTTAATCCCTTCTATTCCTTGTAGTTTCTCAGCTGTTTCCATTTCTAATTTACGCTGCTGTTCCATTTCATATTTTTGTCGTTCTTCTTTCAGACGAGTTTTCTTTTCCTGATGAGGAAAGAAGTATTAGAATAGAAGAATGAATGAATGAATGAATGAATGAATGAATGAATGAATAAATGAATGAATGAATGAGTGGATGAATGAATGGATGAATGAATGGATGAATGAATGGATGAATGAATGGATGAATGAATGAATGAATGAGTGGATGAATGAATGGATAAATGAATGAATGAATGAATGAATGAATGAATGAATGGATCAATGGACGGATCAATAGATGAATGAATGATATGGGTTTCAAATGTAACCTCTTGCTTTTGTTTCTTTTGACTCCACTCTATTATAAATCCATTTAGCTTCTTACGAGGTCCCAGGGGTACTCCAAGTTCCTTCAAATCTTCATTGGAACACATGAGCTAGTAACAGAATAAAGTACAATGTAAAATTAGTTAATCAACTATTTCTAAACAAATGCATACTATTGATGTATATACAATATACAGAACTACATGTATATAAGTGCATAGACTATCTATACACAGTGCACAAGACGTTGTTCGAATGTGTTAAAAACATACATGTAGTATAAGAGGTACTATAATTATATCTTAATAACTTGTATACTCACCAAACTATCAAAATCAACTTGTTCTTTAAGAAATGTATCAATCAATGAGCTAAGACCTAATTTTGATAATACTTCTTCTAATTGAGGGACAGCTTCTTCTTCCTCTTCAACAAATGACGTCTCTTCTGATACAAGATCCTTTGGTGGGGTGAACTGGTGAGTGGGCTCCACTTCAGTAGGTAATGGTACATCTTCTTTTTGCTAAAAGACAGACACAAACTGACATTATATAAAAATAGTGGAATATGTACTTTGTATATAATTCAGTTTCAGGAGATGTAAGAGAAAATATCCTGTATGACTGGCTATTTCCACACCAACACCACTATGTGTAGTAGGGAATCAACCAATCCATTTATGTCATCACCATCATCAGAAAGGCATTGATAACTCACATTATTAGTAGACATTACCTTACTGTACGAAAATACACGTACATATATATATACCATACATGTCAGTGTTGTTTTAGTTAACTATAACTATAACTAAAACCCTTTAAGTAAGTCTAATATTAATGTACATGTAGTTAATAAAACTATAACTGAAAAACCAGGCATACTTGATTTAAAACAACACTAATACATGTATTATAATTATCTTGTTCACACTTGACAGACCTGATGATACAGCAAGTCAAACAGGATACAAGATCCTAAAGAGTGTCCCATAACTGACACATCACCTGCAAATCCAGGATTACGTTTCTGAAATATCTCTAACATACGATTCATTTCTGTAGATACTTGATTAACAATAGTCTGGAGATAGAGAATAAATGGATGAATAGATATGCGAATGATTTTACAGACTTTGCAAGGATAGGTGGACAGCAACTTGGATATGAATGGATGGATAGCTGAACAAAGATGATGGGTGGATGGATGGATGGATGGATAGATGAATATACAAACTTTGCAAGGATAGGTGGGTATCAGCTTGGGTATCAGTGGATGGACAGATGAACAGATGGATGGATGGATGGATATATGAATGGATCATGGATAGATAAATGAATGGATGGATAAATAACGGATTGATGTATGGTTTCATAGATGAATGCATGAACAGAAAGCATGTAGGTGCTAGAAAGAAATGGCAGGACAGACCTGTAGATACAATGGGCTAGTGTAAAACAGTATATCAATTAAGGTACTATTAGTAAAATCCCTGAGACGTGATATACTATGAGGAGTTATAGAACTGACTTTCCTAAGAGATAAGAAGAGAGAAATGGAGAGACACAGTGAGAAAATATTGGAGAGAGGTTATGACAACATTACATGTACATGTACTTTCGTGTACATGTACATGTATATTGGTTAAATGTACTTACTCATCTACTCCAGTATCATCTCCATGTAGGGCTGCATGCCAATGAACAGGTAAAAACTCAACTCTACTGTTTGTTATTGAACGTCCATTAAATTTATGCGTCTTCAACATCAACTGAGCTACTTCACGAAAGTCATCAACTAAAGAAGAGATGATTATAAAAGGAAGTGACTGACATGTACAGTATCTGAGTTTACATACTATCACTGTACTTACATTGACTATAGTGTACTGTGTGAGTGAAGTACACTGTACTTTGAATGTACTACACAGTATTGCACCTTAGTACTATGCTATCACATACAAATGTAAAGGGAATTCACACATTACTATGATTATAGTATAAAGTAGTACTATGGTACTCAGGGGGATGAAAACATTGAGCCAACTACCGGACATTCTGGCTTGTTTTCACTACTCTTGTCCTGCTCCCCATATACTTTGTATACAGTTCAGTTTCAATTTACCAGACATTCACTAGATTTATCAAACAATGTCCTACATGACTGGGTGTTTCCACACCGCTGACACTGCTTAGAAGTACAACTGATTTTCACTTTATGAAAGTGTACTTGTAGTCCTTATGATAATAATTATTTAAAGTCATAACATACCACAGTCAACTAAACTCCTAAATGAATTAATTCTAACATCAGCGAACGGACCTATACCGTGTACAATAAATACTAAATGATCTACAGTCCTGTCCTCTCCTATATGAAATAGATGATATAGTAAGATAGATAAATGGATAAATAGATGAATAGAAAGATGGATCAAAGTACAAAGTATGGATAGAATGATGGTTTGTTAATACATACATTGTATAACTATGAGTACAGTTGCTGGTTTCTCACCTAAGTCAACTTTATCTCTCTCTAAAAATCCTCTTAACACAGACTTTGGTATATAGTCAATCTATAAAAAAAATTAAAACCCATATCCTCATAGTAACACCAATATTAATAATAATTGTAAAAGTTGTATTTGTTGTCATCAACACATACAAATCCAAATTAAAACTGTATTGATATTTGTTCACTTCCCAAACTGACATGGTAACAGTGTGTAGGATGCTAATTTGTGTTATATGGTTGATATATTAGTAAACTGACAAATGCTATCCTGTCTGTGATGTTGTTAAACAAGGTAGTTATAAAGTTAATACATTATTACTAATTGCAATACAACGATGATTACATTGACAATTTGAAGATTATGAAGATCATGTACAAGCAATTACATGTACATGTACAAGATTATATTTACCTCGTGATTCAATGGTTGAAAATGCTGTGATGGATAATGAACAATTGATGTAGGTGAGTGTATAATGACAGCTTCTCCATCAGGTAACTCTACACGACTATTCCATTTCCCGTAAACAATAGCAGAAGAGAATGCTTGCTATACATGTACATGTATGTATGTACATAGTACATGTAAACTAGTATATATATATATATAGTATAGTATGTATGTACATAGTCGATGTAAACTAGTATATAGTATAGTATGTATGTACATAGTACATGTAAACTAGTATATATATATATATATATAGTATAGTGTGTATGTACATAGTCGATGTAAACTAATATATAGTATAGTATGTATGTACATAGTACATGTAAACTAGTATATATATATATATAGTATAGTATGTATGTACATAGTCGATGTAAACTAGTATATAGTATAGTATGTATGTACATAGTACATGTAAACTAGTATATATATATATATATAATTATATATATATATATAATTATATATTATAGTAAATCGTTAGAAGTATACTAACGCTTGCAGGCCTTCGTCATATGATCGTATGTTTTGTTCCAAATATTTTATCCATTTCAGTAAACTGTCAAAATTCAATTACATGCATCTTCTCCTTTATTGTATATATCAAATTTATTTTGATTCCCATAAATGTAAGACAGTCACCGGTTTGGGATAAAAGCTGAGTGTACCTTACTATTAATTACCAACTAGGTGTTTACATACGAGAATTGAATATCTATCTTACCTCTAGTTTATCAGCTAAATCTTCTTGATAAGGTACATACCACTGATCATTATCACCTTTATAAAACCATGTACACCTAAAAATAATACATGAATGTTATTGGCTAATAGTCACATGACATGTTTAGTTTAAATATACATGATTATATAAATTTCCAAAGGAGCAGAAACAATTTTTAAAACATTAATTAATTATTTAATATTTAGTACTAAATGTACTATCTCAATAATATTATAATAATTTTAGAGTTTCATATTATACATTTGTATATGTGATAATATTAACTACAATCCATCTCTACCTTTCGTGAAGTTCCTTACAGTATATACTTACTATATATATATGACAATTAACTATGTTACATAAATAACTTACTACATATCTACATGTTCATTTAAATATAGTTGATAGCATTAATAAAGATAGAGTCTCTGTTGACTGACCTTCTCACTGGTGAAGGAGGCTCTTCCCAATACACTGCTGTTCTTAATCTATTACTAATATCAATATCGTATCGTCCACCATCAGTTTGAACAATCATCTATATAATAATAGAGACATACATGTATATATACATCATAAATGTACTGTTGATTTACATAGAGATTCAAATATTAATTTAGTATCCACTTCTGTCTAAGATTGTAAATAAAGTATCAACACAAATGATTAATCTAAATACCTGGAGATTAGGATCAGCTAGACGTCTGAGATATCCTTCTTCAAGTTTTGATGAATCTAGCACAGAAAAAGGGAACCAATATTTTTCATTAGACCTCAGATAAAACCAGTGAGGTTGGACAGGAGCAATGGATGACTGCATTCCAAGATTTCCTGAAGATTGAGGATTCACTGTTGCTACATTAGTTGGTGGAGCATGCGAAAACAAGGGCGGGACCTGTGAGCTGGTAGGAGGAGGGGGTAAACCAGATGGATGCCCACTATGTGTTGGTGGAAATGATGGAGGATTCATAGGTGGTTGCCATGACGATGATACTGCCTGTACATTGGGTTGCTGATCATATGCAGGGGTCATATTAATGGTAGGTCGTTTGCCTCCTAAGCGATAGGGATTAGTCCCTCCTGTTGGGGGTTGTGTTTGTGGTAATGGTGCTACAGGGGCAACTGGAAGATTTGTTGATGTTGTGGTAACATTTGAAGATGGCAATGGAGATTCACTCCTCCTTTATGAAAGGGGTTATGATAAGTAATGAGATGGATGATAAATAGAATAATGAATAATAAAATGGATGCAGATCGAAGAATAAATAGATGGATGGATAGATGAATTGATAGCTGAACGAAAGAATGATTTGTTTTGCGTGTGAAAACAATGGATAAATAGATCAAAGATTAATAAATAGCTGAAGACATAAAAGCTGATAGATATCCAACTAAGAAAACAGAAATCACAAAACTTTAATCTACAAATAGAGATTTACCTAGTAGTTTGTGTAACTAAAGGTTGGATCTGATATTGATCAAAACTACTACTGTTAATTTCCAACGAAGGATCAGAGCGACTCACTCCTACAACTGGATCTTCACGAGGAAGAGGAGATATTGAAGAAGATGACATGGGAGGTTGAGTCTTGGAACGTTGAGGTCCAGGTGACGAGAAACTAGATAGAAATGGTGGATCGTTCCAACCTTGCCTCGATCCAGGTTTTGGGCCAATACTATTATTACCAGTAGAAACAGGTTGAAGAAAGTTTTCCATTACACTTTTAGTTTCATTATGAGGTGGACTATCTAAAGGTACTGTACTCAGAACCTCTGGGTCTTTAGGTTTCGATAAGAGTTCTTTGTTTGATGGCAGAGAAGAGAACAGCGAACTAGCAGGATTGATTACTTTTTCATTCGGTTTCAGAGGTGTGCTGTTAACTGTTGTTGTGGGAGGTGAAGTGTTTGATTGAACGGGTACTGCAGGGGCTAACGTAAATGGACTACCACCTGTAAATGGAAATGTGGTACCATGGAGAAATGAAATATCAGAATTATTCGTGATTGGATTAGTGAAAAATGAATTAAATACAACAGTCCACAACTGAAATACATTAGAAAATAATTTTAAAATGAGGTTCAATTCTTGATTCAATTTTTGATTCAAGTAATGAATAAATAAATAATATAATGGACAAGTGATAATTGAAGTAACTACAATCATTAAATAAATGAAGTAGTCGATAGTCATTTGATAGTACAATGTCGATACTAACTTGTGAACAAATCATCTCCAAACCCCAGTGTTGATAATCCACTAGTATTACTAGCTGAAGAAGAAGGAGTAGAGAAAAGATCACTAGTAAACATGGAGGGCTGCTTTGAACGAGATGGAGTATCAGAAGACATGATGAACTTCCCTTTGTCTACCAGTGTGAAGAGGTGCGGTTTTGTCAACGTATTACGTATAACGTAACGAAAAGAGGTGTGCAAGACCATTTTTGAAATTATGCCGGGTAGCCAAATAAGGAGGTAATAAAGCTAAAAAGGTCATTACTACATAACGCCATTTCCTTAAAGGTCACAGTTGCTAAAGTAGTTCAAGTTGTTATTTGCTTACTATATGTTATTGCTCTAAATAGTAAACAAAGAGAGATAGGAGAGCTTCTAAACGATTTTACCGAGTCATCTAGGGTGTCTCCAGGTCTGTGCATGTGGCGACCATTTCTCAAATCTTTTGTCACAGGATCATAATTCTAAGTTGAAAGCTCAAGAATGGCTGTTGGTATAGAGTCTGATCCTTCTTACTGTGATGAACAATTTGAAGAAACAGATGTGAAAGTAAAGGTGCGTATATATAGTGTACTAAGCAGGTGTGGTGTGTCAAGGGTATGTATGCACATTAATTTTAATGTAATTAAGGTGGTACTAGGGAGTGGGCGGATGCGACTCCAATCAGTTTCAAAATAGAATATTATATAATATGACTCTAACCTGGTGTAATAGCAACCTTCAAATCTTCCGATCAGCTTTATATTGTCCTGTAATTAAAGAAATATTGTTAAAATCGCCATTTTTCCAATTAACATAAGTACAAAACCACAAAAGCCACGCCCACCATACATGGCGTGCACCAAGTACAATGTATTTTCAGAAAGGTTACGAAGCCGTTTTCTGCAAATTCATTTTACTTTTAACCGATTAACAGCCAATTACGCCAATTGGCGTCATGTACAGAATTGCTCTGAAACACCAATGACGCCAAATCGCATCTCCACAAAACATGAAACATTCACGGGTATATCTCAAATACTGTAGCTAGTAGGGCCCTGATATTTGGAAATGTCATAGAGGGGTTCCTAAGCTACATAATATAGTACTTTATATAGGGGCTTACCATAAGAAAAGACGGTCTTTTTTTTATGTCAAGCACGTGCGGTACAGTAGCTTAATATTTTATTATTATTACAGCATAAAATTTAACATATTTTAGTAATAATAGTAATGACAGCAAAAAGAGCTAGATATGAAACAAGTGATGTTCTGAGGATGCTGGATAGTGATTTTGATGACCCCATGATGGAAGGAAGTGATGACGACTTTGAAGATTTGTGCATTAGTCCTGATGTTCCCGATGATGAAAATGTCTCGCTAGCACCTGGTACATCTTCCACTGACTCTGTAGCTACACCAAGAACTCCAACTGAACCTGAGTCATTACTTCAAACTGAGCTTTCACCCCTGCATCTTCCTCCACCTTCTACTATATCTCTTACGTCTTCAACAGCTGCACTCCATCCATTTTCAACAGCTGCACCTCCATCAGCTATACTTTCTCTGTCGTCAACTCCATCTTCAACAACTATATCCTCAACAGCTGCATCTATTCTATCTACATCAGCTATACCTCCTCTATCATCAACTCCTGTGCATACATCTACACCGAAACAAAAACAACACAGAATAAACACAGGTATTCCTCCCAAAAATTGGTCAACATTACTTCAACCAGTTACCATCCAACCTTATAATCTAACTGCAGGTCCTCAGTTCCAAGTAGAAACATCTGCATTAGAAGTATTTAATCACTTCTTTACAAATGATTTGAAAACCCTAATTGTACAACAGTCTAACTTGTATGCTCTGCAGTGTATGGGGCAACATAAATTTGATGAATGGGAACCTATTACAGTAGCTGAACTATCAGCTTATTTTGGATTCACAATACTAATGGGTGTAGTTGACCTTCCATCACTAGATGACTATTGGAAGACAGATGAAATTTTTCATTACGCTCCTATAGCATCACGAATTACACGCCAACGGTTCCGTGATATCTGTAGATACTTACACTTCACTGACAATACACAACTAAAAGGGAGAGAAGAAGATGGTTATGACAGACTTGGCAAAGTAAGAACAATTATTGAACACATTCAGGATGCCTTTGAAGATAACTACATACCTAACTGCCAACAAAGCATTGATGAAGCTATGATCCCCTTTCAAGGAAGGTCAACTATGAAACAGTACATGCCACTAAAACCAGTCAAAAGGGGATTCAAGGTATGGGTAAGGGCTGATGCTGTAAATGGGTACTTCTGCCAGTTTGATGTCTACACCGGTAAGAGTACTGGATCTTTAGGTGAGCTTGGACTTGGTGGAGAGGTAGTAAAGCACTTGACACAATCACTAGTTGGGAGTTTTGCAAATGTGTATTTTGACAATTTTTTTACAAGTCCAAAATTGTTAGATGCCCTTCATAAAGATGGAATTTATGCTTGTGGTACTGTTAGAACAAATCGTAGTGGTTATCCCACTGATCTAAATCCAAAAGTACAGAAACTAAAAGAAAGGTACTAATAAAAATAATAATACACATAGTAAATGATAATACCAATAGCTATATGAACCTACATGTTATTTTCTTGTCTGTTTTTTCTTCCAGAGGTGATTCAGCAGTACGACAATGTGGTCAATTGACAGCACTTATGTGGTTGGATAATCGTGTGGTTAGCTTTTTAGCTACAAATGTCCAACCCACAGAAATGTCCATGGTACATCGGAAACGAAAAGATGGTAGTACAAGGGAAGTTCAATGTCCAGCAGCAGTAAAATTATATAACACCTACATGGGTGGAGTGGACTATGGTGATCAACTTAGAGGGTATTATCATGTGAGACTAAAAAACCGTAAATATTACAAATATATTTTCTGGTTTTTATTCGATGTTTCCATTACAAACTCCTTCATACTGTTTAGAGAAGCTCATCCAGCAGTACACCAAGCTAAGCATGTGATAAATTTTCGACTAGAGCTGGCCCGCAGTCTTATAGGGGAATACAATTCACGTAAGTATTCCAGCATCAACCATCCCAATACAATACACACTGGACATTTTCCTTTGAAAAAGATCTATGATCAAGGACAGTCACAGAGGCCACGTGGCAGATGTTACTACTGTTGGAACATAAATAAACCACAAGTTCGTAGGGATACACCATGGTACTGTACAGAGTGTAATCATTTTTTTTGTCACACTGGAAAAACAGAAACAGATTGTTTCTATATATATCACTCTAGTACACAATTCATTACACAATGAAATGAACTATTTGATTAACTATTTGTACTGTTAAAATCAATTATAGTAACCTCACATGTATTTATATAATTATATATATATATATAATTATATATATATATGTTTTAATATATTATATTATATATATATATATATATATACACATTTAAAACTCACAAGCTCAGTAGGCAAAGAGCATCCAATGTCATCAACAGCACTTTTCCAGCTTTAACAACTCAACATAGTCAATTGTAAGTACAAAAGAATTGATAGAAATAAGAGAAATAGCATAAGTCACCAATCCTATATCGCAGCCCTTCAAGAAAAACATCGTTCGATTTCTCATCACGTGCTCTATCTGATTGTAATACTTCATAATGACGTAAGACGCTTCATTTTTAGGTGAGAGGGGATTTTCCCCAGCTAGTATTTTCTGTAAAGTTTCATTGGCGTTTGAGGTAAAATGAACGCCCACGCACGTAGCTGTTAATCGGTTAAAGTTACAAGAGGCTGAAGAAAGCTGAATTCTGTAGCTTTTCACTGAAACCATAAAATCTACCTTTCTAGGCACTATCAAACTCCGATCTTTCTCAGAGAGCAACTACAGTTACCCGCCATTGTTTCCCACCCACGTGTTTAGCTTTGTTTCTGAAAATAAACTATCAGTCAAAACATTTAGGCCCAATAATTATACCCCCGGGTGGGTGTGGCTTCCAAAAAATACAGATTGGAACCAGATTGTATGCAGCAAGAAGCTGGCAAGACTAGAAACTGATTGGAGTAGCATCCGCCCACGGAAAAGACTACAACCTTAACCACTCTCGTGATTAGTGTAAGTCGTGAGTATTATTTTTTTTCACTTTCTGTCTATACCCTTTCAGTGCCTTTACAGTTTCTCTCAGATTGTTTGTATATATATATTATATATACAGTAGCAACTACAAAGTTTTTCTGTTTCAGTAGCACTAGCACAAAAGGTAGGTGGCCGACATATTGCAAAATGAGTCTGTAGGAACTGGGATACTAGAGCAAATAATATATAATATTCTTTTGGTCATGTGACTCACCACTAAAATGCAATTATATATATATAGTGTAACAGGAGACTACAGAACTTTCAAAGCCGTCTTGCTGTTTTTCTGCAATATCATTCTAGAATCTGTGGCTTTCTTGGAAGATCTTCCATCCAACAAAATAACCAAGAATCCTGAGCATGTTGAAATTGTAGATATATAACATGCCTAGAAATGTTGCCCACAAAATCATGCTCACACAATTAATATTTTTAGTCGGTGACATGAATTAATGTATGATCTCTGTCATCAGTCTCATGTGCTACATCAGCCAAGTGAGACTACACAAAAGGCTGACAACAAAGCTTATAAATTGAATACATGATTTATATAATAATTATTGACAAGATTTTAAATAAATAAAATTCTTATCATTGTGAATTGATCCTGTATAGGCATATGATTTTACAAGTGAAAGGACTGTCATTATATGCACTGTATAAATATAGTTAAGTAAATTATGAGGAGATGGGGTAGTTAATCAATGATTGTGGCATGTAAAGGAAACGCGCTTTAGCTGCAGATCAGCAACAGCTATACACTTGAACGGTTGAACCTGTCAAAAAGATTTAAAGTAGCTATATTAAAAGGAAAACTAATGAAAATGCAATAATTTATAGAAATCCTTTTTTCCCTCATTTAGGGGTCATTATTTGTTGTCGGTTCAGTTACTGATGAAACTGTAATTCAAGAACTATGTCGTGCTGTTAGAAGTCTTGGTATGGATCTTGATCATGTTGCTGCTGACGTCTTGTCAATTAAAGATATGCTCAATACGATTAGAAAAGACAAAACCATGAAATTGCAGTTACTACCTATTGAGCAGGAGTTAGCTGCAATTACAGAAAGATTTGAGGAACATTTCGATGGAAACAAACAAGATATGGACTCGCTGAAGTCTGAGGTGGAAGCGATCAAGTTGCAGTTAGTAGAAATGCAGAAGGCAAGAACCAATGAGCAAAACATACAGAATGTAGCTTTAGAGCAGTTTGAAAAACCTCTTAGTCCTGCAAAAGTTAAGTCTGACGCAGATCGTTCAAAGAGATGGTTTTTTGGAGAGATGGTTGACAAATTTAAAGGGAAAGTTGAGGAGAAATTTTCAAAGACATCATCTAAACAGGATAAGCCAAAGGAACGGGTATTTTTTGAGAGTTTAAAAGAACTCTTAGAGACTCAATTAGCTCAGAATGAGCAAGAGCGACTGGGACAACAATATACTATATCACGAAATCGATCATCAACTAAAAGAAGTCAAGATTCTGGGTTTTCTTTTTCCCAAACAAATACACCTTTGCCTCCTGGCGTTTCCTCTCAATCAAATCATATATTGAATTTCTCATCAGATGCAAGTCTTGCCCTTGAGGGAACTCATCCTCCTCCTCCAACCACTACCGTGGTAACAGATGCATCCATCACCAATCAGACTGATATACTATCTCGTATCAAAGAAGAAGATGCAGTAGTTCCTCCTACTGCCTCTACTCCAATCTCAAAAAGAGCTCCTTCAGAATTGATGACTCAAAGCATGCCATTTTCTCCTTCTGATCGTGATTCCATTTTCCAAGACAATTATGAGCTACTTAGCTTACGTTTTGATGGATTTCTCTCCGGTCTACTCACCATTGTAGACTCGTACCTTAAAGAAAACTAATGCAATCCATGTAATGTGGTACTCAAATTATTGACTACCCATTCTCTTAATTAAACCATCTATTATGAAAATTTCCTGTGAATATTATTTTTGTAAAATATTTGTTACCATGTATCATGGATTTATTATAACTATTTCTGTACCTGTACATTCTATACGTAGTCCCACATTTCTATAATTTCTTTTAACATCATAATCTTTTATATTAGCTATATTAATTTCTTTATTTTTTAATAGTTATTGTTACATAAATTTATGTTGACTAGTTATTAATTATTATTAGTGCGCACACTTACACTATAGTCTATATTATAGCACTGTCTTAATTTAAATTAAAGGGGTGTGTCAAAGATATGTCATCACGTGATTCATGTGCGGGTAAACACCCAGGAGCTAGGCTGCTCGAGAGTTGATGTAGAGTACGTGTGGTCTCAACTCTCTAGAACTGAAGAGCTCTATTACTTTTAAAGATTTGAGCGTATAGTTCTGTAGCAGTACAACCAATATATTTATTATATATACTGATGGCGGAACGTGAGGACACTGAATACCAGTCTACTACAGAGATAGCACAAGTGGTGAGCCTGACAAACAATCAATTTGCATACACACTTATGTAATTATAATTCTTATAATAATGTAATGACTATATTATGTATATATGTATATTATATAGTATGGTAATAGGTCCTATATACAAAATATTAGGACCTGAGTTTTGTGTCTAAGGATGTGATATAGCCCGAGCCTGCGAGGGCTACATCTGAGGACACAAAACGAGGGTCCTATATTCAGTATATAGGACCTATTAGCATACTATATACAATATATTGTATGATGGTGACATCTATTGCATACAATATATAGGACTCACCACGTCAATGAACTACATGATTGGCTAGTCTCGCGAGCCAGACCCATACCATGAGAAAGGGTCTGGTTGCATGCTATACATCAGTTTGTTCCGGGAAGCTGTATAACAACACGTATGACAACACAAATGCAATATGATGTAATAGACACACTTTTTCCAAATCCTGTTGGTAATATCACAAATACGTCTCTTTTTTGTAAAAAAAAAAAAAGCATAATGGCTTCCTTCTTTCAATAACTCATAGCCCATATCCAATGTTACTTTATCGATCACTGCTTCCAGCTCCATTTTTCTAAACGTGACGTCATGAAATGGGTGTATATACATTATGTATCATGACGTTCTGCAATCTGATTGGGGCACAGCTTTTCATGCGCCTGGAACAAACTGATGTATAGCATGCGAGCAGACCCTTTTTCATGGTATGGGTCTGGCTCGCGAGACTAATGATTGGCACTGTCTGACTGCATGATGATCTTTTCCCAAACTATATATTGATCACTTATTCTCAATGATTTCACAACAGTTTTGGCAATAAAATACTATTATACCTGGCAATAAAGTATTGCATGTTGTTAATGGGTTAATTTCTCCAAATATAGACCTGTTTTGGGTACTATATACAGAATATAGACCTAGCCACATCAAAGGATGATGTCATAATTGTGGTATATGTATACATTATAACACGCTACGAGTGCTATATCAGATTTATAATCACCGAGCACGAGGGCCATAGGCCCAAGGGCGAGGTGATTATAAATCAGATATAGCACAAGTAGGCATGTTATAATTAATATATTTCACGAAAGACAAAACCTTTGTTGATGTCTGATGTTTCTCCTACCTTTTTGTCAGCACTTTGGAGAAGGTAAGCGTTGTTTTTTTTGTAGTCTGTTTCGACGGCAGGTTTTATATCTGACCACAAGATGCTATATCTGATTTATAAACCTGTGGTTTACTTTGATGTTTTGCCGTATCGTTATATATATAATTATATATATATATATATATTATATATATATATATATATATTATATATATATATACATATATATATTTATATATAATTATACTACCAGAAATTGGTAGATGGGTAATGGGTGCCTCCAATTTCTCATGACTTTCATTTGGAAATTTGGATTTTAAATCCACTGAAGTTCATTGATTTATTTTTGGAACCATCGTCAAAATTTTTATTTTGAGTGCAAATTTCCAACAGTATAAATTGTATAAGTTATACTAAGTATGCTAGCTTATAGATTAATGAAGGTTATTGTACATGTCAAGTAGTCTCGCGTAGCCACCCCCTTCCACTCTAAACGAAGCGCGAAGGGTCTGGTAGAACTCCATTGTTATAGTCGTCCAGTGGAACTACCGGATTTCCGGTAGTTTCACTTATTTCAAGTACGTGTTTGATCTAACACCACTGAGATAGAAAGGATTATAGCAGTTGGTCCATAGCTGGAGAGAATTTGTTGTTGAGGGATAACCAGATGGAAAGAGTAAAAGCTTTTGTGTTGTATTTTTATGCTCTGGCTACATTTTTGACAGATAAACGCTCTTTCTTCACTAAGTATAGATTTCCTTCTCCGTTCCGAGTCCGTTTCCTTCTAAAAACAAGCCTTTTAGAACTTCCCTGATCTTAGCTGCACCTCTTCCATTCACCAGTTCCTTTTTAAATTTCAGCTAATCTCGCTATCACACAAACAGCAATTCTCCATTTCAGTAATACTTTCTCACACACCCACTTAACATAAGTACTTCCGGAAACGTCACTGGATGACTTTAACAATGGAGTTCTACCTGACCCTTCCCGCTGCATTTAGAGTGGGAGGGGCTGGTTACGCGAGACTACATGTCATTTTAGATTATCACATTTTTAAAATTTTTGAATTTGGAGTTTGGAGCTCCACTTCCCTAAATGAAACTTTGATGAGTGAAATAGATATATTTTGACAATTGTTTATAAGAAAGTTGGTCTCTTTCTGACTGTTTGAAGAGTAAGAACCTCTATAGATACTATGTTAAAATTTACACGTGCATTGATAAATCTTAGTTTTATTTTTTCAGAGTTCACGATACCAGTGTAGCTCTCATTTAGACATTGTTTATCGAGATGTACACACGGCAATGACTCGTATTAATGATGACGTCAATCACTTAGTTTGTGAGTTCTGGAGCTTAAAAGAGACAATTATGCAATCGACAAAGTCAATGGAAAGAGAAGTGTCGGAAATTAAAATTAAGATCGAGCGTGCTCTAACTGTACATGAGGAAGTAGAAGGTTTGGGTAGTGTTGTGAAAAAACTCGAAGCGAAAGTAAACGAGCTGTGTAACTTACATAAAAGCCTCATTAATCTTTCCAATATGGTTAGTACTGAAGCAAATGAGCCAAGAGAAATTGCTGAACGTATACAACATTTAGAAAAGCACACTGCTCGTTCTCCTCCGAAGGGTACAATATTTGACTCACCTCATGATCGTAGAAGTTGGATGTTGAGTGTTACTGAGGTGATTGAAAAGTTGAAGGACGAGATGAAAAAAATAAAAGATGCCATTCCATCATTAAGAGCAGAAAAATCTGAAAAACCGAAGGATCGGTTGTTTTTGGAAGATCTGCAAGAGTTTCTCGAGAAACAAATACAAGATATGTCAAAATACCGTTGTCGATCCTCATCCCATGACTCTGGAATGGGTTCATTGAAGCATTCTATCTCAAAGACACCATCAAATGAAACCTTCGATGCTTCTTTAGGAAATGCAGTTGTATTCAATACTCAGCAAAGTGTGTTGTCAGACGGCTCTTTCGAGAATGGGGTAGGACTAGAATCTCCACTGCCGATTGTAACGAATGTTGTTTTGTCACCAAATGAGAAACATTCCGAAAGTCTCTGTGACATAATGGAAGAGAGAGACGAATTGCAAGATACAAGTTTACCTTTGCATACTCCATCTAGAGATTCAATAACACATAGTTCTCCATTGTACTCCGATGTCCAGCATGTTTATGATCCACGACTTGATATTGTTCTCACTTCTTTGCTACAATTAGTGAAATCACATCTGAACCAAAAGTAGATGCGTATTGGAATTGGATCACTTAACTATAATTATACATATGTATTATGATAATTTTGTATCTCATACAATAATGGTTATGTTTTATCCTGTTTATACTGATTAAATCAGTATATAATTTTAATTAAGTGTCCACTTGTTAACATAATAATCTTATATGTCTAAAAAGACTTAAATCCAAACTTCTTCATTTTTTTTGTGTAAGAATTGGTCTGCATTCTTACAAGTTATGGTACAACTATATCGAAAAATGAACATTCTTATTTTATGCCTTGTAATAATTAATTATTATCATTTTGTGGGTGGGGTGATTATAAATGGGCGTGGCAAACAAAAATGGTTGACAATCCAGATCTAGATTATCTAGAAACAGACCATCAAATAGAGCCAAACAATAAGGTAAAAAACATTGAGAAAAATACATAAATTATCTTTCATTATCTTTTTTAGTTTTATAAGTGTATATAATATTATATAATATTATATATATATATATATATATATATATTATATACATGTAATAATATATATATATATATGTGTATATATTTATATAATTATGTTAATGAATGTTCTGTGTCGAATTTAACTGTCATTCCTGATGTATGCAAGGTAATTTGGGAGTAGGACAAAAGTGGAAGTGCTTTTAGTATAAAGTACAGTATAGTCAGTTACTATGCTTTTCCATGCTATGTGATCATAATGTGGCGTGGCCTCACCCTTTGCTTGGAGGAGGAAAGATCTGGTAACACCAGCACAAACGAATTGTGGAAATGGAAATTCAAACTGGAATTTTAATTACCAAAAAAGGGTGTGGCTTGCTAATAAGCATGGCCTGAGTTGTATTGCTTGTGAACAGGATTGCTTTACCATACTCACTATAATAGAAACAAAGTCGAGAGACATCACAATGGCTGCAATGCTGCCAGTAGTGTCTCTTTATTTGTCATAGGCTTTTGGCAGGCAGGCAAAGCACACGCTTTCACCATACCTGGTTGGTAACACAGCAAAAACTGCGGCTCATGAACTCTGATTTCACTAATCTTTGCTCTTCTTTCAGCACTATGTAACCAATATGTCTACAAGAATATTCTGCATATTCAATCTCACACTTCTTTTCAGCCATATTTTTCAAAGTGATTATTACATTTGCATTTTTATTTGCGTAGAACAATGTAGCAGGAATTCCTGCTATACTCCACAACTCTTCGTGCTGCTGTTACCAAACCCTTCCTCCTCCAAGTGAAGGGTGTAGCCACGCCAGACTAATGTACATGTAATTATGCAGTCTTGTCAATAAACTTGCTTCTGATGTTGTCATTTTTAGTCTCGCTGGCCAACATGTATTTGGGAAAGCCCAAAATAACAGTTTGGTGACACTTCTACTTTTCTGGACAAGTAGGACTACAATTTTGTGCATAAAACTAGAAATTATATTCAAACACTCACAAAAACAACTGTTCCTTACAAAAAAACTTCGTAATGCATTTCCCTTTTGGGTCTCAGTTCTTATAAAGCTCAAAAGTTTGAAAGATAGCTGTAGAAACACAGGTTGATGAATATCTAGCCATACTGAGGTGATTTGTAATTAACATTTCTTTACGCTTCACTTCCTGCAGCAGTCACGGAAGGTAGATGAAAGTGACCAGACTGTTATATCTGACCGACACAAATGCAGGTTGGCCAGTGAGACTAGTCATATACCAGTAGAATCAGCTTCAAAGAAGCTTGTGTAACACCTGTTACATTGAGATCAATATAATGAGCAATGATTCTTATAATTCTGCCTTCACGCCCACACATCTGCGAGAGCCTGGGACAATGCACTGCTTGTAACATGGTTGTAGTCAAACCATAATGTTTTTTTGTATTTAGGCCTGAACAAAGGTAATTTTAGACTGCCTTCTTGTGAGTAACGCTTCTCCTAATGGCTGATGAGTATATACAAACTCAGTCAGTCTTGTCACTGTAATTATAATGAAATCCATCCATGCAATATATCGTGTATATTGTTTGATCTTTAAGTGTTCTACTCATTGATCCATGCATAGGGCTGAGGATCTCCAGACACTTTTATCTGTCTATGCAACCATATCAGTAATTAGTACAGAACCTTTTTTAGCTCAGCAATTTACTAATCAGTCTGACATTACTGGTAAGTGCTGGGAACAAGGTTTAAAGTTTATAGACTCCTTAGGCTAGTGCCTGCCCAAATTGACTTCGTTATAAAGAAGTAATTGATTTGAATGTTTGTGTTCTCTAGCTACTATATAACTACATTAGTTTATAGTCAAAGTGTAATTTATGAAGTGATATATATATATAACAGTGAGACCAGCTATGAATAATTAATACGCTGAATGTAACTTTCACACTTACAGTGCTCACACTTATAATGCTGCTGCATTTATTTATATTATCATAGCTGGACAAACAGTGTTTGATAATCTTTGTCAGATAGGACAAATACTCAATTCCTATCGTATTAACTAAACAAGTACTTTTTTCGTTTCATCATTCATCATTTCTGTTTAAATTTAGGATCCAATGTTGCAGTGTAATACTTACAGTCAGGAGTCCGTTATAGACAGTTTGTCACATGTTGTTAAACGCCTTAATCGTGATCTTGATAATGTTTGTCGCAATGTCTTTAAAATCCAAGGAATAATTAAAACACTTGAAAATAACGATCAATCGATGTCAACTCAACTGGAACCAATTAAAGAGGATCTGTCGCAAATACGATGCAAAGTAGATAGTCTTTCTGGCTCACAAAGAAACATGCAGAAGTCTGTTGATATAGCACAAACAGATATACAAGAAATGAAGGATGATATAACAGCTATGCATGCACAGTTGGATGAACTCTCTGCAGGGGCACATGTACATGAGCCGAATGAACCGAATGTGTTAGTACAGGAAGTTAATCAAACGGTAGTTCCAGATGGTTTAGAGCAGAGATCCACACTTATAAGTGATAAATCTGAGCCTATAGATGATAAGAAATGGTATTTCACTGGTGATGGAGATTCATCGGATATCGTCAAGAAATTCAAAGAACAACTTGAGCAACAAGAGAAGAAGATCAAAGATTTGGAATTGATTATTAATGCACATAACAGCGACCACATACATGTGGACCAATCTTTAGTGGAAAGTATCAAGGGTGTCTTGAAGCAAGAAATGAAAGAAATATCCACAAATTCCCAACACCAAAGTCAAGACCCTGGGAATGGGTCTTTAGTATTAGGAAGAAATGTAATGAGACAATTCTCTGAAGATAACACTTCATTGAAGGGTACTTCCTCTCAACATGCATTTGCCACCCAACAGAGTTTTCTGTCAAGTGCCTCTTCTGCTTCTAGTTTTGGTGGATTAGAATCTTCTGTCCTGAACAGCATCGAGAGGCCTATAACTACACGGAAACACAATACTTCTTCTGGAATTGAGTTTGATGTAACAGGTTCTGAGTCCGAAGCTTCAATTCCAAATGTCCACAGATCCTTTAGTGATCCAACAGATACACCTATTCGACAATCATGTAATGGCTGTAATGAGAGAATTGATAAACTCATTAAATCTCTTCACATTATACTTGAAACACACCTGAACCAAAATAATCCTCCGTGATCTCCAGATATTTTGTCTTCGTAGATATTTTCATGTTAGGGATTATTATTAATTAAGTATAGTTTTCTAAAACATTTGTAAACTTTTAGAGGTGTGTCAATGTGGGGGAGAAAATGGTTCACAGTTATGACATTCTTTTGCAGCTATAATTATATTGCATGACAAATATAGTTATCTGTGCATGACATGCAGTTGCACATACTCTGAACTTCTTTTCTCCATCTATTGATTGTTGAACAAGTAAGTCAAATGAGGAATATATATATATACATGTAATATAATATATATATATATGTATCATTAAGACTTACACAATTATATAAATATTTATTAGATGTATATATATATATATTATTATAACCGGTTTTTAAAATATTCAAAATTGCAGTTTTGCTATCAATAATAAATAATTTTTGTTACAGTTTGTACATGCAAATTAGTGATGAATTTAAAGCCACACTTTATTCTGTATAGTTTTGAACAAAAATTTTTGTTTTGTGTTCATGCAGACTTGAATTATGGCACATCATTATCAACAATCCGTGGAGGCTAAAATAAATAATGTACGTAAGGATTTTAATTGATATGTATGTGATTATAACTATGCGTGAACAGAATGGTTATAATTTCATTATTGAATTAGCCATGAGTGTTATTTTCCTAAAAATGTTTTTCCTGTATATTAATTAACAAAGGTCCCCTTTACAAAATGCACACAGTTAAGAAACCTTGTCTCCTCTGGGGAATGCATAACACAATGTGTATGTATGTATGTATGTATGTATGCATGCATGTAATATGTAAGTGTGTATGTATGTATGTATGTATGTGTGTACATGTGTATATGTATCTATGTATATATGTATGTGTGTATGTATTATGTATGTATGTACGTATGTGCATATGTAAGTATGTATGTATTTATGTATGTAAATATGTATGTATATACATATGTATGTATGTACGTATGTATGTATGTATCCATATATGTATGTATGTATGTATGTATATACGTATGTACATATCTCATTAATATAATTATACACATATGCAAATCAAATTACCATAATTACATTAATAATAGGTAGGTGTGTTGCAATAAGAATGCCAAGCTTTTCATAGTATATATGTGTTAAGATACTTCCCACAGCTTTTGTCAGTTAATGAAAGCTTTGAACAATGACCATTTACTATAATTATAGTGCTAACACCATATATGTTATATTATAAGAATTATGACACAATAAGTATATATATAATTATGTTTTCTTGTAATGTAGGATTCTGAGCTAGTTGTTACAGAAAAAGTTCATCGTAATGACTTATGGAGTGAATTCAAGCAAATGGAAGAAAATGTTACATCACTTGCCAGCAGTATTGACTCCATGAAAGCAGCATTCCAAGATCACAAAAAAAATGTTAATTCAAAGCTGACTACTACTACCAGCGAAATGGAAAAAGAGCTGAAAAAAATGGAAACTGCTCTTGGTGATTTGGAAGAGTCAAAGGAGAAATTTGGCAAGCAGCTTGGTGAGGAAATGGGTGAACTTCAAAAAGATGTTAGTGTTTTGAAAATACAGAGATCTGAGGATGTGCAAATGATTGAGAATCGCCTTGAAGCTCTTGAACAGTCAGAAGCTGCACAGAAAAAGGAAATGGAAGAAGTGAATCAAATTTTGTTGGAAATCAAGCAACAATTATCGGACTATTCCAAGAAATTGAAAGACTCTACTTCCAGACAGAACACATGGATGTTGGAATATCATGAGAAATTGGAGCAGAGGATGGGCAATATTGAAAAGAAGTTAGTCGTAAAGAAGAATCTGCAGAAACGATGGAGCTCTCCAGTTTCAATTGCAATTCCATCCAATGGTAAAGAAAATCATCACAGCAAAAAGTTACTTCCTACATCCCCGGTGAAAGCCTCAGATCACAAACGAGGGAACAGAGTAACGGAATCTGGTATTTATGACATTTCTCCTCCTGCTTCTCCTTTAGGCAGCCCTTTCTCGCCTGAGGTTTTCGTGGATCGACAGCATGTGTCTAATCCATTATCACCAGTTCATTTAAGACCCCGAAATTCTATCAAAAGTCCTAAGAAACGATTTTCTTTCCCAAACGCAAAGTAAAGAGTAAAGTGTGTATGAATATTATTATTTCTATTCTTAGAGTCTATTCTTAGATATTCTGTTTTCAAATGTTGCTTTTCTATATATATATATATATATATATATATATATATAATATATATATATATATATATTAATATATCTATATAATTATATTAGTGATTTGTTTTTGTACATTTCAGTATTTAGACTTTGTTCTTTAAATAATTCTCAATAGGTGGGAGTTAAGAGAAGATGACAGATTTTAAATTGCCTGCCGATACACGTAACAGCGAGCAGATAGATCACTCATTAGTGGAATGTATCAGGGGATTTCTTGAAGCAAGAAATGAAAGAAATATTCACAAATTCCCAACATCAAAGTCAAGACAATGGAAATGGGTCTTTAGTATTAGGAACAAATGTAATGAGACAATTCTCTGAAGGTAACACTTCATGGAAGAGTAAACATACATTTGCCACTAAATGTTCACAGATCCTTTATTAGTGACCCAACAGATATGCCTATGCAACAATCATGTAATGAAAGCATTCACAAACTCGATCATTAAATATCTTCATGGAATACTTGAAAAGCACCTGAACCAAATAGTCCTCCTTGATCTCTTGTCTTAGTTATCCTGTAGTGTTTATTATAATAATTAAGTATATATATAGATTTCTAGGTGTGTTTATTAATAGTTTATTATAATAGAAATTATTAAGGTGTGTCAAAGGGTGAGAAGATAATTCATTGTTTTGAGAAAGTTGTCATAATGGTCGTTCTTGACATTCCACTGCAGCATTTAAGCTACTTCATAATATTCCCAGTTATTTGTGGATGACAGTTGCATACTCTACACTGCTTTCTTCAAGTCATTGTTGAGCAAAATAGACCAGCCATTACAGGAAAGTGAGTAAACTAATATGGTTTATATAATTTATATATTATATATAATTATCAGTACTCACTACACTGTTATAAAAAGTATATTTTATGGAACACCTACTATAAACTTTCTAGTATATTGTATGCAAGAATTTTTTTGACGAAATTGTGTTTTATAAATATTGAAGATATCAGATTGCACTTTTTGCTATTAAATGTAGTATATTAATTTGCAGTTGATAAGCAAAATAATTTTATTCTAATTAAGTCTGCTATAAATGTTTCAACTAAATGTTTGCTATTTGTTTAGGCTTTTGAACTATGGCTCATCAATATCAACACTCACAGGAAGCTGAAGTCAATGATGTAAGGATAATACTATCACTTATTATTTTAGAAATAGATATATAATTTCATAAGGGACTAGCTATATGTGTGAATGAAATGGTCATAATTAGTACACAATTTCAATATGCATAATATAAGAATGAGTCATTATGAGGGATATATTATTTTACTGTATAATAACTGTTAATTGTCTTATGGGGATACATAAAATGATGGGAATGTATGTATGTATGTATGTATGTGTGTATGTATGTATGTATGTATGTATGTATGTGTGTGTGTGTGTATGTGTTTATATGTATATATGTATGTATGTATGTATGTATGTATGTATGTATGTATGTATGTATGTGTGTATGTATGTATGTATGTACATAACACAAGTATGTACATATTTATCTATTTATGTATTCACATAATAATATTTAACTGTATACATGTAAACAGATCAAATTACCATAATTATATTAGATAGGTGTGTTGTAATTGGAATTCACAGTATGTGTTAAGACACATCCGGCAGCTATTGTCAGTTAATCAAAGCTTTGAACAATGGCCTTTTACTATTAGTGTATACAATTATGGTGGTAAACAACACTGTATTATAAGAATTGCGATGCAATGAGTATATACATATGTTTTCTTATAATGTAGGATTCCGAGCTAGTTGTCTCAGAAAAAGTTCATTGTAATGACTTATGGAGTGAATTCAAGCAAATGGGAGAAAAAGTCACATCACTGGCCAGCAGTATTGACTCCATGAAAGCAGCATTCAAAGATCACAAAAGAAATGTTAATTCAAAGCTGACTACTACTACCAGCGAAATGGAGAAAGAGCTGAAAAAAATGGAAACTGCTCTCAGTGTTTTGGAAGAGTCAAAGGAGAAATTTGGCAAGCAGCTTGGTGAGGAAATGGGTGAACTTCAGAAAGATGTTAGTGTTTTGAAAATACAGAGATCTGAGGATGTGCAGAAGATTGAGAATCGCCTTGAAGCTCTTGAACAGTCAGAAGCTGCACAGAGACTTGAAATGGAGGAAATGAGTGAAATGTTTTCGAAGGAAATGAGTCAAATGTTTTCGGAAATCAAGCAAGAGTTATACGACTATTCTAAGAAAATGGAATCAGTTTCCGAACAGAACACATGGATGTTAGAACATTATAAAATATTGGAGCATAGGGTAGAAAGTATTGAAAAGAAGTTCCTCGTAAAGAAGAATCTACAAAAGCGATGGAGTTCTGTAGTTTCAATTCCATCCCAAAGTAAAGAACATCATCACAGCAGAAAAGTACTTCCTACATCCCCAGTGAAAGCTCGAGATCAAAAACGAGAAAACAGAGTAATGAAATCAAATTCTTTTCCCACTGCTCCTTTTAGCAAAACTTTTAAGGGCCCAAAATCCTGTCACAAGTCCTAAGAAACGATTTTTTTTTCCGGTCTTCAAGTAAAGATTCTATATAACAGTGTCAGTAGTTCAGTCATGATCATTGATCATTCTACATAAAACACAAGTACATTATAATTATATAATATTATACTACAATGATAATGAGACTATTATTTTTTATGTATGTATGTAAACACTGTTGATAGTTAATTCATAATCATCGACCATTTGAATTCTTTATAAACTCCAGGTGATAATGCTACACTAAATAATCAGGTTCTGTTATAATGAAAGAGTACAAAGGTCATCCATCATACTTCCTGTAATGAGTAAATATAAGTTTTTTTAAGGTGGGTGCTTAATTAGATCACAACTCGCCCTTTCTTTATTTTACGTTTTGAGCAAGATGTCTGGAGATAAAAATTCGCAAGGGACTTATCAGGAGGCTACTAAAGAGCTCCATTCTAATGAAGAGGTAAGGTATATGTTACATCTTGTACAAGTGGGTGTTGAACATGTTCAATGTGGTCATGTATGTATGTATACAAATATTATAGTATCTATATATAGTTACACATAATAGTATAAGCAATGGTTACCAGAAGAGGATTGGAAGTGTTTTGTTATAATCTTGTATTCAAAATTGAGTGTTGATCATTATTATGCTATTGAAATATTACCACCCCTTTTTCAGTAGTAGAGAATACCATATCTTATTTCTCTACTCAAATGTCATCATATTTGACATTTACAAATTCTCTTCAATCTCACAAAGTGGTAGCAATTACATATTGAATATTGTTGCATTATTGAAATGCTCTTTTGGGCACTGCTTGTTAAAGCATTAACTCTAGGGCTGGGAATCAGCTGAGATTCTGAAATCGATTATCACTAACTCAAGTCGATTGATAATCGATTAAAATCAGCGGAAGTAATTAGGCCAATTAAGGCAATTAATACAGGAAACTCCTCCCATTTGATGATCAAAAAAACTTCCTATCACTTCCATATTGTACATTATTTGCCATCACATGCTTGAAAAGTATGTCTTATGGAATAATTAGAACAATTGATATCACAGACTTGTAATCGATAATCAGAAGAATTTTCAATATCGATTGATTAATGGATTAATTGATTAATCGTCCCAGCCCTAAATTTAACTCCATAAAGTACACATTTTTATTATGAAGTCTTGAGCTAACATAATAAGTACCTATTCTAATAGTGTTTATACCCTGTGGCTATTTCTTACTGAATAATAAACATCCCAGAGGGACTGTTCCCTTGTTTATGCGTAGGAGTATTTCTATTGTCTAACATATTAAGAAAGACATGTAAACAATTGATTTGTTGTATCTATGTATGGCTAAGGAATTCTATTGTAGTAGTATTATAAAGAGGTTTGAGTTGTTTGTATTTAGTTGCCCAGAACGCACGATAGTTGATAGTAGGATGGTTGGGTAGAAGTTTGGACAATTTTATTGCATTGAGAACAATTACCATAATTATATCAGAAATAGAACTGCATATATTTACTGAATGAAAATTAATTGATGATTGCAGACAGCAATAGCTTTACTTTGAAAATTCGTGCACTGTCACATTTAATTTCAACTTTGACCAGACAATAATTTATGCACAAAGCAATGATACATAATAGGTAAAAGCTAATATAAGTATGTACCCAAGTCTATTATAGATATTATATAATTATGTTACACAAAAGAGGTGGTACCGTAATTCGGGAAAATTTCGTACTATAAAAATTTTCGTATAACAGTATGCGTACGAAATTTAAAAATTCGAAAATTAACAGGTATATGGAAATAAACAGTATTCGTAAATAATAATGTACGCACGTACGAAAATTTATACATACGAAAAATAAAAATTCAAAATATTTTAGAGACGAAATATTCCCGATTTACGGTATTTGTTATTTGAATGCTGAGAGTAAAGCTTTCCAAACACAAACAGTGTTAGGTACACTGGACAGTTTAAAAGCAATTATTTTGGCAATAGATTTGTACAGTTTAGGCAGACAAGGATCATTTCTTGGAGTTAAAATGAATGTACATGTAATATCAGGCAAAAAGTAAAGAACACCATGAATAATTTTATACTTTTTCATGTAGCCACAGTGAGGGTCTAGCTAATGATATAGTTTAGCATCATGTCTTATCTTAAATTTAAGCATTGATTGTGAAATTAACATAATACGTACTGTGTTTACCCTGTGGCTGTTTGTTACTACTATAACTGAATAATTAACAGTAGTCTTTCACCGGAGGGACTCTTTCTTTCTTTATGAAGAGGAGTATTTCCCATTGTCCAAAACAAGAAAGACATGTAAACAAATGTCTCTATGTATGGCTAAGGAATTTAATTGTTTAGTACTGCATACCAAGAGTTTTAAAATTACTCTATTTGGTGTAAGGTTTAATTTCTAAAACACACATTCTCCATAATTATAATTAGTGAACACTTCTAAACAAGAGGAGTGATGGGAATAGAATTTGTAAAGTTATGATAGGGGATGGAGCTAGGTATGATGATAAAGAAAGTAGTATTTGTTAATTGAAGTACCTATGGATGTTATCTACATGGTCTCACATATTTGTTTTCTTACCAAAGTTTATAACAGCAATTTAGTGTTTTGGTCAGAAATATGCATAATTTTGCATGCTAATGTCATGAAACTAAAACAGTGTAACATCGTTTGGAGTATGTTAAGCATTTCCATTTACCAATGAAAAGTTTAGTCAACAAAGTTTCAACTAGATAATGTAGCCTTCATCAGCTATAGACCAGATCAATCAATTTTAAAAATCAAAGCCCTATTCAAATTATATTCTTTGAAAATTGGTTAAGGTCATTAAATGATTAAAGAATAGGAGTGATGATTTGGGAAAAAAGAGTGTAAACAGTGAATGGGAATACCTTTGATGAGAGTCACTGGGAATTTGGAGTGGTGGTATTTGAAATAGAAATGCAAATAAAAGTATATAGAGTGGAATATATATAAGAGTGAGGCCAAAAGGTGGTGATTACAGTCAGGATGATAGGGGTGGGCAGTCTCCATCCTTTGGTATAACTCCCATGCATAATCCCATCCTTCCCGACTCTAGTCTGTAGCCTTTGGTCCAACTCCTATAATCCGATCCCCCCTGAATCTATTCTCTGTAGAGTCAACTAGGATGGGATTATAGGACTGGGACTAAAGGGTGGAGATTAGAATCTGGAATATAGAAGTAAGAGTGGAGAATAGGGGTGGAATGGGCTGCAATGGGAGTATTGAATGAGTGATGGTTGTACTCTGAACCACCATTTTGAATACTACTCTAAAATCAAACTGTAGGATCATTTGTCTATACTATATGCACTTGAAATGCTTGGATATTTCACCTTGATATACATACCTCCCTCTCAATCCTTATCATTCAGTTTTGTATTTAATTTATATACAGACATTACTGGTACTATTCTTTCATCTAAACAGGTTTCAGAAGGTGCTCTAAATCTACCATCTAAACCGATTTTAGAAGGTACTCTTCCAGTAAAACAGGTTTCAGAAGATGAATCTCTTTTAGTTTTTAGTTCAGAAACTGGTAACACTGTTACTTGTCAGCTAGTAGATAAATTAATACAAAGAGTATCAGATTTTGAACACTCCTTAGACTTGCAACGGAAACAGCTCAATTCCAATGTTAAAGAGGTTCAAGATATAAAGAATGATTTGAAATCATTATCTCAAAGGGTTTTAACTGGACCAGAAATAGCAGAGGAGAAATTACAATCTTTATTGAAACTCATTGAACAGAAATTTGACAGATATCAGAGTTCTATTTTCGAAACACAGATGAGCAAAAGTTACTTTGAAGAACATTATGCTGGAGTTATTTCTTCAAACCATTCTGAAATTTCAGAAATAAAAGATGCTATTAAACGTCTTCAAGAGCAACGATTGGATGATGCTTCCAACACTCGCATTCCACCCAATGATATTTCAAATCCATTTGAAAGTCTTCGTTCTAAACTTGACCAGCTAGTTGATTCCCTTGTCCCGAAGGAAGTATCACTCAATAGAGAAACTCAACTGCGTGAAGTGAGGAAGAAACAAAAATCGAGTATTCGTAGAAAGGGTCGTCCTAACTCAGAGTTGATTCAAACTCCAGAAATAATATCTGGCATACAGAGAAGTTATAGTTTATCTAGTACCTCAAGTGCAACTAGTGGATATAAATCAATAATTCATCAAGAAAGTGATGAACAGAGTGCGCAGCCTGATCTATCTCCAATTGGAGAAGCTAGCATCGTCTCCGTTGATTTCACACCTGGAGCTACTAACTCTCCGATAACCCCTCATCGACCAACAAGTACCCCTGGTCCTGAGAACTCTGATGAAGCTCCTGAAAATACGCACATAATAGTAGAAGTTGCATGGGCTATGGGAGATTTACTGGAATTACTGATCACATTATCGGCACAGAATAAAGGCACACTAGAGGATGAAAAATAACACATGTGGTACATCATGTATACATGTATATATTATATATAATACAATCTTCACAAGTAGTTTTCTCATTTCTTATCAGATAATATGCAGTGTAGAATATATGTATGGCATTTCAAATAATATGTGATATATTTATATAATTATTTATATTAATAATTATATGAACTAGCGAACACTCACAGAAATTCTGCGAGCTATGTCAGACTAACATACATGTATTTGCTATTGCGCTAGCCTCTGTATTAAAGTTTGCAGTTGCATAACTCAATCCTATCTATGATAGTAGTGATGTATTCAAAGTTCTCTAACTGCTCTCTTTCTTTCTTGACTTCTCAGTCCATTTGCAAAATTATGGACGTAGTTTCACCTTGTTGTCATGGTTCTTTCATGTAGCTTGACCTTTCATTGTGACATATGTTACAGGGACAATTATATATAGATGTGTATTATATTATTATTCAATTTACAAACTATACATTCTTGTTAGTATCTCAGTAGTTAACCATTAGCAATGCAAGAACATGTGTCAGTTGCATTTGTGCATATCACTAACTAAAATGGCCGACACTTCTTAATACCAGTTCAGATTCCTGTGTTATAGAACGTGAAGCTGTTTATCACCAAGTACATAAATTCTAATTTTGAGGTACAATATATTTATTTGTATATGTATCAATTAATCTTTATCTATTGTTATAGTATTTCAAGCAAGAGCAGGATAAGAATGAAATGTGTGCAGTTTATGAGGAATGGCATAAATTTGTACTAAAAGAGGGTTTAGATACCGTGTCTATTACAGTGTTACTAGAGGAGGAGGGCAATGAAGATCAAAAAAATGGAACTCAGAAGATGGAATGGTACTCGCCGGTACTGTACCATACAATAACTCAATCAGACAATCCAGATTAAATTCTCCTGTAGAATCAAGAAGGGAAGGTACGTCATTTCCTATTAGATATTAATTTCCTAATGACACCTATTAGTGAGTGCCACATTGCATACATATATGATGATGTCCTTCTGCCTTCACCACAATTATAGTATGTGCACTGTAGCATTTGTTCTCTGCTGTAACTATTATATAAACTTTATTAATAATAGTTATGCTATTTTACTCATATATAGTTAATAGACAAAATATAATGATTGTCTGCACATGCTATTTGTCCAATCATTGATTCTTGCAATCATATATCTCAATCCTTGGGTTGGTAGGCTAAATTAGTTTATATACTTACTAATTTCCTCCTTCATCTTCCTACCCACTATGACTTTCACTTCATTTAAAGTGATTGTTATTGTGGGTATAGATTCCTGCATTGTTGCTAGGTTACAGTATCGTTCATGTGGTCATGCAATCTGGTAAATATTATTCATGTATGACATAGGACAAATACTCATTTCCTTTTATTACAAGAAAGCAGGAGTGTTATAGTTTTATTTTTAAAAGCAGGGTTAACTGTTTTATTTACAACTACTAAAGAGAGAAGTTATAATGTGATGATAATACAATTTATTGAGTGATCTGTGTGCTGTAATTAAAATTCAACACGTGTACAACCTACCCAAAGTAATATTTCCTGCCAAAGTATTTTGCAGTATTGATAAAGTATTGTGGAATTAAAATATAAACACTGGCAAGTTGAAGGTTGGGGAAAGTATGTGAAATCAAAATTAGTATATAATGTTAAATGGAATGTATACAAACAGTATAACTCTCATATATGCTATTTTTCCAACTGATCTATGGCAAGTTGTGAATGATCTTCAGAATCCAAAAGCTCAAGAATATTTTCAAGAGATAGGAGCAACAATAGAAATACCTGAGGCAACACATGAAGTATTAATTTGTAATTATAATTATAGTTATTTATCATTAAATGTTAGTTGTAAGCATAGTAAGCATAGTTTAGCAAAACATTCAGTAGTTAGTTATAAGAGATTAACTAAAATAATACACCCCATATACTTAAAGTTTTAGTTAATTTAAAGTTTATGTAAAAAGTAAAATTTTAAAATATATTTATGTAAATTATTCTTTTGTATTGCAGTTAGAAAGTAGCAGTGACCTAGCTTTGAACGTCAAGGAAAAATTTGTCAATCGGCTTTGCAAAGAAATAGATGGACTTCAGAAAGATTTAAGTGTACAGAGATCCAAGGATGTGCAGATTATTGAGAATCGCCTTGAAGCTCTTGAACAGTCAGAAGCTGCACAGAGACATGAAATGGAGGAAATGACTCAAACGTTTTCGG
Organism: Petrosia ficiformis; assembly: GCA_947044365.1. Taxonomy (NCBI): domain Eukaryota; kingdom Metazoa; phylum Porifera; class Demospongiae; order Haplosclerida; family Petrosiidae; genus Petrosia; species Petrosia ficiformis. The sequence goes on along the minus strand of OX345640.1, from coordinate 7,725,230 downwards.
AAATCAAGAAACAGTTATATGACTATTCCAAGAAAATGAAAGAATTGGCTTCCAGACAGAACACATTGATGTTGGAACAATATGAAATATTGCAGCAGATGGTAGGCAGTATTGAAAAGAAGTTCTTCGGAAAAAAGAATCTACAAAAGCAATGGAGTTCTCCAGTTTCAATTCCATCCTAAGGTAAAGAACATCACAGCAGAAAAGCATCCCCGGTGAGAGCCCGAGATTACAAACGATCGAATTCTTTTGAATCCACACAGAGCACTTTCTCGGATCAACAGAACTTGTCTAAACCATCATCACCAGTTCTTTTAAGGACCCCAAGTTCTCTCAAATATCCAAAGAAACGATTTTCATTCCCAGATCTTCACATGTAAAGAGGCTATATAACATTCATGATCATTGATCATTCTACATAATATACAAGTACACTATAATTATAATAAAATTAATGATAGTGAGGCTATTATTTTTCATTTACGTATAAACATTGTTAGTGCAGTGGCTACTTCATGGTCATTGACCATTTTTATTCTTTTAGTACTCTATGTGATAATACAATATATTGGCCTCGAATGTGTTGCAGGCAATTCTACTTCCTGTTATTATTTCAAGGTGGGTGACTGGGTGTTGTAATTAGATTACTGATTACTAGCAAGCAAAATGTCTGGAGATACAGCTGCTCAAGTGATTGCTACAAAAGAGCTTCATTCTAACAAAAAGGTAAGGTATATGTAGTATCTTTTTCAAGTGGGTGTTGAATATGTTCGTGTGGTCATGTATGTGTAGTCAACTGTGTATTTAAACATTACAGTATCTATAGTTACACAAAATAGTATTATCTATGGATACAAGTACTGAGAGGATTGGAAGTGTTTTGTTCATAATATCATATTCAAAATTGAGTATTGGTAATTATTATGCTACTGAAATATTACCACCCTTTTTTCTGATTTATACAGTAGCTATTATAGTAGAGAATACGATATCTTATTTCACTACTCAAATGTCATCATATTTTGACATTTATAAATTCTCATCAATCTCACAAAGTGGTAGCAATTACATATTGAATATTGTTGCATTATTGAAATGCGCTATGGCCGCTGCATGTTAAAGCATTAACTCCATGAAGTACACATTTTCATAATGAAGTCTTTAGCTGACATAATAGGTACCTGTTCTAGTAGTGTTTGCTATTTACTACTATGATTGAATAATAAACATTAATCCTTTGCTGGAAGGACTGTTAAGGGAACAGTCCCTCCAGCAAAAGATTAATGGGTTTACATGGAGGAGTATTTCTATTGTCTAACGAATTAAGAAAGACATGTAAACAATTGATTTGTTGTATCTATGTATGCCTAAGGAATCCTATTGTAGTAGTATTATAAAGAGGTTTGAGTTGTCTGTATTTGGTGAAGGTTCGATTGCCATACGATAGCTGTTGTACACAAGTGATTAGTGGGAGTGAGGAGAAGTTGTTACAGGGGAAATATGATGGTGGGATAGCAATTTGAACAATTTTGTTTGCTATTACAATGGGATTTTGTTTGTTATTGCATTGGGAACAACTAACCATCATCATATCAGAAATAGAACTGACTGTACTAGACTGTAGATCAGACCTTTCTTTACTGAATGAAAATTATAATTGTAAGATCTAATCGCTGACAGCCTTTTGTCTCATTATTTTACTTATCCTTTTAAAAACCTGTTTTTTGGTCCTGTTGAAGTAATCACAGTAGGGTCCACATTATTGTAAATGCATGACATTCTAATTGGGAAATAAGATAAGATATTCCCCAATTATTACCACCCCTCGGCCTATTTTGGGATTTACTATTTACTTCCCTATTCAAATTTCATATGTTCAACATTTACAATTCTCTTCGTTGTCAAGAAATTACATAATAGATAATTATTTGTGATTTGAATATCAATGACATATTGAGTTAAGTGCATCTCAGTAAATTAACAGAAACAGTGAGGACAATTTAAAAGCAATTGTTCTGGCAAAAGTTTTATAATGTTTAGGCAGACAAGGATCATTTCTATTTTGGAGTTAAAAATGAATGTACATGTAATATCAGGAGGAAAGTAAAGAACACCATGAATAATTTTATAATTTTCCATGCATCTTTACTTTAAGCATTGATTGTAAACCTAACATAGTAAGTACTGTGTTTTGTCTGTGGCTGTTTGTTACTACTATAACTGAATAATAAACAGTAGTCTTTCACCGGAGGGACTCTTCTTTCTTTATGAAGAGGAGTATTTCCCATTGTCCAACAGAAGAAAGTCATGTAAACAAATGTCTATATAAGGAATTTAATTTTTATAGTACTGCATACCAAGACTTTTAAAATTATTTTATTTGGTGTAAGGTTTAATTTCCAAAACACACATTCTCCATAATTATAATTAGTGAACACTTCTAAAGCAAGAGGAGTGATGGGAATAGAATTTGTAAAGTTATGATAGGGGATGAAGCTAGGTATGATAATAAAGAAAGTAGTAGTTTGTTTGTTAATTGAAATACCTGTGGATGTTATCTACATGGTCTCTAGTGTTGTTTTAGTATTAAATGTTGTTTTAAGTTATAGTTCAGAGTTTGAAAATCCTGTTTTTTGTTATAGTTTTAGTACCGACTTAAAAAATGCCTTATGATTCTGTTTTAGTTCTGGTTCCAAACTTGAGAAAAGTTTTGATTCTGATTTAGTTCCTGTTATAAATAGAAAAAATGTTATTGATTTTGATTCTGATCCTGGTTTTTGATTTGTCCTTGATAACTCAGAATGAAATTAAACTTTTGAATGATCAAACTAGTGAAACTACTATTACATATTAATGTACTTCTTTTTTCTATGAAGCAGATACAGCCATTAAGTAATGATCAATGAAGTGAAAAATTTGATGTATTATGATATCTGTTGTATACTTTTTAGCTATATGTTTTGAATTAATATTTTCATTTTAGTTCTGTTCTAGTTCTAGTTCACGATCCAAAAATTGTTTTAGTTATGATTTAGTTCTGGGTCTGAGTTTCAAAAAAATATTAGTGTCACATGTTTTGGAGTACATGTATGTTAGACATTTCCATGTACCAATAAAAATTAATATTTAGTAAAGAAAGTTCAGTTCAACTAGATAATGTATCCTTCATCAGCTGAAGATCAGATCAACCAATTTTATTGTTCAAATTATATCGGTAAATAGTCATTAAATGAGTTCAGTGAAGAATAGGAGTGATGATTTGAGAATAAGAGTATAGGCAAGGAATGGGAATAGCAGTGATAAGGGTCACTGCATGGGAATTTGGAAAAGTGGTATTTGAAATAGAAATAATGAATAAGAGTAATAGAGTGGAATATATAGGAGCGGGGCCAAAAGGTGGAAATTATAGTCAGGAGGGATGGGATTGTAGGTGCTGGACAGAGGGGTAGAGATTAGAATCAGGAGGGATCATATTATAGGAGTAGGGCTAAAAGGTGGAGATTCAAGAGTAGAGTCAGGAGGGATGGGATTATGGGAGTTGTACCAAAGGGTGGAGACTAGATTCAGAGGAATAGGATTATAGGACTGCAGCTGAAGTGTGGAGATTAGAATCAGGAGTGATGAAGTAAGGGTGAAGAATGGGGTGCAATGGGAGTATTGAATGATCAGTGATTGTACTCTAATCTTTTCAAAATCAACCATAGGATCATTTCTCTACTATATACTTTTGAAATGCTTGCATATTTCATCAAAGTCAAACTCCTTGATATACATACCTTTCTCTCAATCCTCATCATTCAGTTTTGTATTTAATTTAGTATGATTATATACAGACATATACAGACATTAATCTAAACAGGTTTCAGAAGGTGCTCTAAATCTACCATCTAAACCGATTTCAGAAAGTACTCTTCCAGTAAAACAGGTTTCAGAAGATGAACCACTTTTAGTTTTTAGTTCAGAAACTGGTAACACTGTTACTTGTCAGCTAGTAGATACATTAATACAAAGAGTATCAGATTTTGAACACTCCTTAGACTTGCAACGAAAACAGCTCGAATGCAATGTTAAAGAGGTTCAGGATATAAAGAATGATTTGAAATCATTATCTCAGACGGTTTTAACCGGACCAGAAATAGCAGAGGAGAAACTACAATCTCTATTGAAACTTATTGAACAGAAATTTGACCGATATCAGAGTTCTATTTCTGAAACACAGATGAGCAAAAATTACTTTGAAGAACATTATGCTGGAATTATTTCTTCAAACCATACAGAAATTTCAGAAATAAAAGATGCTATTAAACGTCTTCAAGAACAACAACTGGACAATGCTTCTAACACTCGCATTCCACCTGATGATATTTCAAATCCATTTGAAAGTCTTCGTTCTAAACTTGACCAGCTAGTTGATTCCCTTGTTCCGAAGGAAATATCAGTCAATAGACAAACTCAACTGCATGAAGTCAGGAGAGAACGAAAAGCAAGCATTCACAAAAAGAGTCGTCCTACATCAGAATCTCCAGAAACAATATCCAGCAGCATGCACAGAAGTTTCAGTTTATCTAGTACTTCGAGTGCAACTAGTGGGTATAAATCAATTCTTCATCAAGATAGTGATGAACAGAGTACACAACCCGATCTCCCTCCAATTGAAGAAGTTAGCACCATTTCTCTTGATTTCACACCTGGAGCTACTAACTCTCCAATAACCCCTCATCGATCAACAAGTAACCCTGGTCCTGAGAACTCTGAAGAAGCTCCTGACAATACGCACACAATAGTAGAAGTTGCATGGGCTATGGGAGATTTACTGGAATTACTGATCACATTATCAAAACAGAATAAAGCCACACTAGAGGATGAAAAATAACACATGTGGTACATCATGTATATATATAATGCAATCTTTGCAAGTAGTTTTCTCATTTAAAATCACTTATCAAATAATATAGTGTAGAATGTATGTATGTAATAAACGCTAATATATCATAATTATTTCATATATTTATAGTAATTGTATGTCAATATGTATTGTATTATTTATTGTTATAATTGTTCAATTTACATAAATACATTCTTGTCGGTATGACAGTAGTTTACCCTTAAACTAGATTCACATTAACAATGCAAGGACTGATGTGACAGAAATTACAGAATACATGGATAGCCATTTTCTTGCATCTGATATTAGCTTCATACATACATATTAGGGCTGGAATGATTAATTGATTAATCAATTAATCAATCGATATTGAAAATTCTTTTGATTATCAATTATAAGTCTGTGATATCGATTATGCTAATTATTCCAAAAGACATACTTTTCAAGCATGTGACGGCAAGTAATGTACAATATGGAAGTGATAGGAAGCCTTTTTGATTATCAAATGGGAGGAGTTTCCTGTATTAATTGACTTAATTGGCCTAATTACATCCACTGATTTTATTCAATTATCAATCGATTTGTAGTTTGTGATAACCGATTTCAGAATCTCAGCCGATTCCCAGCCCTAATACATATATACACATAAACTTAGTGTTGTTTTAGTTAGCCATAACTGTAACTAAAACCCCAGTTAGTAAGGCATTGGGACTTTTAGTTAACGACAATTATAATTAAATTATCTGTCTACTATAATAACCATCACTAACTAAAATGGCCCACACGAATAAAACATTGAAAGTATGACTAAACTAATATTTGAGAAACTAGTCACAATATAAAAGTAATCATTATATTCATAAATTCATACATACATACATACATAAATACATACATACATACATACATACATACATACATACATACATACATGCATACATATACACATACATATAAACATGATTAAAGTAGATCATCACTGCTGCACTTTGCAATGACTGATGAAATTAAAGATAGTATCATCCTTCATTGATATTTTTAGGAATTTCATTTGGAGATCATTATGATCCATACATGTCATTAGAAATGTACATGTGACCAGTCCTACCTATATAGCTAGAGCACTAGCACAGTGTAAAGTTTTTTTTTTCTCCTGCATGCTTGTGTCAGATATAAAGTATCTTGGCCAGCTCAGCAGTAAACTACTCCAGATACTGTGTTGGTTAGGAGATACAAAAGTGTTCAAAGACATCAGAGTGTGTATGACTATGTGAATTTGGAGTACAAGAAGAGAATGGTGGCATTAATTTTTAATGTTCGAAATATAGAAAAAAATCTCTAGCATAATTATATAGGTAAACCTAAGCTACTGTGGGGATTTGTAAATTAGTTTAATGATTGAGCATGGCTAGGGAAGAAATTTTGTGTAGGCGTAATTTGAAGGTGTGTTGTCAATGCATAGCCCAGTGTTATATACAATGTTGTAATTTTACACTAGGTGACCAGGTGCTCAGAGAGGAAGTATACACCTACTTAATACAACACTAATTTCACTGCAATTCACTGGCCATGGGTCTTGAGTGTACTGCACCTTGGACTTAGCTCAGGACACAAAAAAATGTAGAAAGTGATCATGTTGATGTATACACTTGCTTTCTGGATCTACTGGAGCAATCTAACCTGGTAAGCTTAAGCAAGGTTGAATTGACTGTTAGAATGCTCCAGTAGGTCCAGAATGTTGCAAAGAACCTGCATTCATGATGCGATGCTGATTGCTGAGCCACACCTCACACTAAGTTGGGTGTGGTTATATATTTGTATATACCTTGGCTAGTCAACGGAATGGCTTTCCAAATTATCTTGAATGAAAGACCAACTCTAGCTGAACTTCAAGAACATGTCAGAACAAACAGCTGGCACGCGCTTGGTGTGCAACTCCACTTAGATTGTACATCTTTAGACGGAATCAAACATGATAATTCAAATATTGAAGATCAAAGAATGGAAATGTTTAGTTTACTTCTAAAGACTAATACTCAAGCAAACAGAAAACTGCTCTTAGAAGCAATGAGGAAGAAACCTGTGGAGGAGATCAGTATGGCTGATGACTATGAGAAATATCTTCGTAAATTGCTGTCTGACGGTATGTACATAAGTACTAATTTGTCCATTATCCTATTTGTATAATAGTGTTTATAATTATTATATTAGCGATGGGTGATACTATTGAAAATGATCAATATAATCGATACTTTTATATATCGATTACTCGTTCGGTATTGAAAAGAGGAAAGCAATTACTTTGCTCATGTGCATATGTGAACACGTGGCAACCTTGTCATGTGTACTCATCACTTGTAGTGATCGATCGGTGACAAGCAAGAAGAGTTTAGACCACATAAAAACTGACAAATTTTGATAGGAGGGTTGTCTGGTATCGCTCATGCCCGTATTACAATTTATATATTGTAGTAACCTGAACAGTGATTAACTGCCTTAGTGAATTCTGGACTAAATCTCTTGAATAAAAATGCAGCTTATATACATGTAGATACAGAAACTAGGGCTGCTGCCCTTACATAGACAATGAGACTATAATTCGATATAATTAGCTATACCATTCTTAGCATACACAATTACAATAACTCAATAACAATTAACTTAATATTGTTAATAGTATAGAACATAATCAACAGAGTCAACATTACTACATATAATATTATGATTCATTTATTATTGATCATGTTGCCTATAGCCAATCAGACTAATCTGGCGGGTCTATAAAGGTCTTGTATACATAATGCATTTATCTGCAGCTTGTGCATTGTATAAACTCGACTATTATTAACCTGGCTCTCGTGCTGCGTTGAAAAACTTAATCATGGTAAAACTAAATATTATATATATATAAGGAAGAATAATGTTTTTGTACAGAAGAATCATCTGAGCTGATAAATGACTCATCTCTTGAAGGAGAGACGCTTCCTCTCCAGGATGATCCTTCTTATAAAGGTATGTATGCTGGAAGTTATTTTTATGTATTATTATTATTGAGACTTTTTTGTTAGCTTTTAACGCTATATCACGAGAAACCCATCGTATTAACAAGTTATCAGTGATGGCAAAAGAATTACAAAGGAAATTCCTTCGTCTCACACTTATGGTTCGACGTCACCTAAAAGATGAACACCTTGAAGAATTGAAGCTCCTCTTGTGTACTCTACTTTCAGGTATCTCCGATGATACAATACCCAGTCTTGTACCAGTGCAGAATGAGATTCAAAAAATTAGCAGTATCCAAAGTTTATTCTACTATCTTTTAGAACGCAAATACATGAGCTACTTCAACTATGAACTGTTATGTGAATTTGCTAATTTAGTTATAGAAAATCAAACTGTCCTTACTGAAATTAAAAAATACGAAACATTCTATCATATGTTTATTGAAGAGCCAACATTTGCAGAGTTGATGGAAGTCTTTCGTAAGAATCCAGATTTGAATCCTAATACCTTTGTTGGTTTACCAACGATTACTGTAACATTAGCTTGTGAATCACGTGAATTAAAATATAAACATTGGCAAGTTGAAGGTTGGGGAAAGTATGTGAAATCAAAACTAGTGATGTTAAATGGAATGTTTACAAACAGTATAACTCTCATATATGCTATTTTTCCAACTGATCTATGGCAAGTTGTAAATGATCTTCAGAATCCAAAAGCTCAAGAGTATTTTCAAGAGATAGGAGCTACGATAGAAATACCTGAGGCTACACAAGAAGTTATTAAGCTATTTTCTGAGGTATTAATTTGTAATTATAATTATAGCTATTTATCATTAAATGTTAGTTGCAGTTATAGTAAGCATAGTTTAGCAAAACATTCAGTAGTTAAACTAAAATAACACCCATTTACCTAAAGTGTTTTAATTTAGTTATTAATTTAAAGTGTGCATTTTTGCTGTTTCTCACCAAATAGTTTATTTTTAATATATTTATATAAAAGTAAATTAATCTTTTGTATTGCAGTTAGAAAGTAGAAGTGACCTAGGTGGTGAGCCACAATTGAAGTTTCAACCATTCAAAGATCAAGTGAGAAACCTGGAAGAAGAAATACAGTGTTTGAAGTTTGACAATGAACGGTTACGTTTACATGTAAATGACATTACTAATTCTATCGGTCATATTGCTCATGTTGTTGTGGCTACACCTGTTAAAGCACGTGGAGATACGGAACACTTAATATCTGAGGAAATGAAAATTGAGAATGATGTAATTGGTGAGCAAACAATCTTGACCTCAAGTATTTCTCTGATGGCTGATGAAATTCCATTAGAAGAAGTTACTTTACATCATGAGGTAAACTTAAATCTGGTAATTAAATGAGCAATAAACATAGATGTTGATGTAACATTTATGAGCTGTAATGTTTGGGCGCCCCAAAGGCGATTATGTTTTGTGAGACATTTGTTTTTCTTTTAAATGTACAACTGAATTCTTTCATTAATCTAAAAGAATGTGCATACCTATGTAATGTGTTAGAAATGACCCAGACCTTGCATTACAGTATATCTAAATTCAACTGCTCTCTTAAACCCAGTATATGTTTAGTTTGGTCTTTGTATTGATAACAGCAAAGAATGTTTGTCACAACTTGAATACACAAAGTTATTGTTGCCACACTTCCCGATTCAATTACAGTATTTTTTCCTCCTCTTTTCTTCTCCCTGATTATAATTTATACAGAATCACAGATATTGTAATTATTTTCATGCAGGTTTCAGAATGTGATATGTTGGTATGCAACTCCAACATTGGCAGCAGTATTGTCTCTCAGCTTCATAGACTATCAGATCTACAAGAAAGAATTGATTCATGTGTTGATGATGTTCATCAGATGAAGGAATCATTATCCCAGAAAAATTTAGAAATGGAGTCTATCACAAAAACATTTGAACAAAAGCTTGAGCAATATGTTTCAGAATCGCAAACAAAGGAGACATGTTTTGAACAAAAATATTCAGACATTATTTCGTTACACGAGACAAAAATTTCTGAAATAAAATCATCTGTTCAACAACTGGAAGATAAACTCGAACAGTGGATGGAGAACAAAACTGAACACAATCAACCTATCAAAATTCCTGATACATTTGAAAGCCTCCGTTCTAAGCTCGACAAGCTTATTGATTCTCTTGTTCCAAAGAAAGTATCTATGAAAAGACACATACAGTTACGAGAGGACAGGAATGAACGAAGATCAAGCTTTCATAAAAAGCCTCGCCCAAAATCCGAATTATTTTTTGCTGAAACGCCAGTGAAAATACCTAGAAGTTCCAGTGTATCAAGTAATACAAGTGCTTCAAGTGTAACTAGTGGCTATAAATCTTTACCTCACCAAGAAAGTGGGGAGATTTCCCTGCCACCCGATCTATCTCTAATTACTGATGATGTCATAGATCCCAAAGCCTCTTCAGAAATTACAGACAGACAGGTACATGTTGACAGGAATGACCAAAAGTCAATTACGCTTAGTAGACACAAGTCAGACACTTGGGTTTCACAAACACTGGTCAAGTCTCACCCTGAATCAACACTCGTAGAGTCTATATCCCTAGAAACAGTAGCCAGGAGTGTTAGTATAGAATCAAGAGATTCAAGTGTATCTAGTGGCTGTAAATCAGAATTACATCATAATATAGAAAGTGATGAAACATCATTGGTACCCGATCTATCTCCAGTTGGAGAAATTAAGCTTAGCATCCCTCCTATTATTGTCACATCTGAAACCTCTTCAATCGACTCATTAACAACATTTCATCATCCAGTGAGTACCTCTGTTCCTGTGAGCTATGAAGAAGCTCCTGACAATGCACACTTGCTATTAGAAGTCGCATGGTCTATGGGAGATTTACTGCGATTACTGAATGATTTATCAATATCGATGAATCACCAGAAGAAAGATGAACCAGATATAGAGAAGTAACACACATGGTACATTGTGTATAAAATAAATACTGACAATTAAATTTTATTGAAAACATACACAACTTAAAAAAGGCATTACAGCCTGCTATTATTTATTTGTATCTATTAATAAAATAATTATTTTATTTTTTATTTACATTTTGTTATATTTATAACATGTATGCAATCGAACTATCTATACATGCTTATTTTCTAAGCCATGGTGGCTGATAATTATTTCTCTAAGCAATTGTGGTTGATTATTTTTAGCCATATTGGCTGCTCTAATGTTTAATGAAGCCATTGTGGCTGCTTGTTTGTTTGTCGTGTGTGTTTGTGTACGCCTATTGCTAGCATGCTAGACACGTGAATTTTCATGTAAACTAATTTGTAAGAAACATATACAACCCTAACTGTTAATAGTTTGAAGTACATATCATCGTATAAAGGCATATACATTGGGACCGATATAATGTGAGGTGAAGTTACGGAAGGCCCAAAGACCTTTAGATCATTGCATGCATGTAAGTGTTTTATACTGTTTTTTTTGTATTCATTTAACAGATATACATAACTTGCTGCTTCATGTTATCAATACTCTAACACATTATTGGTAACTAGTTCAATGTATCACCATGTGTACAATCTAAGGTGCAATGATGTAATGTAGTCTAAGGATAGTATTTTTACTGCAGCATTTAAGTACATAAACAAATGCAATACATATGAACATACCTCCATAGATACATACATCCAGTATGCACATAATTTATATATATATACTAATATTCATAATATATAATGCATACATAAAATAATAATAATAATAAAATTTTCACTAAAAATGGGTCATCAAAAGTGAACAAGATCGAAATCAACAAAAACACATCTAATCTAAGGACCCAAAGTTCTGACAAAAGTTCAAAGTTCTTTCTCAAGCTTGAAGTAAAGAAGTAGTAATACTGAGTAATTATATAACGATGTTGATAATTACTTCATAATCAAGACTCAAGTTCTTAAGCTCTATAATAATATATAATTTTAAATAATAGTATTGTTGATACTGTAATTTGGCTTCAGATGTTATTGATGTAGTCCTTACTTACTTCCTGTAATGAATATTTGAGGGTGGGATTTCTATAATTAGATTATTATCCTTCTCTCCAACTCACGGCAATATGTCTAACTCGAAAGAGATTTATCAGGAGGCTACTAAAGAGCTCCATTCTAACAAAGAGGTAAGGTGTATGTTGCATCTTGTACAAGTGGGTGTTGAACATGTTCATGTGGTCATGTGTGTGTAGTCAAGTGTGTATTTAAACATTATAGTTACACAATAGTATTAGCAATGGTTACCAGAAGATGTTGAAATATACTATTGATAATAATCTGACATTCAAGTTGAGTATTACAGGGTATTGAAATATTATCACCCCTTTTTTGGGATAGTCATTATCTTATTTCCCTATTGAAATGTGATCATAATTATTCAGTATTTACAAACTTTCAACTCTTCAATGAAATACATAATAGATATATGGCATTAATGAAGTGCTGTATAGGCTTTGTATTAACCTCACATACCAGAGTCACAATATGCATCTGATCAAAATTGAAAAGCTGAGTTGTGTTGCATTAGTCTTGCATAGCCAGCCTTCTACAAAGAAAGGATCTGGTATACTGTGTACACGTGCATGGATGCTATTGGAAGTCTTTAGACAAGAAGTATCTGTTATATAACCACAAAGGGCATGAATGTACACGCTGAGTTCTAGGGACATGTTTAGACCATGTTTTATACAATGTGTGATTCAAACACTCGCCTTGCTACCTTGCTGCTATTAACAAAGAATAATTTTGGATCTGGAGCTTTTTAAAAACATCTCTCCAATTTAACAGTTTAGAATCCTGACCTATCTAAAGTCATAGAGTCAAAACTCTTAAGTATATAGTTAAATTGTCACACCAACTTGACAGACACTTATTGCCTACCAACTTCTGGTAGTATTGAGAACAAATCAATGTCTAGTCAGTCTTCCTTCATTATAGGTTGGGTCTGGCTACGCGAGATGGTGTTGCATGTGTGTGGCTTTCATGGTCAGATAAATCTAAAAGTTCACACCCACTTAGGAAGCACCATTTTATATAGAATTGAAAATTTCATAGCTACTTGCCTTTTGATTACGCACCCATTGACTGAGAAGCTTGACATGTGAGTATCTAGCTTGTAATACTAGCTCTGTATTAGGATTGTGCAGTAATTCAATATATCGCATACATTAATCTTATCACAAGACTTTGGTCTGCCAATAGTATCACAATACCATCTTACTACAATTAAATAATAGTTGTTATATATCCAGTTGAAAAAGTGTCATCTTTCCAAAAATGAGCCTATTTTTGGTACATGTATTTACAAATAGTAGTTGCAGTATTGCAATAATCGCAAGTCACCTTAGACAATAATTGAAAACTTAATTTTCAATATCGCCCAAAATTACTCTGCATCATGTGTTTTTTAAAGTACTAACATTTTCGTTATGAACATACTATATTAAACATACATAATAAGTACTTGTACTAATAGTGTTTAGCCTGTAGCTATACTATGACTGAATAAGGAACAGTATTACTTCGCTGTAGGACTTGTTGTTGGGAAAAACTTCCAATTATTCAAAATAATTGAGAGAACGTGTAAACAAATGATTACTTGTATCTGTATATGGCTAAAAAGTTTATAGTTTCCGTTTTAAAACTAACTGACTGTATATAAATTCTGTTCAAATGACTTTCTATATAGAAGAGGCACTGAGACGTGTGTACAGAAATGTTGTATATTACATAATGTGTATCTATTATTATACATTTGAGGTTGTGTAAGCCATAGGCTGCTATCGAGAGGTTCAGGTTTTTTTATGGCTGATACATACCTCAAAGCCATGCTATATATATTACATATAGTTCACAACTTCAAATTATTTATAATACGAAATACATCTATGTATGCAATGTACAAACACTCTGTCTTCACTCTTCAGTGCCTTCTATATAGAAAGGTAATTATTAGTATGAGTGTGTATCAAATACTGTAAATATTTTTGTAAATACATGTATTTAAAACTAAACAAGGATACACTTATAGGAAAGAGTATCTTATGATGTGTCGAATCATTTTGTATCCTTGTCCTTTCTCTACTTTTTGTTCCTTGGTACCTTTGACATCAATGTTTGCATTATTATTAGCAACTTGACTATAGCTTGTTTGTTGTGTTTTTTTTTTGGATTCTTCTTGTTAGTTGGCATTTTTTAATGAACTTCTTTGCATTCCACACCTATTAGTTAATTTAGCTCCTGCCCCACCCTATCTAATGATGTATTTAATATAACTATGTATGTGTACATGATGTATCATTCCATTTGTAAACACTAATAGTTAATATATAATGGATATTAGTCTTTATGAATGGAATGATACAGTTATTTCAACAATTTTGTTATTGCAGTGCAATCTGTACTGTTTATAAAAACTTTCAAAGTACGATTAACATCTTGATTCTTATATTAGTGACTATGGTATAATCTATACAGGTTACTGATTGTGATATGTTGGTTTTCAACTCCGAAAAAGGCAACAGCAGTGTATGTCAGCTACTGGGAACTTTAATTCACAGAGTATCTGGTTTAGAAGATTCACTACATTCACTACAAAAAAGAGTGGAATTAAGTGTTAGCGATATCCATCAGATGAAGAACCGATTAGAATCATTATCTCAGAAACATTTAACTGAATCAGAAATGAAGGAGACTTTGCAGTCTATTACAAAAATATTTGAACAAAAGCTTGAGCAATATGTTTCAGAATCGCAAACAAAGGAGACATGTTTTGAACAAAAATATTCAGACATTATTTCGTTACACGAGACAAAAATTTCTGAAATAAAATCATCTGTTCAACAACTGGAAGATAAACTCGAACAGTGGATGGAGAACAAAACTGAACACAATCAACCTATCAAAATTCCTGATACATTTGAAAGCCTCCGTTCTAAGCTCGACAAGCTTATTGATTCTCTTGTTCCAAAGAAAGTATCTATGAAAAGACACATACAGTTACGAGAGGACAGGAATGAACGAAGATCAAGCTTTCATAAAAAGCCTCGCCCAAAATCCGAATTATTTTTTGCTGAAACGCCAGTGAAAATACCTAGAAGTTCCAGTGTATCAAGTAATACAAGTGCTTCAAGTGTAACCAGTGGCTATAAATCATTACATCACCAAGAAAGTGAGATCTCCCTGCCACTCGATCTATCTCCAATTACAGAAGCTACATATAGCGCTCTTCCTGATGATGTCACAGAACCTGGAGCCTCTATAGGAAACTCTCCATCTTCACCCCTACACTCAATGAGTACTCCTAGTTTTGAGAATGACGAAGAAGTTCCTGGCCATGCACACATAATACTAGAAGTTGCATGGTCTATGAGTGATTTGTTGGGCCTACTCAATAGACTATCATCATCATTTTCTCAACAGGATAAAGACATAGCCGTGGAAGAGAAGTAACACACATGGTACATCATGTATAAATCTTTAAAGAACAATGTTAAACAGATATATAATTTATATATTAATTATAACTATATTTAATTATTATAATATTAATCATGTATGTATTTTTAATTATATATTACGTATTATGTAGCAGATACTTCCAAAGAGTATAATATAGTTATATTAATAGGCTAATTAATATTAATTTCATTATATTTTATTACAGTCATGTTATATATTCACACTGCTGTCATTTTTCATTATTATTAAAATGTTCTCAAGGAGCTTTTGCTATAAAGTAGTTGATGGTATCATAATGTATGAAGGTGGAACCAGTATAGAATGCATAATGCATGGTTGATGGCCCAAACTAAGTCCTAGACGAAACATTAGTATTTTATTACGAAACTGACTTTCAGTAGTCGTATTTTTCCAGGTTTAATATAATTATGGAGATACTTGTTGTTTAATAACATATCATCTATAAGGTACAATAAGGTTAGATACTTCTTTAATAACACATACATACTTAATTTTATATTCATACATACACACATGATACATGCTTGCGGCATACATACATACATACATACATACATACATACATACATACATACATACATACTGTACATACATACATACATACATACATACATTCACACACTTACACACATACATACATACATATGTATATGTATGTATGTGTGTATATAATAGATACATACATACATACATACATATATACATACATACATGCATGCATGCAAACATACATACATACATACATAGTTACATACATACATAGTATATATGCATGAATGTATGTATGTTGTCTATAATTATGTATGTACACATATATTCACACATAAATACATACATGCATACATACATTTACACACATACACACATACGTGCATACATACATACATACATATATACATACATATATACATACATACATACATATATACATACATACATACATACATACTGTACATACATACATACATACATACATACATTCACACACTTACACACATACATACATACATATGTATATACATACATACATACATACATGCAAACATATATATATGTATGTACATATGTATGTGTGTATACATACATACATACATACATATATACATACATACATATATACATGCAAACATACATACATACATACATAGTTACATACATACATAGTATATATGCATGAATGTATGTATGTTGTCTATAATTATGTATGTACACATATATTCACACATAAATACATACATGCATACATACATTTACACACATACACACATACGTGCATACATACATACATACATATATACATACATATATACATACATACATACATATATGCATACATTACAAAAATGTCTCATGAAATATTACTATTGCATTGCATCATTAATGTTAAACATAGCTCCAATGAATTTCATGAGATCATCATATATGGTTCATGAGATCATCATATATGGTCTAGGTATTGAAATGAATATGATCAATGCTTGTTTACAAAACAAGCTGCTCCGTTTATATTCTTTTTCTCCTGTTTGTACAGATATGGAGTATGTGCTTCTCTTGTAGCTGATCAGTAAAATACAGATTCTGTTGATAACGAGACCGACAAGCATTACACCATTGTGTGAGTTATTAAATACATGTTCTCATAAGAAAAATTCTATGTTGATACTACACAGTGTGTAAATTTGTTATAGATCATTACATCACTATAGTCTCATATATAAATATATCTTCAAATCAATTCTCTAAAATGAGTTATGCAACTACAGCTGTTCCACAAGACGATTGTAAGGTAATTAATTTTTAATTCTTTGTTTATTGGTATATATATATATATATATATATATATATAAAATTATATATAATTATATGTATGTACATGTATATATATGTAATTGTAGTCTTACTGTTATTTACACATGCGAACTCCACAACGTTGTATATTATAATAGGTTATGGGATACAGTTTAAATCAACCACTCACTTCTATGACTTCATTATTATAATTGTATTATTATTATTATATGTATTACTTTATATGTAAATTAGTGTATGTCTGTGCGTTTGCTGTGTCTGTGTCTGTGTCTGTGTCTGTGTCTGTGTCTGTGCCTGTGCCTGTGCCTGTCTCTGTTTTCACCTTTCGTTTCTGGTCATAGCCCTCAGTCTGTGTGGTGGAAAAAATTTCTGAAACTTACAAGACAGATGTAACTACTCTGCATCCTTATCCTGAGATGGACAAACAAATAGAGTTGTTGATGTATCGAGTTGGAACACTTACTGCTGCTCTCACTGAGATGAAAAAAGATTCAAACCAGTATCGTGATGATGCAATAAAGAAGCTAGAGATGGTGATTGTCGAAATAAGGGCAACAGTAGATAGACTAACAGCAGAAATTAACAATCTACCTGTTGTTTACCAAACACAATTTTATCAATTAGAAAGCTCCTTCAAACAAGAGAACTTGTTATTGAGAAAAGAAATTGAAGAATTGAAAGAAAACACTCGTTTAGATGCTGAAAGGTTAGAAATACAACAAACAGAAATGGAGGAACTTAGCAGACAATTTACTCAACTGAAGAACATGGTGATGAAACACAACACTAAGATACAACAACATGATAAAACCATGATCAGGTTGAGTAACTTACGAAAAAACTCACTTGAACATCGAAACAGGCCAAAGAGTGCTAACGATCAAGAAAATGTGGTTTCTTTTAAGGAATGTAGTCAGAATAATATTAGATTTAGAGTGAGAAGTGCAAGTGTTGGTGCTAAGAAGAGACCTTTCAGCTGTTCAGACATACCAGAACATAGTCCTCAAATTCACAATTCAACAGAGAGCATACATCAAGTTGTAGTTGAAAGAAAGTCTAACAAGGAACACTCAGACGATAATGTTAGACTTATTCGCCGTTCAAAATCACTTGGGATAATAAGTGAACACATATGATGGTATTGATCTATTTGTGACAAACTCAACTCTGATTCAATCAATGGCATTTGACATACTCAGCCACAGTTAAACTGAAGGTGTGATCGTGAATTCGAAAGAAACATGCCATAATGTAAGATTTGTCTCACTATTTAACAATTATTTTTTTGTATTAAGTATCTTGTGAATATTAATTTATTTGTATCAGTTATTTCATAATTATAGTATGTCATTTGGATACTGGTCAGTATGGTTACTTACGAGCCAAATGTTATAATAATGAGAAGTTACCAGATCGTCTTACAATTGACACACGATACTATAGTATTATAATAGGTGGTGATAACAGTATGCTAACACAACTCTATAAGATACAAGTAGCTAAGAATCTTGTTAGTGCATGGTTATGATTAAGGGCGGGGCTCAAATTATTAATCTGTGTGCAGTTTTAAGTCAAGTTTGTAGCCACAGTTGAAGTTAGATCACAGTATATACGACGAGACTAATTTCAATCAAGCATATACGAGTTGTTAGGTGAGTTTAACAAAATGAATAGTAAGATAAGATCGGTGCAATATATAGCTATTATATAAATGGAGAATGTGTACATATGTATTATTTCTACTATACAGTTGTAGCTTCAGACAGCACAGATGAACAAAATTATAGATCAGACTTCACAGATCACTTTGTCAGATTTATAATTAGCATATAATTATGCTATATATATAGAAATGCAATTTATTGATCAACTATTAATGATCTCACTCCATTTACTGTAAAGAGTATGTATTAACAGGTAATATTTATAGATAATTGGCAGTCTATATAATTATATATATATATTGTACAATAATTATATATGTAATAATTATATATATATATATAATATACTCCACTTGTTGCAAATCAAATATTGTATACGTGTTAGCTAAGGTGATCCGACTAAAATCACCTGATATATTATAGAGGTAAATTACATTACATTCTTTTTCCTTATATAGGACAAGCCATTTCACTTGTACAAATAAACTTTTGCATATGATACTTGTTAAGATTAACAGTAATTCCAACACTGCAATTAGCACAGACTACTTACTTTATGGATGTTCATTCTATTGCAGATCTTCACCTATGTAAGTAATGGCTGAAAACATTGAAGTAACGTCTCCTACACAGGAGACTAGGACAGAGGTATTGAATTTGTGTACATGTGCAACAAACGATACAATACACATCAATTTAAAATACAAACACTATGTAAACAATACTACTGGGATCAATAAATTTAATGTCATGCTACCTGACCATGTAGTGGTTGCTAGCTATTGGGGTGCAGTTATATATTAGAATGTTCAGCTTCCATATCAACTGTGTTTGCTAACTTTGACAGCTAATTAATGGTATCTTCCCTTTATTTATCGTCATATGACCTAGCAGATCGATCACTTCCACCCAGATATAGAGTAGTCCTTGAACGTCTGCAATATCAGACAATTAGGCCAAAAGCAGGGTGTGTGTGTTTTTCCTTTGTCACTTCTCTGAGATTTAATGTGGTTGGAAGGTGTTAGTGATCGGCTAGCTCTTCAGCTGGCTAATCACACTCACTCCTCCATCTTTGGAATTTCAGGTTCTGTAAACATCCTGAAGACATCATCTTTTTATAAGAATAAGAGTATAGCAAGCTAGAAAAAAGTCCAACTAAGCTGGAGGAGACATGTGGTTATATAGAAACTACCATCTTAATTAACACCTTTCGGATTTCACATGTGTTGAAGTGCAAATAAGCTCTGGGTGGAGTGCTAGGTCAAATGGCCATAAATGATTAGCTGTCGGCAGAGTTATTAATATTGGGACAAACACAATAGATATGGTGACTGACCATTCTGATATATAATTAAACCACAGCCCGACAGTTATTATATATTATATATGTAGTTGTATTACTTCCAGCCATTAGATCATAGCTACTTCAATGATAATTATTAATCTACATAAAGTATCTATATAACTATTTTGCTGCAGTAACAAATAGGGTAATTACTACGCAGTCAACCTATCTGTTATATATGGACATTATATATATGTATAATTTGAAAGTATTGATACATTTCATGAAATGATACAACTCCTTATTTTAGGATTGTTCTTCACAATCTGTTATTACAAGTTCGCTTGTTTGTAATACCAAAGAGAGTGTCATAGCATCTCGTGCTACACTCAACGAAATCTTGAAAAAAGGAGAAAATCTTGACGAACAGATGAAGAAAGAACTTTGTAAACTGAACGATAATCTTGCAGCAGTAGAAAAGAATATTGAACAATTATATGGTATTTGTGAGAATAATAAAGAACAAGTGAATGAGTTGAAAGTGGAAAAAGACAAGACAGACGACAAAATATCGTCTCTTGATGACTCTATGGAAACAGTTAAAGAAAAAGTGGATGAGATAGACAGAAAACACTCCGATCACGAAATAAGACTTAAAGAAGTGGAGAATTATATTGATGGAAAAAAATCACAAGAACAGATGCAGGAAAGGAAGAAAAAAAGAATGTCTGGTGACTTCTCACTAGAAGAGTTTCGTCAACATGTCCCTATACAAACCATCGATAGAGACAGAATAGATAGTGGCATTGGTATGGCTAGTGGGAAACCTGATGATTCATTGCTTCAACCCATTGAAGATGGAGATGAGTCTGGAATTGCATCGTTGAGATCAAGTCGAGAGACCAGTTCTTCTCAGATTCAGGATAACAGTAGTAGTCTAGATGATTCCAAATCTGAGACTCGTTCAGACTAAATTCTGAATCCTAAACCAACACACTCAAAACATATGTTTTCGTTCGTGACACCTTATACTAAAAATATTTGTATCATGCTTTTGTGTTCTTTACATAATTTTATATCTTTTCAATTGTCCATATTGTTTTTTTGAAACAAAAATTCATTCAACTGAGTCACTGACTGAAGAACAAGAGATGGAACACAATATTAAAACAGAAGGTATGATGCAAAAACCACTGTTTAGTAAGCGACTAAAAAATTCTTTGTCTTGAACATCCCAACCCGAATAGCCGTCTACACTAATTCAGCAGAAAGCCATTCAGTTAAAACTGATGATGAACAGTCAATTCCTAAAGTTAAACATGTGATCATAACTCAAAATAACTTAAAATAACAAGTCCCCCAAACCCCCCAAAAACAAAATCAAAAACAACAACAAAAGAACAGGCGCCGAGCACTAACAATCAGTCCAGCAAAACTAGCACAAGTATTAGCCATTACTATTATTGGTATTGATATTATTAGTGACAGACTTAGTTCTTCCATGAGGAATTTCAACTTTTACTTATATTTCATGTACATTTTTGAGTATATGTGTTTGTGTTTTACTTTTAAACCATTGTTTAGGGTGCGGTTTATTAAAAAGGGGTGGGGCTGAATTTGGGTGGGGCTCATTATTGTTTGAAAGAGAAGAAATTATTAGGTGAGATAGAATGAATACTGAATAAGTATGAAGTAATTCTATGTATAACTATTGAAAAAGGTATTACACATACATTTTCTTATTATTCACCTGTAATTTCAGCTTAATCTTTAGAGTGGGAGGGGCTGGCTACAATTTAATACAGTTATTAAAATAATTATGATATAGTTTTTAAAAGGTGATGGCTCTTTATCCAAAAGGATGTTCATACTTAACATTCAAACAAAACTGCACACCTGAATGACCTGATAACTTGGGTAACTGGAATGATGCTGAGCTGTCAGCTTGCCTGACAGTTCATTATAAACTGAATGTGTCTTGCATTGTATAAATAAAATTAAGTTCTTCTGGGATCCTAGATAATAGTGGTCTAAATTCCAAATCTAAAAGTGATTTGTATCAAATCTGAAACAGAAACTTTAATGAACTGATGATGTCCTATTACATTATATAAACATTACTGAAAGTGTTTTTGTCATGTTGTTAGCTATATATATATATATACATATAATATATATTATATATTATATTATATGATACGTTATTTTTTATATTTATGTTTTATTGATTATGATGTGATTCCTTTTGGAGGATGAGTTAGAATTTAAAACATTATATATATTAGCTGTTATCTAATTCAAAATTCAGCAGAAAGTTTAAACATAAGCACATACTTTATAGGTTTATTCACAACTGTCATGATTCATGTTACAAAAATACATTTTGTGTGGTCTCCAACAGTTTAAGCAGCAGGATGACATTTCAATTAACTACTTCATAACACAAATATAGATATCTTTGGATGAGATGGCTCATTTATGCCAAGATGTATCAGAGGAAACATCTCCTAATGAGGTACAGAATAATATTTATGCATAATAAAAATTATTATACCTAATTAATGTTGTATCAGCTCTCAGAAATGGTAGTGGGAGGGGATGCTTTAGAGAGTTTCAAAGTTAGTGCTCCAAAGCTGCTGGAGAATTATGTACAGGTGAACACAAAAATTAGAGAATACTCAAGCAAACTAAAAGCAATAGAAGAGTCTACTAAGAACATGACAATTAATGATGAAGAATTTGAACAAATAAAGAAAGAGATTAGTGATTTACAGGATAAAATAGATAGCCTAACAGAAGAACGTGAAGACCTGAAATCTTCACTAGCTAAAATTATGGAGCAAGTTGAATCTGCTGATAGAGAAATTGTGGCTATTAAGAAAACACTACAGGAGCTGTTTAAGATTAACGAGAATAAAGAAATAAGGATGGATACAGATGTACAAAAACTTAAAACACAGTATCACAAACAACAACAGGCAATAGAGAGCCTTAACACGAAAGTGGATTCCTTTAGTTTGCAGCAACCTCAAATATCTGAAGGAGTGGCCAATAATCAAAGGCAGATCAAAACTCAAACAGAAGAAATTCAGGTCATTCGTGAAGATTTAACTACAACGAAACAAGAGTTAGTTGTTGTTAAAGAAGAAATGGATAGAATAAAAAAATCAAAACGATTACAAAATGAGCAATCCCATAAACCATCAAAACGTCCTAGTCTATCTTCCCTTAAATCAGCTTCACCATCTGCAGAAGAAGAAGAAGAAGAAGATCCCACTTTCTCTAGAAGTTTCCCAAATTCCTTCAGTAAGCCTCAAAGATTGCCAAAGTTATCTAGTCAACTATCAAAACGTCCAAGTACTGGATTAAGTATCTCAGATTTAAGAAACGATTATAGACATAGGAAAATGTCCGAGTCTTTACATGTTCAGCGATTACAAACGATTGAAACATCATTTGGAGAAGAAAAAAATCCCCAAAGGCTACCACATATATATCGAGGGTCTTCATCTGTGGAATCCTATTCTTTTAAAGAATCTCAACAAAACTGAATATATTATATATAATATATGTGCTAAAAGTAGTTACTACATATATATATTGCACAATCCTAAAATTCTATTTTATATTAAATATAGGTCTTTTATTTTTGCAGTGGTAGTTTAGCAAAAAATTATGTCTAGCCAGCACCATAAATGTAAAAATGGTAGTACTGTATTCCTTGGATTAAATGACTGGCCTAGATTGTTTAATTGTGCAACTACCTAGAAGTGGGGTGGATCCTGCCCCTCTCACTTGTATTACTTATCATTTTAGTTCAGCTCTCGGCTTACGAGAAATATTTAATTTTGTTATCAAAAATAATTTTCTTAATTTCACTGGAACAGAAAACATGAGAGAAAGTCTTCTCAGCGAATGCATGAGAATCAATGAATGCATTGTCAAAATCTTTATTTATTGAATTTGAACTCAGCAAACACACTCACAATAGCACTAGTGTTGTTTTAGTTAACTAAAACTAATACTAAATCTATTTTAACCTTTTTCTATTTATATTTTAACTGTAGTTAAAATATATTATTGGTGGCCTTTTAGTTATGGAACTATAACTACTTTACTTGTAATGGATGTTTTGGTTAACTAAAATGTACTTGCAATGGACTTTTGGTTAACTACTAATGTACTTATAATTACACTACCGTCACTACAAAGCAGTGTAACTGGATGTACAGTTTTAATTTCAGTATAATTCCTCACTGTACAGTAGGTCAAATTTGAAACCGACATATTAGTATTTGCATTTATAATTTTGGTTAACTGACTATAACTAAAATATAATTAAAAATATTAGTTAACTATTACTAAAACATCATTGAAATTAAGAAATTTTAGTTAACTATAACTACTAAATAGCACCATCATCATCATCGTGGGCGGCTGGTATTCTATTACATTTTATTAAAATTAAGGAAAAGCTGAAGCAAGTTCTTTTGATGTGTACAAGTTGTTAGGTGAGTTTATAATTAAATGAATACTTAGATAAGATATATATATATAATTTTATATATTATATATATTATATATATATATATATATATATATATAGCATGCTACCATGGCAACCGTTTGATGTGGTTAGGTCTTATATTTTTGTATATAGACCTGTGAATCTTTAATCTATCAGCATACAATATATTGTATATAGTACACTTACAGTTCTTATATAAAACAATATAAAACCTTGGTTTAGTGTCCTCGGATGTGATATAGCCCTCGCAGGCTCGGGCTATATCACATCCTTGGACACTAAACCTCGGGTCTATATTTTTGTATATAAGACCTGTAAGTGTACTATATATATTACATATATATATATATATATAATTATATAGGTGGAGATATGAACTGAAGAGCAGTTTTAATTGGGTTATTCCAGACAATAAAGGCACACTGCTGTTTAGGAGCAATTTTTAAAAAAATCCCCCCTAGAAAATATCCTCGGGAGAACAATTAAGATGCTATTAATTAGACAGGAGTAATTGGCATCAACCCCCTCAGACACAATTATAGCCTCATTAATGGAGGTGTACCTTTATTAACTGGAACAATTATAATAAGATTTAGAAGACATATCAGAAGTCACTTCATTAGACTTATAATTAGCAAACATGCCAACTTATTACATTGTATTAAAGTATTTATAATGTATACAACACAATAGTCTATATTATTACCCTGTGCAGCATATGTGCAATGAGGTTAAGTGATTTATAAACCTGTGGCTTACTTTGATGTTCTGCCATATCGGGATATATATATATATATATATATATATATATATATATATATATAATATACATATAATTATTTATATTTACTCCACTTGTACATGTTATTGGGAATCAAGTATTGTGTACATGTTAGTTAGGTGAAAGTCACCTGATATACTTATACAGTATCTATTGTGATAAGATTATTTCCTAGTAAAAATGAAGCAAATAATTCCTTACTTTCTCAATAATCTATTACAGATCTTCACCTATATAAGTAATGGCTGGGAACTATCAAGAAATAATCGCTATAGAAGCGACAAAGATAGAGGTAATGCAAGTATATAAATCTGTTTAAAATATGAAGGAGATAAACATCCTTGTTTCACCTCTCACCAATAGATACAACCTATACAAATCAATTTAAAGTACAAAGTACCGGTGTCATAGGAAATATTGTGCTCCTAGGTTGTGTACCCTGCATAATAACATTTGTACTACCTGTACTTTTAATATTATTAATTTCTATAAATGATATAATGTGCTTTCTTGAATAAAGGTGTACTTGGAGGTGTCTAATATCTGTATAATAATAATTATTAATGCACTAATTTTATTTAAATCACTGCAAAAACAGTTTGGTTATTTCAACCAATCAGTTGGTTACCTAAATTGGATTTTGAATATCCATTACTGCTTAATTGAGGTGTTGAAGAGTAAGCCAGCTTAATGTTTTATTTGGTGTTGGAATGTTTTTCACGATAACATGTAAATTAGCATGATTCACAGTTTACATGTCAGTACTTCTCCCACTATAAGTTTACATAATTACTGACATTTTATCTGTCATCCTCCACTATTAATTTACTTAGTCATGCGAACACAACATTTCAATACTATAAATTACAATTACAAATTGGCTTACCTTCCAACAGCTTAATACTGCAGTATGGTATGAAAAGGCATATTTTAAAATTTGCATGCAATTGAGGTAACCAACTGATTGGTTAAAATAACCAAACTTTTTCTGGCCCGCGGGGCCATCCTTTTATTTGCTTTCCACGGGGTATATGTTTGTGTCACTTGCGTGACTATGCGTTGTATACGTAGTTAAGGAAGTTGCGTCATTCCCGGGGGCTCGGTCAATTAATAGTATGGCACGTAAAAGAACGCGCGTTTGAGCTGCAGATCAGCCAGGAAGCTTTAGAAAGTATGTAAAACTGCTAATAACTGTTGTATATAGCAAAGGAACAGTATAAATATTATGCAAGAATCTTTAACAAGTAAGTATGATAAGTTTCAGACACGAGGAAGTCATCGTTTAGAAACTTGAAGGAGTACTTGAGTCAGTTCATCAATCAGTTCATCAATCAGGTTTACACTTACTTCTTCAGGCCCCAACTTACGAGTACACAGAAAGGCAGAGACACTAGTGCCATCAACAATGCTTGATACATAGTCATCACAAAGCAAATACAGGGATACTTTTTTCTCAATATATCTTGTTTTTCAGTGATGCATTTTTACCATCGCCGCAAAGCGTAGCTGGAAGGGTATGGTAATCATATTGTGTGTCTGTGTGTGTGTTCACAAAAATTGGGGAAAACTACGAACAGTGGTGGCTTCAACGAACTACTGGCAGACTTTATTTAATATTTGTATTTGTATTTGCTTTTGAAGGTTTGTTTCAAGTATGTTGTCAAATGTGTTTTCAAAGCAGTAAATACTTAGCAAAACACTTTACACTATACAGTGGGTACTACAGTTCTTTCTTTGAACTTGTAAGCAACAGCTTAGTTCTTGGACTACATAAAAGTTTTATTATGAATGCTTGTGCAATCCGTGGATAAAAAACAAAACTGGAGTTGTCAATTTTCAAATAAAAATCATGTAGTTTTAAAGAAATAATAATTTAAATACCTTGAAAATTTTGATATACAATATTGTGTCAAGTATTGGATATGTATTTGTATTTACTATTACCAAAGTATTTGCATTTGTCTTTCAAATATATTTAAAGTATTTGTCCCAATGTTGTGTCCTGTGTCAGTGGTTTCTCTGCATGGTGTATGTAATGCTCTATCTAACGTGACTTGTATATGATGTCATACACTCACATTTCACAGGCACAGAAGTCTGAATATGTCCCTAATCCATCAATTTGTGAAATTTTATTAGAACTTGCAGTACTGAAGGAAGTCACCAAAGAAAACATTGACAACCTAGAGAAACGAATAGAAACCATCGGGAATACTGTCGAGGATAGAGGGAATGAGGGTGAATACTTTGAGTCTTTCAAAACCAATATCACTGACGAATTACAAAAGCAGAAAGAGGATCTACTCAAGGTAATAGATTTGAGATTACAACAGATAGAAAAGCTTTGTAATCAAAGTGATGTTTCAGAGAAAGAAATTGATATGAAAATCAAACGCTTCACAGAAGATTCTAAGTTCATTCGCTTTTTAATGGATAAAAGTATGCACCAAATACAGCAGTTTAAAGCAGATTTTAAGGCCACACTTGAAAAACAAATTGAAGAAAACAACCAATCTACAGCAGAAATTGATGGGACAAAAAAATTACTGAAGAAACAGAGTGAAGCAAATGAACAATTAAAGATGGAAGTTGATGCCGCACTAAAGAAACAAAGTGAAGACAACGAGCAGTTAAAAGCAGATATTTACGCAATGAAAGAAATTCTTGAAAAACGAATGGAAGATAATGAACAAGACGCTGTTAAAGCAGGCCACATGAAAGCAATTGAGAAATTCAGACACCATTCTACACAAAATGCACAAGCTATTACGTTCAATACAGAATCTTCACAAGAATCAACAGTAAAGTTTAATCCAGGTAGGTAATAAACAGTATCATAACTATCTAATTGTTGGTCCATGGTGGTTGGTTTTCATGGTAAATTTTGACGTGCAGAGGAGATATATGCCAATACCATAATGTAAGCATCCAGACACTGACACGAATTGAGATTGCAACTTACAATCCTCAAAACACACAATTAAGTAGTAGCCATTGAAGTAGTGAGAGAAAATTTTAATAATTTCAAAACACATTTGTAATTTAGATCCAGTACTTTGGGAGCATAATTTTAAGAGTCATATCCTACATAACTAGGAAAGTATTGTCTGTTCACATTCATGATGACCTCAAAATAAGGATGGGATAACTTTTTATGTATAGTTTAATGTAATACATGATTATGCTGTAATTCAATGATGAAGCAATGGATTGAAATTTGACATAAAACATAAAAGAAAAGGAAGAGTGATTATATGAAAATGGTGAAGGTAAAAAGATTGTTGGCCCTTCCAAACTAAAGTTAAGAACATTTTCCTGACATTTGTACTATTCAATATAATGTGGTTATAGCTTATATTTTAGTTAGTTACTTATCAATCACATTGCTTTTAGTTTAGTTATAGTTAGTTTTGACATCACAAAAATAATTATAGATAGTTAACATTAGTTAGTTTTAGTTTTGGAAAAAGAGTTTTAGTTTCGATGGTGATCTTAAATATACATAATTAACAAATTAACGACTATATTTAACCACTCATTTACATTATGAAAGACATTGTTTGTTTCCTTTAATTAGCACTTCATTTTCCAAACATTTCTCTTCTGTGTCCATTTTGTCTAGCAGTAGCCAGTAGTAGAAAAAACAATCTGTATTTTCCAAACTACGTTTATGTGCTACAAGAAAGGTTTGGTTAGTTCAACCAATCAAATGAACCAATCAGATGGTTACCTCACTTGCATGCAAATTTAATAATATCCCTTTTCACACCATACTGCAGTATTAAGCGGTAAGCCAATTTGTAATTTTCATTTATAGTATTGAATGCTTTGTTCACAATGACTAAGTAAATTAATAGTGGAGGATGACAGATAAAATGTGGAGAAGTACTGACATGTACATCGTAAAAATTAACCGGTTATTTAAACCTTCATTTGGTTACAGGAGTTTCAATGCAGTATTGATAATATGTTTTAGAGGTATAAACTATAATTTTTATCCTATTGTCTGCGGACAAATAATTAAAAATATATATATTTGTGTATATAATTATATAGATATAATATATATCTATTTGCACACAAATGTTTTTAAAAACATTTATTTGTTATTATAAGTACAAAATCGTGGAATTTGTCAACAAATAACTTTGTTTCTCCACAGATAATTGAATGAGAATTACGAATTACAATAATAATTTATATCTCAGAATATTTATTATCAATATAGCATTGAAACTCCTGTAAACCAAATAAGAGTTAAAATAACCAGTTCATTTTTACAGTGTAAACTGTGAATCATGACTAATTTATGTTATTGTGTACAACACTCTAACACCAAAAGTTAAGCTGGCCTACTCTTCAACACATAAATTAAGGTAATGGGATATTTGAAATGCAATTGAGGTAACCAACTAATTGGTTGAAATAACCAAACTGTTTTTTGCAGTGTTGCCAGATACAATTACTTGTACTTTAGTAGTAAAATTGTTGGCATAAAATATGAGCAGACCGCACCCTAAAATGATACTTCAACTAATTCATTATAATTAATACAAAGTAGCTATGGCATTGGATGTAAGTATCTCCTGAACAACCAGCTAATCATTAAATACTTGCAACTATACTAACCAATAAATTAGTTTTAACTATTAATTTTTGCTTTTGCAGTGAGACAATCAAAGTATCTGGTGATCTAACTTTATAAATGTTTTAGTTATTTTAGTTAGTGTAGCCTTGCAAATCATTTAGTTTAGTTTTAGTTAGTTAAGAGTGTTTAAGAAATATTTTAGCTATTTTTAGTTTGTTTTCCTCAGTCACTAACAAAATTTAGATAGTTTGAGTTTGTTAACTGAAAGTAAAATGGGCTAACTAAAAGGGGTTTTAGTTTTAGTTCACTCAAACAACACTAATTCAATCACTCTGTTCCTTTTCAGGTATTTCACTTCACAATATGAAGCTCATTGCAGAGCATCACACTGAATTCAGTAGTGATAAGCCATTATCTGTTGACTGGAGTAAATATGGTTGCAGACTACAAATACCAGAAGGTTCTATTCCTCAGGGAGAAGTTGGTACCCTCGATCTCTATGCTATTTATAGTGGTCCTTTCCTATTTCCTCAAAACTCATCTCCAGTCAGTGCCTACTATTTTATTTCTCTCTCACATGATTTACAGAAACCAGCCACACTTGAGCTTCAACACTGTTATATAATCAATAATGATGATGATGCTGCACAGCTGACATTTGCTTCTGCAACTACTTCAACTGGTCCTCCATACCGTTTTAGACCAGTGAGTGGAGGAAGTTTTTTACCCGGTAGATATGCTATGATCCACCAAAAGAGGTTTTCATGTTTTAGTGTAATATGGCAGTGGGCAAGGGAGTCAATATCAAGATTGGTCTATGGTGTGGAACCAGAAGAAACAGATACAATGGAGGAAGATCCTCCATGTGGCAGTAATTGTTCTTTTGCAGTTTTATACTTTTTAATACCAGTTCGGAGTCCTGTTTTATGGAATGTAAAACTGTTTATTACCAAGTACACAAATCCTCATTTTGAGGTATGATATATTTATTTCTAAATATATAAATTAATCTTTATTTATCTACTGTAATAGCATTTCAAGCAAGAGCAAGAGAAGAAAGAAGCACCAGTTGATATGAATTGGCAAAAATTTGTACTAAAAGAGGGTGTAAATGCTGTGTCTATTACAGTGTTATCAGAAAAGGAAGCAAATGAAGATGAACTTAAAAAATGGAATGGTATTCGCCGTGTTTTTGACAGGAATTGGGCAGTGATAGGCTCAGGAACAGAGGTTAATTTAATTGTAAATAACTTGGTAGGTGGTAGGGAGCACCTATGTAGTATTCATAATTCCACAATACTAATTGAATGCTTACCTTTAAAAGTTATACTTAGTATATATTATATTTATGTATGAAACATGATATTTCAAGCAGCAGTAACTCAGGAATGAAACATTATATATGTTGTAAAATAGTAGTGGATAAAATATACACAATAATGTAAACAGCTGCACCCACCACTATAGAAACTGTATATCATTATTTTTTCTTCAGGTGTGTATGAGTTCAGTATTAGAGGATACTTCTAGTCCTATTAAAATTCATGTTGTGTGGACAAGTGAACTCCCACCCAAACTGTGTGTATTTCGTATCCATCTCTTGGGGATAGAAACAGAATTAAGTTTTCCAGTCATAGTACCTTATACGTATCAGCTTGGATCTCTAAGTCCTACTCCTCAAGAGTCAAAAATAGAAAGTATGTTAAATTAATGATTAATTTATGATGTACAGTGGGTGTACTTATTGAATAAATAATACTCACAAACTCTTGATTACACTGTGTAATATTGTTCTGGTAAGAGGATGTTTGTTTTACGATGATTATCATATCGCCATATACTTGGTACATTTATTGTGGCATATAAGTGTTTTCATAAATATTTTGTTAATTTTAGAGTAGCTACAATTTTGACAAATATTTACAGCATTTTATGCTTACAGGGAAAGATCTTCCAGACTTACTAAGAGCTACAAATGTGGTGGTAGACTGGTTCACACTTGGTATATTTCTGAAGGTTGATTACAGTAAGCTTAAAACATTAAAGACGAATTATCCCAGTGATCTCAACCATTGTCGACGAGAAATGTTGATGTTTTGGATTTCTTCTGGTAACGCCACATGGGGTATACTAGTGAAAATCCTACAAGATGATATGAAGGAACCAGGACTTGCTGAAGAAATTGAAGCAGAGCATCTACACTTGTGAATTAAAATGCTTAGTATATAGCTATATATACTATTTTTACCCCATGCACATAATAGTTTTTACAACTATTGTTTCAAATGCCTATATATCATAATTATTATATTTTTTCTTATAAATATTTATTATATTATGTTTTTATATGTTTCCCATTTTAAAAAGGCATTTTATCTTTTTTTTTAGGCATTAGAATGACAGCATATGGTTGTGTACAAGCAAAATAGTGTGTATGGACAATGTGGGAGTGCTTTCAGATTCGTGAGCATGGCTTCTTTCATTGCAAATACAGAATTACATATTTCGCATACCTCCTCCTCTGTGCCGTGCTAGTTAGTGATCGTGCTGGTTAGTGGATAAAAAACTTTGACACGCCTCTTTTGATAAAAACTAATGTCACGCTGGACACGCCCTTAATTATAGCTAGAGCGATCGACTCAGCTCGACCTGAACTGATGCAGATAAAAGGATAGCTAACAAGAACAAGTATAGCCTTGTTAGCATTTTAAGTCTGGATTTGGCAACATGTTAGTGATTTAGTTTACTTGGCTACAGATTTCAAATAAAACAGCCATGCCAGTTAGTGATATTCAATTTCTCACTAACCAGAACACTTGAACATGTAACAATAGCCATGCCAGTTAGTTTCTCACTAACCAGAAAACTTGAACATGTAACAATAGCCATGCCAGTTAGTTTCTCACTAACCAGAACACTTGAACATGTAACAATAGCCATGCCAGTTAGTTTCTCACTAACCAGAACACTTGAACATGTAATAATAGCCATGCCAGTTAGTGATATTCAGTTTCTCACCAGCACGATCACTAAATGGCACGGCACACTCCTCAAAGTTAATGATTTTCGCATAGTCATTTTAAGCAGGTTGGGTATGGGGTAAGGGGTGTGGTAATGATATTCAGCATAGTCATTAAGCAGGTTAGGTATGGGGTAAGGGGTGTGGTAATGATATTCGGCAGAATCATTAAGCAGGTTAGGTATGGGGTAAGGGGTGTGGTAATGATATTCGGCATAGTCATTAATTAAGCAGGTTAGGTATGGGGTAAGGGGTGTGGTAATGATATTTGGCAGGTAACCGGTTGCATATGGGGTAGGCGTGTTCTATATCCCGTCAAAGCCCAAAAATCATCTATTAATATTCTAACCTGACGTTAATGATATTCAAGTTCATATAATATGAAACACTTGGGGACTTTCGAGCCCTGGTAAACAATTGGCTAAAAGTAGTACTCCATGTCGGAAAAGGAGCCAATTTTGGATTGCCGAAAGTGAACGGTGGCCAAAATATATGCAGCAGAGTCGCCAGTGTTGAAAAATCCTCTAAGGGTTAATAAAACTATTGTAATTAGGTGTGGCAAATAAAAGGGTGGAGCGGATTTTGTTTGTTTCTTTGAGGAGAATTGTTAAGTGAGTTTGCATGCATATTCGTATATGCAAAATATTCTTATAATTAATACGTTTCAAATAATAATTTCATTTTTAAGTTTACATTTGTATAAAATCAGTTCACACTGCTTTACTATTCATATCAAGGGAAGATACCTAAATTATCACATCAGTATAGAGTACAGTAGACTTTGCAGTATGGCAAATAGTTACAGACTTAATGTCTCGTTAATGCATGGAGGTATAATAATTATGCTAATTGGCAAAGTTTAATCAATTAGAAAATGACTCTGATTTGTATTTGAGATATAAGAATTGACTTTGACAAGTTTAAGAAGTGAACTACTTTAATAATGATAATGCTAATAAGGGAGCTGGAATGTTATAAGTTGTGTCACACGCACCTGGAATTGTTTATCCGAATTATTTGCATTTTTATAACAAAAATGAGATCACATATTTTATAAAAGACCTTAACATTCAGTGATTTCCTAGAATTATGAATATCTTTAATTATATTTATATTCAATCTTGTAAGATCATGCATGCCAAAAAGGTTAACATATCTAACAATGAATTTCTACAGGTTTCTAGTGACCATACCCTCAAATCTTTCATTGTCACAGGATCATAATTATAAGTTGAAAGCTCAAGAATGGCTGTTGGTATAGATTCTGATCCTTCTTACTGTGATGAACAATTTGAAGAAACAGATGTGAAAGTAAAGGTGTGTATTATTGTAGCATGTACAATATTATTATAATACTAAGTTGGTGTGTCAAGTAGTTTCATATGGCTGACATATTGAAAAATCTGGAGAAACTGTGATAGAAATTATGAGCTTCTGCAGAGCCAATCAAATTTTCCTGGTCATGTGTCTTTGACCACTAAAATGTAATTATAGTGTAACTGGAAACTAATGAATTTTGAACACAGTCAAGTAAAATTAAATCAATTATCACTGTCAACTTCTCTGTCACCAGACATTTCCATCCTTTTGCAATATATCAGCCATGTGAGACTACATAAATAATGACAGCATAACTTATAAATTCAATACATGGTTTTTAATTGTAATATTAACAAGATGTTGGACTGGAGAAACTTTTTTCATTGTAAATCAATCCTTGGTTTAGCCAAAGGACTGTTCTTGTGAATGCTTAGAACAGGGATGTATATGATATGCTTGTGTCATAATTATGCATTATATTCATTGTTAAAGAAGTTACCTTGGGTCATTCAATTAATAATTGTGGCACATATAGAATGCAAGTACTATTCAAAGAATAAATTTTCTCAATATTAAGTATTAAATAATAACAATGGAATCTTTTTCCTCATTTAGGGGTTGCCATCTGTTGTTGGTTCAGTTAGTGATGAAACTGTAATTCAAGAACTATCTCGTACTGTTAGAAGTCTTGGTATGGATCTTGATCATGTTGCTGCTGATGTCTTCTCGATTAAACATTGTCTCAATTCAATTGAAAAAGATGAAACCATGAAATTGCAGTTGCAACCTATTGAGCAGGAGGTAGCTGTAATTACGAAAAGATTTCAGAAACATTTTGATGGGGACAAACAAGATATGGACTTGCTCAAGTCTGAGGTGGAAGCGATCAGGTTACAAGAATTGCAGAAAGCAAGAACCAATGAGCAAAACATACAGAATGTACCTTTAGAACAGATTGAAAAACCTATTCTTCATAATTCTAAAATTAAGTCTGATGCAGATCGTTCAATTGAAGGGATCATTGATAAATTTAAAGGGGAAGTCAAGGAGTTCTCAAACACATCATCTCAACAGGATAAGCTGAAAGAACGAGAACAAGACGTAGAAGAGAAATTGAGTGCTTTAATACAAAAGTTTAATATTCAAGAGGAAGAAATGGAGAAGAAAATCAAGTTCTTTAAAGAAGACGATAAATTCATTCGCATTTTAATGAATAAGAGTGTGCAACAAGTGCAGCAGTATAAAACAGAGATTAATGACACATTACAGAAACAAATTGAAGCAAACAGGAAGTTGAAAGCAGAAATTGATGACACTCTAAAGAAAAGGAGTGAGGCAAATGAGCAATTAAAATTAGAAGTTTATGCCATGAAAGAAATGCTCGAGAAACAAATGCGAGCAGACAAAAAAAAAGAAGACTTCAGTAAAGCAATAGAGAGTGGTCATACAAAAGATGGTAAGAAATTCATACAATAATCTCAGAGCTATATTATATCATGTGAATAGTGACATGTAGAAAGATATGCTTACATACAAGAATGGCGGAGCTCGAGAGAGAGATGTTCTATACAAAGACAGGTTATGATCAGATTGGTGATGGTGGAAGATCACTTTCCTTAATTGCAGGACGCTTGAACCAGCAACACGACTTGATAAACGAGGTGAACGCTGCACAGAAGGGATCCATGATGGTGTGGTTGCTGCATCATTCATCTTTGTTTACAATGTGGTCTCAACGCCTCATTACACGTGACGATTATGTCATGAATATTATTATGAAGGTCAGAATCAAAAGCTCATAGCACAACCTAACATGATAGTCAGAAAAGCAAGTAAGAGTGTTCTAGCAACATAAAGTAGAGTGATGAGCTTCCAAGTATAGAAAGCACTATTAACTTTGCAGAAATTATAAATGAAATATTATATAAATGCACTCTTGGTAATCTGACAAAATGAAATTTACAATTCATCGATTTGTAAAGGTAATTGACGTTCATCATGATGATCTCACAAAGTTAGTTTGGAGGGACCAACATTCTTTTTACCTTCACCATTTTCATATAATGATCCTTCCCATTCTTTTTTTTGTTATTCAAATTTCAATCTATTGCTGAGTTACAGTATAATCATGCATTAAACTCATGATTATTATCATATTAAACTATACACTATGTCACATATAAAGTTATTGTATCCTAATTTTGAGGTTGGTTATCTTGAATGTGAGCAGTTTATATGATGTTTAGCACAATAATTATAATGTCAATAAGTATAAATTATGTAATCAGAATAAAGCATATCATTACGAGTCATTGTGGTGATTCTTGAACTTGAAAAGAATGTTTCGGCCCTAGGGCCTTCTTCAGCTTAGGGCCGAAATGTTGTTTTCAAGAAATATTTTACTGCATTATATAAAGTTAAAGAACACAATGAATACTGAAAACGTAGTATGGAACCTTTATGGAATAGCTACATTCTACTGTCATAATCAGTTGGACTAGGAAAGTATTGTACTCTACCATTGTACTGTTACATAATTTTGAATCATTTTGTGGTATTGTATATACACATGTACATAATACATAATATAGTTTTACTTATTTTGTGTTTTCTACATGTTCATTTGCAGATGCTTTCTTTAACAACATGAAGGTCATTGCACAGTATCACACTAAATTCAGTAGTGATAAGCCATTATCTGTTGACTGGAGTAAATATGGTTGCAGACTACAAATACCAGAAGATTCCATTCCACAAGGGGAAGTTGGTACCCTCGATATCTATGCTATTTATAGCGGTCCTTTCCAATTTCCTCAAGACTCATCTCCAGTCAGTGCCTACTATTTTATCTCTCTGTCTCATAATTTACAGAAACCAGCCATACTTGAGCTTCAACATTGTTATATAATCAATAATGATGATGATGCTGCCCAGCTGACATTTGCTTCAGCAACTGCTTCAACTGGTCCTCCATACTGTTTTAGACCAGTCGATGGAGGAAGTTTCTTACCCGGTAGATATGCTCTGATTCACCAAAAATGTTTTTCGTTTTTAACTATATTGCAGTGGGCAAGGCAGTCAATATCAAGATTGATCTATGGTGTTCAACAAGAAGAAGAAACAGAAACAATGGAGGAAGATCCTCCACGTGGTAGTAATTGTTCTTATGCAATTTTATACTTTTTAATACCAGTTCAGAGTCCTGGGTCATGGAATGTGAAACTATTCATCACCAAGTACATAAATCCTCATTTTGAGGTAAGATAATATTCATTTGTAAATTTACAATTAGTCTCATCTATTGTTGTAGTATTTCAAGCAAGAGCAGGAGAGGAAAGAAACACCAGTTGATGAGGATTGGCATCCATTTGTACTAAAGGAGCGTGTAGACGCTGTGTCTATTACAGTGTTACCAGAAAAGGAAGCTAATGAAGAGGAACTTAAAAGATGGAATGGTACTTGTCAAGTTTTTGGAGGGAATTGGGCAGTAATAGGCTCAGGAACAGAGGTTAATTTGTAAATAAGGAGTTTAAGTAAGAAGCTTAAGGTGGTCCTCCTTAATATTATTCATAATTCCACAACACTAAATTGTACTACTTACTGGGTGTGATTATCGATATAACTGTTGTTTGTATGTAAAATCAAATACTGTACGAATGAAACATGTTAAATAAGACTAATTTCAAGCTACAATAACTCAGCAACAAAACAATATAATTATCAAACATGTTTTGTATAGTAGAAGAAGCTATCCTAAGAATACTTTAGAAGCTACATATAAAAATAGCAGTGGATAAAATATATAAGTTGATAATAATTATATGTTAGAATGTAAAATATAAATAATTACATCAACCTTTTCAAAAGCTGAACATTAATTAATTTTTTTCTTCAGGTGTGTATAAGTTCAGTATTAGAGAATCTCTCTCGTCCCATTAAAATTCATGTAGCTTGGACAAGTGAACTTCCACCAAAGATGTGTGTATTTCGTATCCATCTCTTGGATGTAGCAAAAAAAGTAAATTTTCCAGTCATAGTACCATTTGGATATCAATTTGGATCTCTATGTCCTCCTAGACAGCAAAAAATGGAAAGTACGTTAAAATTCATATTAATTGGCTGATTTCGCATTCATACATTTTGGTGGTATTCCATACTATTGTTTGTAGGAAGGTCTTGTCAAAGACAAGTTATGGTTTATACTTTCAATAAGATAAATACATGTATGTAATTTTGTCAGAAATATCGGAACGCAGTCAAGAGATTTCTTTTATCATTTGTTACCTTTTTTCAGTTTACATAAAAAGGTATGTATATGGAATAAATGTTTGTTTATATCAATCTTCTTGTAACCACTCGTATAAAATTCCCTTTCCCTTATAAGGAGTTTATAGCTATAGGCACCCTAAGGAAATTGGTCTCAGGCTAAGTCCACAAGCAAACTTGGCACAAGCCCATAACTACCTCTAGCAGGGAGATATCCTACACATTTTATATATAACATCATTATAATCATAGTTAACAGAAACATCAGAGAGCCGACAGGGCGTATATATGGCATATATCCTCGACCACAGGGCAGCTATACAACCGCAGGGAAGTTATACAACCACATCAAAGTTCGTTCACGAGTACAGCAGGGATGTCATCCCTGGTATGACGTCATGGTTTTACACATGCGCAGTCACCGAAAGTCTACAGAGAATGAAGGCTGTGAAGCGTGTTCGACAAGTAAACACACAAAAGAAGCTCTCTTTGTCTCTTAAAAAAGAAAAAAAGAACCAATAGATGGGTGTTTCTCCCAGGAACTATTCATTTCATTGCCCCATATCGCCGAAAGTGTAAGGTGTGTTAGCCTGTTACTTGTGTCCATTGTCCTGTTCTTCTTTGATGTTTCTGTTAGCTATAGAATATATTATATGTACCATGGCTTCTCGGTATATATGGTGAATATAAGACCCTCGCACCTCGATATTGGCCCTTGGCTTCGCCTCAGGCCAATATCTCGGTGCTCGGGTCTTATATTCCCCATATATCCCTCAAAGCCATGGTATATGTTAGAAAACAACACTTACCTTCTCCAAAGTGAAGACAGGAAGGTAGGAGAAGCAACAAACATCAACACAGGTTTTGTCTTTCGGGAAATATATTAATTATAACACGGCTACTTGTGTTATAACAGATTTATAATCACCTGGACCACGGGTCTACGACCCTCATGCTCAGTGATTATAAATCTGATATAGAACTTGTAGGTGTGTAATAACAATTATATTATATACATAGTATAATTATATATGCATATATTTGGTTGTCACTCAACAATGAAGGAATGTACTATATGTGGGTCTCTCAACATTTAATTGAAATAAACAGATTACAGTAACCCTCTGCTCCACCTACACAAGCGATGGTTAATAATAAGATGTTATTTGTCAAATGATCATTGTAGCATTAAAAATATGAGTGTTTTTACTTAGCTATATATATATATATTTATATATATATATACTTTGTTATTGTATCAATTTAGAAACATGTTCACAGTATTTTACACATACAGGCACAGACCTTCCAGACATACTAAGAGCTATAAATCAAGTGTCAGACTGGTTTTCACTTGGTATATTTCTGAACGTTGGTTATAGTACGCTTGAAACTATAAAAAGGGATTATCCTAGTGATCACAACCATTGCCGACAAAAAATGTTGATATCTTGGATTTCCTCTGGTAATGCCACCTGGAGTATACTGGTGAAAACCCTACGAGATGATATGAATGAACCAGGACTTGCTGAACGAATTGAAGAAGAGCATCTACGCTAGTGAATCAACATACTTAGATATATGCTGTTTCACTCATACATACGCATAGTATACATAATATTTTTTACAATTATTGCTTTCTTATATTTATTATGTTTTCAGATAATGTGTGCCATCATTGCCATGAATTGCCATCATTTCTTTTTTTTTTGCGTGGGTGTATAATGATCAACTAGGTGTGGCAAAATAAAAGGGTGGGGCTGATTTTGTTTCTTTGAGGAAACTGAAAGTTGTTAAGTGAGTTTGCCGTACAAAATATATGTATACAAATAATTTCATTATTAAGTTTATGTTACATACATTTGTGTAAAATCAGCTCACACTGCTTTACTATTTATATCTAAAAGAAACAAGCATGAATTACCTTGTACAGTAGACTTTGCAGTATAGCAAATACATACAGACTTAATAAGGTCTCATTAATGCATGGAGGTATAATAATTATGCTAGCTGGGAAATGTTTAATCAATAAAAAGCTTGCTTGTATGAAAAAGAATTTGTTTTGACTTTGACAAGTTTAAGAAATGAACTACCTGTATGGTGTTGTAATTCTCATAAAGAGAAAATGGAAATTGTAAATTGTACCAAATGCATCTAGAATTATAAATCATAATTTTTTATTAATCACTGATATATGTTTATAAACAAAATGACCTCAAGATGCAGGAAGGTGATTTCCTAGAATAATGAATATTGTCAATTATATTCACATTCAACCATGTAAGGACATGCATGCCAAAAAGGTCAACACATCTAACGATTTCTACCTCCAATATCAAAAGAATAATTCAGTAAACATAGCAGTTGGGATATCTAAATTTACATTATGTACAATTATCATACATATAATCATGATTACGATTATATTGATTGAGGACATAAAGAGCATGTGTCAGTTAACTATTATAATTATTTCGTGGTGATTCATAGTTTTAGAATATTGAATTGTTTTTTTGCTTCATATAGTATAGAACAATGGATAAACTAAATATTCTTTCAGTAGAGGAGACAAATCCAGAGGTAACATATCAAAATAAACTGTTTGATTATGCATGTGTTTAATCAAAGCCATTGCATAGACCACATTTACTAAATAATTATTATAGCATATATATTATCCGTATCAACCTTTCACTTAGGATTGCTCTTCCAAACTAGTCATCAACCCACCTCCAATTGCTGCTCATATTTGTGAGGTGGAAAAGAATATTACTTTAACTCGCACTTCACTCGATGAAGTCATTACAAAGACAAATGTGGACATGAATCGTGATGAGTTGTTCCAAATGCTTTCTGTTATAAGAGATAATCTAATGGAAGCAGAAAGGAATATCGAAAGATTAAAAGGAGCAAGTGAAAACACTCAAGACCAAATGCAAATGTTAGAAAATAACCTAACACAGCAGACTGAAGTGGAGAAACAGCATTTGGAGAAAATATCTGCATTGAGTGAAGAATTGGAGAAATGCAAAGTACGGCACAGTGACTTTCGCAAAGAAAGTGACGCTAAGATGGAAGAGCTCTCTGTCACAACTGCAAAACAAGACAAAGAAATAGATAATCTTCAGGTTCAGTCACAATGCCTTCAAACCCGACAGAATGAGATTGCTGTAGTCCAGGAGAGACAAATGCAACACCTTGCTTCTCACGATGAGTCTATAGAAAGCATTAAGCATACATTCTCTAGCCAGCATGATAAAGTTATTGAGGTTGTGGGAGATCTACAAGCCAAGGTTTCAAATCATGAAAAAAAGCTTAGAGAGATGGAGGATAATACTGACCCCATAATATCAAAAGACCAGATGCAGGAGAGGAGAAACAAAAGAGTTTCAGCTCCTCCTGGCTATTCACTGGAAGTGGCACGTCAATATGCTCCAATTAAAACAATGGATAGACCAAGAATGGACAGTGGTGTTAGCATGACTAGTGTAACTAGTGAATATGATACGATACCACCTGGGAATGAGTCTGGCTTTGCATCAATGGTAACAAGTCGAGAGTCCAGTTCTTCTCAAATCCAAATGAATGTTACCATGGATGCAGAGGATACTGCAAATCTTCAAACTCTTTTGGCAGGGAATGACCTTCTTCACTTACCTAATGTTGATCAACAGCAAATGGATGACACAACACCAAGAAATACTCCACCTTCAACTCCAAGAACAAACCGTAAATAAATTATGAAATGCTGACTGTAATAGGTTATGCAGTTGTAATTGTGTGGCGTCATAATTATAATGCTGTTTATTTAAATTAAAGAACATATTAAATTCATATGTATTTATGCATGTGCACGAATGTGCATACATATTATATAATTATGTATAATTATAAATTAATATATTTTTCACTTACTTGTATATATGTTACATAAGTATAACTATGATATATATTCATAATTATAATTATAATCATTAGTCATGTTTATTGTTACACTTCTGTGGGGCGAGCCTACTTCAGGCAACACCTCTGTTCTATTGACAGTAACTGGGTGAGCTGGGCAAGTGTGTGATGTACACAGAAGCAGAAGTTGCAGTAGACGACAAGGTAACTCATTTATGAAATATTGATATCTGTTTTAATTATTTATTAATTATAATTAGACAGGGGAATATGAAGTAGGTGGGGCTCACGAAACCTGGATTAGTAATCTAATTCAAGAGAATATTCAAGCAGATACACAAATTAAAGACTTCACCAGACAAATCAGGGAGTGTTATATGACAATAGAAAACGTAGAGAAGTCAAGTGAGAAGAACTTGGCACAATTAAATGAAAAACTCACAACATTAATTAGTGAGCGTGAAAAACTATTAAAAGAAAACGCAGCACGATTAACAGAAGCAGAGACTCGAATAAAGTCTGCTAAGCGGAGGAATGAGCATACTAATGATGAACTTAAAGCATTACAGGATATTGTCAGTAGTCAAGAAAAAGAAATACAAAAACTAGGCTTGGTTGTCATAAAAAGTACGAAAGATAATATTGATTGTCAAAAAGAAGTAGATATGCAATTTACACAAAAGATTAATCAAACTAAATTAGAGTCACAATTGAGCACTTTATCAAAAACCGTTCAAGAACTCACTCAACAACAGAATAATAGAGAGAAAGAAATGGAGTCGAAATTGGGCACTTTGTCAAGTAGAGTGGAAGAGCTCACTAATGATAGAGAGAGAGAATTGGAGTCAAAATTGGGAACTTTATCAAGTAGAGTGGAAGAGCTCACTGAACAACGCAATGATAGAGAGAAACAAATGGAGAAGAAAATCAATGCATTAAAAGAAGAATGCGAATACTATAGCTCTTGTGCAGCTAAGAGTTTGCAGCAAGTAGAGCAGTCTAAAGCACAAATTGATGAAACAAAAGAATTGTTAAAGAAACAGGTGGAAGCAAACAAACTATTAGTCGCAGAAGTTAATACGGCAAAAGAAATGCAAACCGAAGCAACCAAACAGGTACATGATGACATAAAATTACTAGAGAGCAGTCATGGGAAGGAAATTGCGAAAATAAGAAAACGCATGACACAAACTTCCCAAGCTAATTTGAAGTACGAGACTTCAAATACACATTTACAAACATCTTTGCAAGAATTAACAGCAAAAGTTGATAGAGAGATCAAAAGTCACTCTGAACATATAAAAACTTTATATCAAGAGCTTCGTAGTATACAATCACAGTTATTTTACCAAACATCACCTCACAGTGGTTCAACGAACTCCTCACAAACTCAGTTCACTAGACATCCCAGTCTCCCTATCATTCCAACATTACATGAAGATTCTCCACTTACAACTTTATCCTCTGAAAGAGATATTCAATTGCCTCATTTACACAGGCTTCCATCTGCTTCTGTGTCTGATTTAACAACAAAGACAACTCCTAGAAAGAGGCCACAATCAGTGAAAGTGCGCAATATTGAACCACCACAGTTTCATCAAACTGTCACAGAAGAATCTAGGAGACTTTCACGTCGTAATACTTTTCCATCTATAACTGCGATCGATAAACAATCGTAAAAGAGCAGAGACTTTATCTTATATTCATAAAAAATTATGGTAGTATTTTATTTTGCCTTTTTGATATTAACGATAATCTTATTTATTCACACACATATATATAAGAATTAGTTATTAGTTTTTACATACACAATATGTTACAATTGCTACATGCTCTCAGTTTGCATTATCATGCGTATAATGCACATATAGTTCCAGACACTGCATTCATAAAAGATCATAAAACTCATGTCACTTGTGTATCGAATCAGCTAATGACAATAGCATGGAAAGTTGTGACTATTCATGCAGTTGAAGAATACACCATATGTCAACAAGTTCTGGTCAATATGAAACTAATTTTAGGTCAGGTTAAATTAGAATGCTCTCAAGTTACATACAGCTTGTGTATATTCATAATGCATTTCACTTATAATTATAAATCTTGTGGGGTCGTTTTTTGTAAAGAAACTGCAGAAGTAAACAATCATGGCTGGTCCAGAAGATAAGGATTTTTGTAAACCTATAGAAGAAGTAACTAAAGACAAGGTATACTAATGAATGTGGGTGCATATAATGTATTATGCAGCAGTACAGTATAAGAATTAGGTTACAAATTCTGAAGGACAATTTTAGGAGGTACT
Source organism: Petrosia ficiformis (assembly GCA_947044365.1). NCBI lineage: Eukaryota > Metazoa > Porifera > Demospongiae > Haplosclerida > Petrosiidae > Petrosia > Petrosia ficiformis. The sequence goes on along the minus strand of OX345640.1, from coordinate 7,680,324 downwards.
AGAAAATGATAAATCAACTGACAAAAGTTTTCAGTTATAGTAATGATTATAACAGTAGTTCTAAATTGTATTGGTGACCATCCACCCACCCATTGCAAATTTTATGAAGGCCAAAGATAAGTGTCCTTAGTTACTATTGAGGGGTCTTTAAATTGGTATTTCAAAGGTTCCATTGTATAGAATATGTACAGATGTAACCAGGGGTGTGGAAATAGTGAGCTAATTGCCGGACATTCTGGCTTGTTTTCACTACTCTTGTCCTGCTCCCCATATACTTTGTATACAGTTCAGTTTTAATTTACCGGACATTCACTAGATTTATCGGACAATGTCCTGCATGACTGGCTGTTTCCACACCCCTGGATGTAACTGTGACTTACAATCACTATTTCACAGGTGCCTGAATTCGTCCTAAGTGCTACTCTTGGTAAATACGTACAAGTTACAAAGTGCATTGAGGAAATTTTGATTGAAGTTGAAAAACTAAAGAAAGGCAACGAACAAAAATCTCATGACAATGAAGAAATGAAAGATGAAATTAAGGGTTTACAAGAACAAGCAGAAAAAATTAAATGAGGAGCGCAAAAAATTAAGATCCGACCTTAATGCAAGTATGGACAACCTAGAGAAACAGGTAAACATTTCCAGGAGCACTGCTGAGGCTACTAGGAAAATGAGTGAAGACTTTGAGTCGTTTAAAACAAATATTACTGATGAATTACTTAAGCAAAAGGATGATCTACTCAAATTAGAAGAGAATCACAAAAAGGAATTAGAAGCTTTGGAATCCAGATTACAGCAAACAGTACAAGAGCTTATTGAGAATGAGAAAAAACGTCATTCTGAGGAGATTTCACGTTTCAGCAAAAAAATCAATTTTAAGTTAGAGTTACTTCAGCAGCCTCATACACAAGGAAAATATCAAGTTGAAACTACACTTACTAATATCAGGAGGCCAAGTAATAGAACACAAGATTATCGGAAACGCTTTAGTCTACCAGTTCCCTTAAACTTATCATCAGGTGAGGATGAAATGACAATCAGCTTACCTCTTACTCCCTCTAAACAACGACCTATAACTGAATCATCGAGTGGGTCAGACTCGGGATATAGTCAGATAGGTGCCACCACTCAAGAGAAAGAGGGCCATTTTGGACCAAGACGACCACCTTCAGCTCAATCGGATAGATCACATGAGAGGGTTCCAACTCCTCTACCAAACATCCATCGACGTCCAAGCCATCCTTAACAGAACTAACAGAATTTCTACAATTATAATAGTTGCATTTAAATTAATCACACAGGTGAATAATTATTATTAGTTTCTCTACTATTTACCTAACTAGTAATTAATGGTACTCCATGCATGCACTCTACATAACATAATATGTGTTGATAATTCATTTATAATAGTTAATTAATTTACCTCGTGATAATTTATGCAATTTAAACCATACGTATATATATATATATATATATATATATATATATATATAAGTATATATATAATTATCACTTTGTTTGTGTACCTTTTAATGCAATCTCTAGTCTTGAAGTAAATAAATTCCTTTTGTACTCAGATGGTACCTGAAATGTTATGAAATGTTATGTAACCTTGAGATTGAAATCTAATTATGTGAAGATTATATAATTTATAATCAACATTATAAAAATTAATAGGCAATTAAAATGTATATAATTATATAATTATATATATATAGGGATAAGTATGCAAACAATGTCAAGAAGATAAAACCTTAAAATAAAATTTATGGACCACAAAGTCATACTAAATTACTGGATATGGATACGGAGAATCCATTTAAATTGTATTTTATGGTGCTATCATTCAATAATCTATCTAATCATTGAGTGGGTTGATATCATTATAATACCTAGTTTGTATAATTATACAACAATATTCCTGAATTTGGTAAGTCCATTTCCTGTACAATTATTACCAAGTTTGAGCATACACTATATATTATGGCATGATGTTGGACATAAAAGTTGACTTGAACAAATTTGTGTTCATTACTACTCAAAGATCCATGGCTGCTGCAAAAGACAACAGATCTAGACTGTCAATATCAGCTCAACAATGTTCAAACACTACCCCACACACAGAGGTAAGCAACAAAAATAGTGTTTCTGATTATATAGGATATCACATAATTAGATCAAAATTTTAATAATCATATGAAGACGTTTTTATAACTTCATTTGTATATATATTAATAAAGTATTTATTGTACATTGAATGTCCCTAGCAACCACATATAAACCTTTATATAACTACACTATATTCTACCATGAATTGTCTCTACCAACCTCATATAATCCTCCATATAACTAGGTAACTATATCACTATATTCTAACATGAAATGTCTCTAGCAACCACACTAAGCCTATCACTATATTCTACCTTGAAATGTCCCTAGCAGCCACATATATGCCTTTATATAACTAGGTAATTACACAAGTATATCACCATGAAATTTCCCTAGCAACCTCATATAAGCCTCCATATAACTAGGTAACTATGTCACTATATTCTAACATGAAGCTAGCAACCACATATAAGCCTCTATATAACTATTTATTAGGATCCCCACTGTGAACAAGTAATAGGAAGATCACAACCTTCTTTAAGATCAAGAGTTCAACCACTCCACACTCAACAAGAGTTGTGTGAGTTATTAACTAAACAGCTTAATGAAGTTCTCAGTCTTCTAAAAGCTGGTAACATGAAACAAGTGCTGCAAAAACAAGAAGATAGAACAAAACCACAACAAAGACAACCTCTACTACCTCCTCAACCACGTCCCAAATGCCTACCGATCCCTCAACCTCCACCTCGACTCTCAACTCCCCCTCCTCCACCATCATCACCTACATTGTCACATGACACATCTGATCAATCATGTGATGATTCTCGTTGGAGTATAATAACAGTTAGTTCAGGATATGAATCACTAACAAGTACAATTAGAAGTATGGAAGATCGACAATCTTTTATGTACTTTTTTGATGAAGGTATCAATGATGATAATAGTGATTGTGATCTTACTAGTGGTGAAGAGCTAGATTATGTGACCCCGCCCACATCTCCTCGTAAATACTATTATTATTAGATTATTTTGTTTGTAATTATCCTCAAACATGTATAAACACACATGTGCATAGCACAAACACACACCCACGCACACACAAGTATACAGACACACATACACACATTTTATGCCCGGATCATCAAACAGACACACACACACATCTTACCAAATAAGTCTAAGTAGCTTATGATAATTTCATTACTCCATTCTTTTGTTCATTGTAATAACATGGCATAGTATAATAGTTATTTTCTATACTCTTTCCGTTTTAACCAAATAAGTATATATCTGAACTGTAGTCATGCTTTATGACAACCATAATGTATATGATACAACTTCATTTATATACTTGTCACTAATACTCATATTCACAATGACCCCAAAATTCGTATGTATGTGAATGACTTTATATGTAATACAGTACTTGGATAATTTAATATCATAAGGTTAATACAGGATTATACTGTAACTCAATAATGAAACAAAGGATTGAAATTTAACAATCAAAGATCACAATGACCACCTAAAGCATATTCCAGGTGGATTACAATAGAGTGGGGTTCCAACTAGCTAGTGCTTTTTTATATAGTTAACTATAACTACAGGCATTATGACATTTATTCAACTGAACTATACACTTAATCATGATATTAGTATAAATAAGGCTCAATTTTCGATTTTGCATATAGATATATACCTATAATAGGTCATTAATTAAGTGAAATATTTTGACAAGCACTCATACTACAGTACTAGTGCTAATACAATCTCTAGACAGTTAATTAATCACTCTTGTACATTTACTTACATGGTACCTTGAAATGTCAGAATTTGAAGTATGAAGTTCATTTCATACTTTAAATTCTGACATTTCGAGGTACCATGTAAGTACAAGAGTATGAACCATCTTTGGCGAAGAAATACAAATTAAAAAAAATAATTTAATTTCGGGGATTAGTATGTAAACAAATTCCAAATAAAACTTTAAAACAGTTTACACAGTCAAATTATATACTGGATATTGGTACGGTCTAGACTGTGCTATTTTATAATACTACATGTATGTACATTAACTTGCATATACAAATACTATAATATATAATATTTATATTCCTGAAGCCATAGATAATTTAAAGCTTATGTAACAATCATCTGACTTACTATAAATGGTTATGTATATACTATCCATAAATTAATTAAGCTTGATTCCATATGCAAGAAATGTTAGCTATATTTTGCTGCTTTAGAGACATTTGTGTTTATTTCTACTCAAGATGGCCAATAAAGTAGTCAACAGACCATCAACATCATCACCTGAACAATGTTCAAACATCATTCCATACATTGAGGTAAGCCATAAAAATAATGTATGATAATTATATATTGGATATCGCAGATCAAAATTTAATAATTCCCTAAAAGACACTTGTAACTTTATTTGTATATATATATTATAGTCAATGTAATACTTATTGTGTTCATTAGGATCACCTCTGTGAACATGTAATAGGAAGTTCACAACTTCCTGTAACATCAAGAGATTCTCAACCTGACAAGAGTCACAATTTGTATGTTACCAGTCTCAGAAAAGCTGATAATACAAAACAACTATTGCATAGAGAAAATGGAACAAGACCACAACCTATGTTACCTCCTGAACCACGTCCCAAATGCCTACCAATCCCTCAACCTCCACCTGAACTCCATAAACCTTCAACTCCTGCTACACAGCCACATGATTGTACTCCACACACCACAAAGGTAAGCCAAATATAATATATATATATATATATATATATTTATTGATTACTGATGATGGGCCGTGTTTAGCTTTGTTTCTGAAAAAAACTATCAGTGAAAACATTTAGGCCCAATAATTATACCCCCGGGTGGGTGTGGCTTCCAAAAAATACAGAATGGAACCAGATTGTATGCAGCAAGAAGCTTGCAAGACTAGAAACTGATTGGAGTAGCATCCGCCCACGGAAAAGACTACAACCTTAACCCATTTCAATGTAATATGACTACAACAGCAACAGCCTGTGGTAATCTTGACACCTGCTCGTTAGTGTTATGACGGTTAATAATAAACTCAATTAATATTACATCATTAATGGGTGTGGTTATCGTATTATGTTTAAATTTCGATATCAAATATCAACAGTATGAATATATTGCCGTCACCTAAAAATTAACAGCTAGCACTTTCATTAATTAAGAAAGTTAACATATATTAAGAAATTTGTTTTAATGGGGCTTCTTCATGCAGCAGTCATTACATTACATTATACATTTGGCAGTTTCCTTTATCATAAAGGTTATATGCTGTTTAGTTACTGTAAAATAGTCTGTGGGTTGCTGTTTTGTTACTACTTATAGTAGTGACTGCTACCGATATGACTGCTCCATTCTCAACTGCATTTGACGGCTCCACTTTTAACTGCATTTATAGTTTATGTTTATACATGTACATATGTACTTATCATAATCATTAGGATCCACACTGTGAAATAGTAATTGTAAGAAATTCACAACCTCCTGTCAGATCAAGAGTTCAAGCACTCCACACTCAATACTTCAGTGAGTTATTAACTAAACAACTTAATGAACTTGGTAACAGTAAGCTTAGACAAGAAGATGGAACAAGACCACAAAAAAAACCTCTATTACCTCCTGAACCACGCCCCACACACCTACCAATCCCTCGACCTCCACCTCCTCCACCTTCTTCACCTACAGTGTCACATAACACATCTGATCAATCACGAGACGATCGTTGTTTGTCATTGACTATTAGTTCAGGATATGGATCACTAACTAGAAGTATGGAGGGTCTATACTTCATGCATTGTGATGAAGATAACATTTATGATGATGATTTTGATTAGGTGAATGTTTATTTGTGAGGTGTCCGCTGGGAGTATAATTTGCGTATAACATTTCAGAACTAAGATTTCTGGACATATATAGACTTATTCTGTAAAAAAATGGAGATTTCTATGAAGATTTCAGGATGTGAGCAACTGAAGTGTACCAGGTTTCATGTCCTTGTTGGACTACTCGACTTATCATTATTATAATTACACATGTATGTGTTCATTTTGTTTGCAGTTTTGTTCAACTTACGCACACAGACACACACACACGCACACATACATACACACACAGACACACATACACACACACACAGACACACACACACACAGACACACACACAGAAATGTGCACAATCATTCTAGCATACAATACACATATATATTTCACCAAATAAGTATTAGTGCTATCATAATTCACAACTCTATTTTGTAATTATAACACATTACAATGTACAATTATGATACTGGTAATTCGATTTCCAATTTTTTACCAAATAAGTACATTTAAACATAGCCACTCCACTGTAGAGTTTAGTTATAGTTAGTATGATACACCTTGTGAACATCATGAGTGATAACACTTCCATTTCTCTCTATTATGCTAGCTCAGTGCGAAGCTCATATGACGCACCATTGGCCAAAAGAGCTTCTTATTTGGCACTGCACAGTTCTTTCTTTGGGCCAGTGGCACAGTTACTTATGATTATATTGTGACTAACGGCATTAAGTCTTTGTTAATTGTCTCAAGATGTATTTCCAATGGTGCACACACAAACCAATTTGGCCCATGCTTCAAAACACATCAAAAATTCTGTTAGCTATTATATACATTATCATTATATAATACCAGATAGAGGACAGATTGGTATTTAAAACAATACTATCCAGTTTTGGAGGCTTTCTATCAGGTGATCATACATTGTTAAAAAACACACGTACATGTAGGTGTGAACCTTCATTGGTTTTTGCTGACAAAGGTCTGAATATTGCCTAGTAACCAGTCACACACATACAAACATATTCCAAATATATGACAGACATAATTATACATAATTGTATTGCACAAGTAAAGTGATAATTCCAGGAAAACATGTAATGCCCATATAAGGAAGTAATGAATTGATAGATGTTATCACTATTCCCTCATAATTTTAATCAGCATTTGTGACCAGTCAAACTCAGGTAAGGCTGTTCATAATACATTGTTATAACATCCTCAACATCACAAATACACAATGAGTACAACTTTTGCTGTGTTATATTATAACAGTACAATTAATAATTAATTTATACATAACAGTACAGTGTCTGTTAAGTTATAGTTACTAGAATAAGTTTCTATACATCGATCACTAAATTAACTACTAGATATTCTTCCTTGTTAATTAGGTGCCTTTAAGGCTCGTCGTCTTCTCCATCTCTTGACTAACCAAACAGTTGCAAATAGAGAACCATATGTGGTTAACACTATCTGTATAGATATATAAACATAATATGTATAGATAGAGATATAAGACCATTTATAGACAAGTAGACTATGTGACTCTATCTATAACGACAGATAGATATGCGAATACAGATATATGTCTTTGTGTAAATAGACAGTAAAAGCATGTCATGAATACATACATGTGATATGCATAGACTATGTGGCTTTATTTCTACTGATAGATAGATATAAGAATACACATAGATGGATATATGTCCTTGTATAGATAGAGATACATGTACATGTACATGCATACAGTAGAGTGACGTATGCCATGAATACATACATGTACATATACATAGACTATGTGGCTTTATTTCTACTGATAGATAGATATAAGAATACACATAGATGGATATATGTCCTTGTATAGATAGAGAGATACATGTACATGTACATGCATACAGTAGAGTGAAGTATGCCATGAATACATACATGTAGATATACATAGACTATGTGGCTTTATTTCAGATAGATATAAGAATGTGCCCATAAATAGGTAGATATAAATCTGTGTTACAATGTGTATATTGATAGATAAAAATACAACACCACATGCAGATCCATGTATACATGGCTTTGATTATCTATATCGGTAGATAAATACAGGATCAAGTATTGATACTAGATAATAGTGATGGGCGATTCGATACCAAAGTACTCGAGTATTCGATACCAGTGCTTCGATTCCTGGTATCGAGTACTGGTCTTGGCATCGAGTACCGAATCCACACTCATTTTATGACATTATAATTCATTACCACACCCATTTCCTGGCATTTTATATTTAAAATTTATTTTGATTTTTCTATTAATTACATAATAATAATTATAAAAATAATAATAGTTCGCCATTGTGGAGAACTGCGCATGCTCAGTAACACGTGGCAGTGGCCACGTGTTACTGAACATGCGCAGTTTTCCAGTACTCATTCCAGTACTCAATACTATCGATACTCAATCCCAAACTACTTGGTATCGTATCGAAATGGAAATTTCTGGTATTGCCATTCACTACTAGATAATAATTAAATGATTAAATTTTAATCAAATAACCTCTATATTGTATGTGTGGGTGTGGTCTAATTAAACATATAAAGTTATAAACCCAAATTAGCAACAAGATCACTCGTTATATAGATGGGAAATGAATCATCATTGGATCCACAAGGATACTTGCCATCCAAGAGGCCAACCCCTTTATCATAGGGTCTAGAGGAAGTAGGGCTTAAATTAAACAAGCCACACCCCCAAGAACATAATTAATTAGGTAGTGGGTATCTTTGGTGTTCATTGCCATTCCCTATGGTCAACTGAGACTGGAAGAGTGTTTTAGAATCGGCCTCACTAACCATCCAACTTACATTTCTTCTTCCAGCTGTTGTTATTGGATTCAAGTATGCGCGCCAACCTGTGAAAGCTACAGAAACCTGTTCACCTCCAGCCATTACAATAGCTAATAGTGTAAAATAAAAAATATATAATGATAGAATAGCTTTATAAATACCTTTATATAAACAACCTTGTTTATATCACGTGACTATGAAGTGCAGAGTTAAAGGGTTAAAAATGGGTTTATAATTTCTAACCCCTTTAATACATCAACCACGTGTTGACAGTGTCAAGATGCAGAGCGATTCTGTAAGTCAAAAATAGTATTTTTTACATTAAAAAATGATCAGAACTAGTGCTCAACTAATGTATTCATTACATTCTTTATAATATAATTGTGTATTCAATAATGTATTGATTCTACTTAAAAGAGCATGACAATCAACCACTGCAATATGATATATATATATATAATAAATATATATATATATGTAATATGTGTGTGTTCTATTTTTTACTCATCATCAGGTGATTTGGGATTTATTAAATCATGGTTTCTGTTCATTCAAGACAAAGTAAGAATTTTACATAATATAAAATTGATTTGTCTCTACTATATCCTTTCTACTGTTCTACAACTTATTCTATTATTTATGTTCTACCACTTTCCTACAACTTTTTCATTCTCTTCATCTCGCTCGTTAGAACAAGGACAACTAATTTTTGTCGTAATACATACAGCTTAACCGGATTGTGTAATAGAAGTACTTGTCCATTAGCTAATAGTAGATATGCTACTGTCAGAGAATTTCATGGTGAGGAGATAGATGAATGAATGGATGAATAGATTAATGAATGAATGGATAGATTAATGAATGGATTGATGGATGGATAGATGGGGATAGATGGAATGGATGGATGGATGAATGGATGGATGGATGGATGGATGGATGGATGGATGGATGGATAGATGGATTGATTAATGAATGGATGGGTGAATGAATTGAAGGATTGATGAATAAATGGATGGCTACGTGTAGGTGAAAGGATTGATGGAATTGTTAATGGATCAATGAATTCATGGATGGATTGGTGGATGGATATATAGTTGAATGGGTCAATGTATGAGACATGAATATATCGATGCTTTGATACTAAACAGAATATCAAGTAAATGTTTGGAACTGTTTGATGAATAATAACTAAATGAATAGATGAGTACACAACTGGATTCTAAGACTCGCACATTAACGTGATCATTAGATCCAGCAGCTAGTTAACGAGCTGTCTTTCTTTATTAGGTAAAGTTATCTTAATGATGAAGACTATTGAAAGAGCTCATCAACCTGCTAAACTATGGGAGAAGATACAATTATCTAATAATTATGAGACTGCATTAAAACAAGTAATTTGTGGTTCAGTAATAATCATTTTGGTAATCAGTATTGCATGGTCATTATTGATGTCATCTAGTTTTGAGTGATGTAATTAATACTGTAATACATGTAAGTGTAACAGTGCTGTGATATTTAGAGTGGTGGTTGGATTTTAGCTTGCATTTAGTGCTGTTTACCCAGTATATACATGTACATATACATGCGGATGTCTGTCTCGGTAACCTACATGTATACATGTATATATATATTATCTGAGTGTTATTTATTCGTGACCACTGCTGACCTGTGTGGGCAGAACACCACAGAGAAGCTACAAATGTTCATTGAAAGAACATGATACTAGAAAGTAGCTACATGTGTATACTATTGGACCGGTATCAGTTATTGAAAGATACATTGTATCTAAAGTCTAAATTTCAGTAAAATCTCATTTGTGCATCACTAATCAGAACACACACAGCACATATAAACACATATACATGTATATACATGTGTTATGCACACTTCTCTATAGTTTGTTTTCAATTTACCCATACCGATAATTCATGTGATGGGCAATATCAGCCACTTACTGATAGCTGATACGATTATCAATGCATTTCCAAATACTAATATCAATATACTGTACAATGTGTACATGTAATTATAGTACATGTATTTTCTATAGATAGATACACATTTGATATACTGGCCTAAATATTTAATACACAAATGTAAGCAAAGACTAACGAAGATTACCCAGGTGAGTGAAATGATACGTTCTATATTGATGTCTGTATATCCTATCTTTCCTTATTATAAATAGTATTTAATAAGAATGAGAAAATTGAGACTTAAAACTCAGTAAGTATAGGATGGATGAATAGATAGATGGATGGATGGATGGATAGATGAATAGATGGATTGATAAATGTATGAATGGATGGATGGATGGATTGATTGATAAATGTACGGATGGATGAATGGATGGAAGGACGAATGAATGGATGGATAGAAGGATGAATGTATGTAGGGATGTATGGATGGATGGATGGATGAATGGATGGATGTAGGGATGAATGGATATTGGATAGATAGATGGATGAATAGATGAATAGATGGTTGAATGATATGAGCAGTGGTATGGAAAGTCATCTAGGACATTATTCGATAAATCTAGTCAGGAGGTTATGAGCGCTGCAAAGTTGCGCGAAGGAGCGTCAAACTGCAGTACCATCTGTTGTCGAATCACACTTTCAGCAAAACTCCAAATATGGTCAAAAGGATGGGTTTAAGATAAGTGTTCCAAATTTGGTGGGCAATTATTAGAATCCAGTCAAGAAAACAATGTCGAACGAACCCGTGCAGAAGAACAGTCAAGCCGCCACAGTCCTAAGCAGATTCGTTGTTTAGTAGAGATGAAATAGTGATCAAAAGAACCAATGCACAGATTTTTGGGATTGAAAATTTCAAGGGGGACACTTCAAACTAACTGGAAGCCCGAAACGCAAGTTCTAGAAGCCAAGAAGAAACTCGAAAAGAAAGCTTGAATACACAAATCCTGCTCCAGGTAACACACTAATCATCATGCGCTTATTTCATTAGAGATATTGCTTTTGTTGTTGTCTGTTAATCGTCATTTTGTACACCCTGTAGAATCAACACACTGACAGCACTTTGACACTTTTGTTACAGAGTTTGGTAGCACCCATCCTTTGCTGACTATACTAGTATCGTTTCTGTCAGGAAAGAAGTGGGGGATTATACAGACTCATCTTGTTAGACGCACACACGACCGTCGATTTATAATATATTATTTTTATTTTAATAAACACTTATCATGCCTACTTAAATCACTTACAGAGTTTACATAGGTTTTCCATATAAAGCAGTTTGCAAAGGTGTGATTCGACAACAGATGGTTCTGCAAAACATATTGGAGTTTGACGCTTCTTCGCACCGCTTCGCGGCGCTCATAAGCTCCTGATCTAGTGAATGTCCAGTAAATTAAAACTGAAGTGTATACAAAGTATATGAGGAATAGGACAAGAGTGATGAAAATAGGTTAAAATGTGTGGCATCTGTTCAACGTTTCCACACCCCTGAATATGAGGGATCTTGTGTCTACTTCTTTAGTACATTCTGTATCATGAATATGTGTAAAGCAGAATAAGGCAATGGTTGTACATCATAAAGTGTACTAAATCCATGTTTAGAATCTCTTATGTGATGTGTTATGAGGTTTCATTACATCGAAGTACATTTGTAGATGTTATTTCTATTCATCATTGAATGTTTCTATTTCAAATATAGACGCAAGATCATACCTCTCAATAGAAAAGTTGAGAAGAGGGAAACTAGAAGAGAGGTGAGTAATAGAGAAGGGAAAACCTGTTAGAATAAGAACAATGATTCAAAATCAGGTGTTCCACTTTGGTGACTAATTAACTCATCAAAGATTTGAGCTTAGGGTTCATAGAGGAATCTCTGATCTATCCACTCAACCCTGAAAAAGGGTCCTGACAGCATTGGTGTCTCTACCATTCTGTGTACTCTTAATACTGGGTACTATAAAAGTGTAATTCCAGACTTAGTACACAGATTTGTGATTAATCTGAAGCATCCTAAACACCCAGCTGTTGAGTTATGGGGTCTACATGTAGTCCCAGCTGTTGAATTGGGTGTTTTCTGTTATCATTAGTTACACTGCTGCTCTTTCATTGAGTAGTTAGTAATAAGTGATGCATGTTTGAATCAACTTACCACAAACAACATGTCTGATGATTGTAATACTATCTGTAGTGTGTACTAGTCTTTATCATAGATAGGGTAATGAAGATATTCTTTTTTCATTGAAAATGTAGCAAAAAGCACTTGTAGCTGCTCGACTGGAAACATCAATTGAGAAAGAATTATTAGAAAGATTAAAGAAAGGGACAGTAAGTTTATCATGTGACTCATCACATGATCAATTAGTCCATAATCAAATAATCATGTGACTTTTTATTACTTATAGTATGGAAATATTTATAATTTCCCAAGCAAAATGTTTGAGAAGGCACTGGAAAATGAAGAAATCGAATTAGAAGAGGTGAGTTACGTGTACATGTACATGTATATCATATATGTACATGTATGTGTACATCATATGATAACGTATGTACGTGTACATTGTAGGGCTGGAATGAATACCCTATTATCAGGATAATTATCCGCAAATTGAACATCTGGATCTGTATCCAGGATTCCAAGTACTCGTTTAATGTTTCCGCATGCACAGAAACCGAACACGTGAAATCGAAATTGCAATAAATGGCAGTTGATAAGTATCTTGCTCTGTGTTACCCGCTTCTTTGCTGTAGAGTGCAAAACAATCTATAAACACACCAATGCTGCTCGTATAAACATCTATTGCAGTTGATTAAGCAAAAAGGTGAGGTAATACTGTATATTTTAGTGTAAATTTTCAAAGCAATTATCCAGGTACCCGATCGTTACTGTGAATGGATATCTGTGTAGTAAAAGACAGGATCCATTCCAGTCCTAGTACATTGTATAATTAACTACACTGTATATACATGTACACATACATGTACAGGTACATGTACACTGTATGTGTACATGTACAGTATGTGTACAGGTAATATTGTAGAAAGTTACAAACATCTATTACAACTGACTTGATTCACAGTCTTTATATCGCTAAGCTATTCTATTAATCTTGTTTTATTTACTACATCATACCTCTCTTTTTATGTTAGGAATTAGATGAACCAGAATATGTAGCTGAAGATGAAATAGAGGAAAGTGATGTATCAGATATAGAGGTCAGTTCAGATAATGAGCATTCCTTTTTATAATTAATGAACTGATGAAAAAATGTGTTAAAAATTTAATTGATATGATCTTGATATGTAGAGAATGGGCTTGTATGGGTATGGGTATAGGTACAGGTGAAGGTATAGATATACAGTACACTGTAGATATATGTATGGGTATAGGTATGGGTATAGGTATAGGTATAGGAATAGATATACAGTACACTGTAGATATATGTATGGGTATAGGTATAGGTATAGGTATGGTTATATGTATAGGTAGGTAATAGGTATGGGTATAGGTATAGATATAGGTATAGGTATAGGAATAGATATACAGTACACTGTAGATATATGTATGGGTATAGGTATGGGTATAGGTATAGGTATAGGTATGGTTATATGTATAGGTAGGTATGGGTATAGGTATAGGTATAGGTATAGGTACATGTACAGATATACATGTACATATAGGTATAGGCCATTTTATTAACCTATAATATTTGATATCTGGCAAACCTAATACAGGTACAACACTAATCTATATATTTCAGTAATTTAATTATATAAATGTACATGGAGTTACCTTTATCAAATACATGTATTGACAGACATTCATAAGGTATGTATATCAACCATAAGGTAGTCATTGATTACTTAATTAAGTTAGATTTCTGTTTGGCATCTGGAAAACCATATTAATGATTAGCTTCCAGATATCTGATTTCATTAGCTAAATCAACAGTTGAGTTTATAAACAATATCATAGTTTAAGCAAAGCTATGTATGTTAAATGCGTAATAAAAATGTCACGTTTGCTTATAAATAGCTTTACTCAAATGCTTACCTCAGTATTCTGTCATTCGTACAGAAACTGTGTCATGTGACTAATCATGTGACAAAGCAAGTTATCTAAATTTTGGCAAATTGTTTTAAACAAAGCCACAATACAATTTGATATGTCAGACGATTAATAGCTGACCTTCTTTTGGGTACCAAATTTAGTTAACTGAAACTAACCTCGATCATTTTGCCAGTCAATGCTTTTGTTTACATATAGGATTTTGAAGTTAGCAGTGAAGAGGAGGAGGTAGAAGAAGAAATAGAGAAGGACATTGAAGGAAAGGGAAAAGCACCCATAAGTGGAGCTGTTAAGAGAAAACGTCCTCACGTTGAGATTGAGTATGAAACTGAATTAGAACCTCCTACAAAACTAAAAACAATAGACTTTTGATTGTTATTCAATATTTCAATTACTTAAAATAATGTACACACTATGTCATGTTAATTCTGATACTTAATAATATATTAACAATTCTAAGTTGATGACTCAATGATAATGACTCAATGAGTGTATGATAATATTATTATAATATTCTAGACCAATGGAATTTGATGTAGAACAAAGAGTTTGACCTCAGTGTTGATGTTATCAATATAATATAGAGTGGGATATTGCTTATATAAAAAGGAATTTATATAATATATACATGTATATATAGCGTAGTTAGTGTGGTACTTGTGTCACAGTGGTTGCATGTAGTGTCTGGTAATACAAAAACAATATACTACAATACTAAATTGATAATGTAATTATGGCTATGTAACTATATATACTATTCTAGACAGCTGCATGTTTGGTTGCTATGAAATATTAGTATAATTAACCATATGCAGTTGTTACTGAATATATAGTATACGCATAGTACATTACTTATTACAATGTAACTCTCGCTCACATAGGCGGAGCAGAAGGTTACCGTGATCTGGTTACAATTGTAGTGTATTTTTAGTACTGTATATCAATAATTTATGTTTGAGTTACAAAATGCCAGGAGGTTGATGAATGCAAATAATTGAGTGATCATTTATGCTGTATATATTCTAATGACTGCTTGAATACTTAGTACGTATTGTATATTTTAAATTGTAGATAACTATGAATATAATTATGTATATAATATAGTATATATAATGCAGAATGTTTTCTACATGAAGATAAGTTTTATGTTAATATAAAAGAATAAAGAATATTATACTAATTCTGTATTTATGTATGTATGTATGTATGTACATGTATGTATGTATGTATATATATGTATGTATGTATGTATGTATGTATGTATGTATGTATGTATGTATGTATGTACATGTATGTATGTATGTATATGTATGTATGTATGTATGTATGTATGTATGTATGTATGTATGTATGTATGTATGTATGTATGTATGTATGTATGTAAGTATGTATGTATGTATGTATGTATGTATATACATGTAAAATTATATATAATATGACTGTATGTATTACTTTTCTGAATCACTCATGCATGTGATATAATTAAAGTATGAGATTCCAATAATAAATTGTTTGTTAAATTGGGATCTCATAATGCAGTTTTCTTTACACTCCTATTGTAATTATGTTCCTAATATTTCAATAATTTAATTTAAAATACAAAGAAACTTCCCATTGACAACACAATAACAGGTTACCAGAGCCTACACCTTTATTTATCAGGTATACATACATCTGCAGAGATAGATATCTGACAATATCTGCATCAATAATGCCTCATGTCTCATCAAAACATTCTCATTTAGGGGGAAATTTATGGCTTTTTAGCATTTTGTCCAAACATCTCACATAAGTCGTCATGAGTGCTACAATAATAACATATGTAGCATAATTATATATGTATGTACATATATATATATATATATATATATATATTGAAATGCTAACTATATATAGTACACATACAATCTAGATTATGCAGTATTGTAATTACACGCATATTATAGTACACAATTATATACGAAATATAATTTTTATAATAATTATAATATACTGTAAACTTGCTTAAGCATTATGACACCTTGTTTGGAACACGTTTTACAGCTGTTCATTCATTGTATAGGATCTACTAATTCAATAGTATATGTACGTATGAATTGAAACGAACAGTAACTGAATTAGCTATTAGAATGTGTTTGAATACATATAAATTCATATAGTGGTATGATTTCCTCAATACTACTTCATGGCTTCCTATAACATAATAAGGAAAAGTATATAACATTATTATCCTTGTGGTTACTGTCTTTTATTCTGGAGAGAGAAGAATCTACAGCTATATCGCATCAGCTGGTGGTTGAGTTTAATTTGTAGTTGTTGTTGATACCTGCTGCATTCATAATGGAGCACATGCAAGAAGGGAAGCTTGTTAAACACTCTTCAGAGCTTGGTGTGGATGAACTTGTGGAGATTGCAGAAGGAATCAGTTATGAAACACGTATGCCATGAACCACTAACTGATTGTCTGAATACACATTGATAAAGCACGCCTTTGTGTGTAATGAAATGAAGTGCTGTAGTATTATCATATATATATTATATTTATGAATTAATGAACAGTGTAAATATAATGATAATTATAGTATATTATACCTACTATTAGAATAAGTGCAAGTAAGTAAAGGGATGAAACTAGGGAGCATCATTAGACTGACTTAAATTTTTGCATATTATGCAAAAATTATTGCACTTGTAATGCTTTGTGATGTGAATTTATACTTACAAATTATATATATCATATATATATTATATTCACAACAGCTAAACGTATTAGAGAAGCAACTGCTATTGCTATAATGGCTGTACTTACAGTAGCAGCAACTTATGGGTTATATTTGCATTTTGAAATTGAGCGAACTCCAGCCATGTTGGTGGCAGCATGTAAGTGAACTCTTCATAATTATTTATAAATGAATCATTCCTTTCTTACCATTTGATTATACATAATTTGATGTTTCTCGTCTATCTCTTTCTATCTCTATCTGCCTCTCTTTGATTCTATGTTCGTTTTCTGTATATATATGTCCTCCCTCTCTCTCTGTCTGTCTCTTTGTCTGTCTCTCTGTCTGTCCCTCTTTTTGTCTCTGTCTCTGTCTGTCTGTCTCTCTGTTGCCTCTCTCTCTTTGTCTGTTTCTCTGTCTGTCTCTCTGTCTGTCTCTCTGTCTGTCCCTCTCCCTGTCTTTGTCTCTGTCTGTCTGTCTCTCTGTTGCCTCTCTGTCTGTCTGTCTGTCTCTCTGTCTGTTCCTCTCTCTTTGTCTCTTTATTAATAAAGTTACTGGCATCATGATTGCTGATTTTATCTCTGGTCTTGTTCATTGGACTTTGGATAGTTGGGGTTCAATTGAGACTCCTTTAGTTGGAAGGGTAAGCAAAAGGAAACCATATTTATGAATTGTTAGGTTTATGCCTACAATTATTTACATATCATAATTATATAACCTGATGTGGTGTTCTCCTGCATGGTGCTACGTAATTATACAAATAATGTATTTATATACACTTATTAATGCAAGTGTGTGTAAAAGTACATATGTGTTTTTATAATATATATATATTATGATGAGTGGATATATCAAGGCCATGTATATTAAAACTCATACATCACTCTGTTAAATTGAATCATCCACACATCACTATAAGTCAGTTAAATCACCCACTTACTCTTTAATGCTATGGAAATCACAGCACTTGAGGTGTGGTTTGGCAAAGCATACAGAACTCACTTTACTCTGCTTGTCTCTTGTGCTGTAATTTCGTAAAGTATTCAAAGGGGTGCTTTAATTATATATGTATGTAAATGTGTATGTGTATGTGAATGCATACATACATACAATACATAAATATGGATGTCAAGTACATATGTACATATGTACAAATAATCGTGTACATACATGGTTTATATACATGCTTACAGAGTATATATATACATACATGCATGGTAATGAAGACATTATACATTTACATGGGGAGTTTTAATACTGTGGCATTTACTATTGTAAAGTTGTAAAATATAGCTTAAATTCCACATGATATAGAAAGAGGAATGCAATTAATGATATTCATATTATGGTGGTTGCTAGGCAACAAAGGATCAGTGGTGAAAATGACTATCTTTTTTAATTGTATTATTTTTAATCTACACACACAGTCTCTAATGATTCCTTTCCGAGAACATCATATCGATCCAACAGCATTCACTCGTCGCGATTTCCTAGTAACTTGGGGAGATTTATCTATACCTTGTGCAATTGGAATGGCATTCCCTGTTACAGCATTATACACTTTTAGCCCAGAGAACATAAAATTGCTATATGATGTTATTGTCGTTTGGGCAGTTGGTGCAGCAGTAGCTTGTACTAACAACCAAACTCATAAATGGGCACATACTCACAGAGGATTGCCTGGTTGGATAAAATGGCTGCAGAAAATGCATATAGTTCTGCCAATTGAACATCACCACATTCATCATCAACCTCCACACATGATAAAGTATTGTATCATAACTGGATGGGCTAATTATCCGCTTGATTTCATTGACTTCTGGCGCAAATTGGAATGGTTGATTGAGAGTATCACTGGATGGAAACCACGTCAGGATGATATGAAATGGTCAAAAAAGAAAAAGCGATTTTTGCAAATGGAGAATGAACTGTCAGATCGCCTTATTCGTGAAAACAAATTGGAATAGGCACTCAACTATAATGAAATATTCTTTGATTAATTTTCAGTTTTTTTTTGTTTAAAATGTTCTTTTGTTAAAGCAATGTGTGTTTATACTTCCTAAAAGTATAGTAATTTGTGGATTAGATGTAGTCTTCTGCTGATTTTTTTGATTAATAATTGAGAACTATCATCTGGTTAACTATATTTACATGATTATGAAACTATACATGTACTGAAACAGATAAGCCATTAACATTCAAAGCACCAGAGGGCACATTTTTCTGTAGGGAGTGTTATAATTGTTTACAACTCAAGCATGCCGAGTAGAATTATGGTTGTACTGAAAATGAAATGTATGAATTCATTACATCATGTAATATATTAATTAATTAGCATTAATAATTAGTGTGTACATATATGTAACCTCTATGAATACAGAGGCCACTAATGTACATGTAGACTAGATAATATTGTGTAGTTTGCAGTGGAAATTGAAAGGACATAATTGTTTTAACTATACATGTATAATACAATAGTGAACTGTAGACAATCATCTGATATGTAAATGTTGTGAACATGACTGCAATGTTGTATCGAACCAAATAAGAAACTGGTTTTAAATTAATAATACAATTTTATTGTAGTACATGGCGCTTACAATAATTAGTAATAATCTTATTAATTAATTATTAATTAATTAATGACTTATGTTTGTGCTGGAGGATATCAATGCTAGCTATATATAATTGCGGCAACCACAACACAATTATTTTTAATTAAATGTAGGAAATTGAATAGACAAATACATGTTCCAACAAATTAAATATAATGAGCAAACGAGACATACACGGATGAACTAACTACTGACAGCATTATATCATTCATATAGATATTCAATTAACAAATTAAACAATTAAAATAAATTTGTCTGGTATATTTCTTCCTGCTTTGTAAGGTTCATTTTAATATCAATTTGGCTATACGTTTTTTGCAATATACACAATTATTATCCTTCATAGTATATAGAATTGATCATTTCCAGTTTATACAGAGAAACATGAGTTGTCTGTACTGCAGAAAAATCAAAAAGTGATGTTAAATGATAATTATACTTTAATATCTTGGCATAACTCATCAAACTAGGATAATAAAAAGACAGATTGTCCAGTGTGTTTTACAGAATGAAAATGAAATGTATTTTCAAAATTTCCAAAATTTCAGCCAAAGATTGCCGGCACCTCTGAAATAAAACACACAATCATATTTTGAACAAATTCTGTAATCATATGCATCGTCATTTGAAACAGTTATGAACCTCTCTACATAATAATTACAGCAGGAAATTAACTGCAATAATCTTAACTATAGATATTTAGTTCAGGTGTCTGTTGTTCGCTCTTTATACAACGGAACCCTTCTATTGCGGACAGCATTGGGACAAATATAAGTGTCCTGATTACAGGGCTGTCCTCATTTCAGGGGTTTATTTATGTTATAAAGCACAGTTTGGGACATTTGTAAGTGTCCTTAATACGGGGATGTCCTCATTTCAGGGTGTCCTCAATAGAGGGGTTTCACTGCAGTTGCCTTGGTAATTCATATAGGGATTCATGCATTACTTGTTGTATGAAGGTCAACTTAGCATGAAAGGTGACTCATATATAAGTAGTGAGGATAATATACTATATTTTTCAGTTAGCCTTACAAATATTAAAAAGCTAAAACAATGCCATAGTGTAGTAAGTTTGTACAGCATGATTTAATTAGGAGTATAAAACAACACTTTTCATTCAACAGAAACCATAGAAGCAACTGGCCGGTTTAGCTGGCTAACAATAGAGTTGATTAACCAGTAGATAAAGAAGATACTAGATTTGTGTAAGCATTGTGAGACCACTCCTTCTTATCCTTTTGAGAAGGCCAAAACCAATGTATCAATAATCTACATATCCCAGTTTGACCTTTCGTTTTTTTGCTTAGTCACTTGAGGTCAAACAAAACCTATTATGATCATGCGCTCAGTAGTATGAAGGCGCCAAGACTAATTATCTCCTAGGCGAATTAAAACGTTAATATTCATTTCAAAACCATTTCAAGATTCCTACCCAAATGTTTCTGATCCTATTTAAGGTGATACTTTGTAATTTAAATGTGTGTACCACACTGCTATGTGTCAACTGTCGATATAACCAAAAGTGTATTGTTATTTTGTTTTATAATTTAAAATCTGCCAGTACTCATTCAAGCTGCTAATGTTCGCGGTTTGCCCACATTTTTGCAACAGATAGACACACAATATGATCACCATACCCTGCCTACTGGGTGTGTGCCTATGGTTTGCAGTGAGGATAATTATATCAGATAATCTAATATAATGTGCATGATCTGATCAATATGTGAAGCCTGTATAAGATTTCTTAGAATTGATTTTGAAGCTCATTAGAAGCTCCACAAGTGCAAACTTCTGTATACTTAATAATTCAGGATAATAAAAATACAGGATGTGACAACATTCAGACTTGAGAGTAAGTTCACATTGATGCATTGTGTATAATTTATTTGTAAACTTGTTCTATAATAAACACTTACCGAAAACTGATGAGGTTTTACACTACAGACTAATGACGCGACTGATATAATTAAAAGTATTGCATAGTTATTATGATATTACTGTACTGTGATGTATAATGTAGTGCTGGGAATCGGTAGAGACCAATATCGATTATTAGTGCACCCAATATCAATTGATTATCAATAATATCAGAGAAAGTAATTATTTACTTGACAGGAAAGACCTCCCACTAATTAGCATGAAAATAGATAATTTGGATATCATGTACCAAATATTAAGTTACTAGGATGTTTTTTTTAGTAAATGCCTTGTACTGAATGCACATGCGCATAAGTACAAATCGATATCTGGTCACGATTATCACTAAATGTGCTATATCGATAATGATTATTGATATTTTGATTATCGAGTCCCAGCACTAGTACAATGATTATAATCATAACTAACATGTATTCTATTTTTAGTAAAAAATTATTTTTAGAACTTATTCAATCAGAAAACAAATTAATGTAGATATGTAATTATTATAAACGATGGTTAAAAAGTGTATAATGCCAGATATAATATATTATACCACCTGCTGCGGAGAACTTATGTGGATGTAATGCAAGGCCCATATGGTACTACTATGTAAAATTCCTTATATGGAATTATTTGAGAACAAAATTAGACAGTCTGTGTTCTAGGGCTGGATGCTCCTGCATGGCTTCACAGCTCTACATAATATATTACTAGTATAATGAATAGATCCGTGTTGTTTTATATGGCATTTTAATAGTATGCCTGGTTTATCACAATTTAGTTATAGTTATAGCTAATTAACTAATAAAACACTTTTTGGGCTTACTAAAACCTTAAGGGTCACCTTCTAGTTTTAGTTAACTAACTAAAAGTGACAATATATTATTGGCCAATTTTCATTTTAGTTAGTTATAATTATTACAATAGACTTGTAGTTAAGTTAACTAAACGTCACAACACTGATGCTTTAGTAAAAGAGGTCAGTTTTAGTTATAGTTATAGTTAACTAAAACAACACTAGCTGAGAGGTATATCCACATAAACCTCTGTAGACCAGCAGGTGGCTAACCATGGTATATAATTATACTATGACATAATAATTGAATGTTTGATGTGGTGTATGCAAAATATACACCAAACAGTTGCCATAGTAACTTATTATAATAAAATCTTTGGACAAAAATAAAAAAACATTATAGTTAAGAAAAATATCCTTTGATCTTAAAATATAAAAATTTCAATATATTTGTAATAAATTCATATCCTGTAGGAGTGACAGTGTTGTTACCCTCGCCGCGTAGCGTAGGCGGAAGGGTACGGTAATCGTTTTGTCTGTGTGTCTGTGTGTGTGTGTGTGTGTGTGTGTGTGTGTGTGTTAGCAATTTTTCTGGAAAAATAAAAACATTGACATTTCAAAAGAGGTACTGGTAGACTTCAAATTATACAAGGAAAAAAAATAACGTAGGAATTCTTCTTAAACCTTTCGGTTATAAAGTTATCACAATGTTTATAACTCACGATTACTGTTTCCAGACTTGAGAAGACTCGTGGAGGCATCTGGACACATCAAAACATAACTACTCCTGTATCATGACTATCGCTAGCAAAGCACTACATAAAAGCAAACAAAATTTGGGTAGTGGTTGCTACAACATCGAGTACTGGCTCCAAGCATTCTCCATTACTTTCAAACTCCGCCTATTTCAATTTCAAGTCATGTGCTCTGCACGTTACTCGAACGTCAGCAGTTTTGAGGACCTGTCTATGCTGTCTTTGTGGAATATTTCACAAGACGAATTGAGGATCTTTCTTTCTTCTTTCAGATAATACAGAGACTAAAATGTAAGACTTATAGTATAGACAAGGAAGAGACTAGTATAATCATACTAAGTAATAAGTAGTGACATGTTAGTTTATATAATTTATATATATATATATATATATATATCTATATCTATTATAATATTATTATAAAAACTAACATGCCAGTACGGTTTTATAACTTAATATGTTTTATACACAAACTAAACAATCTGAAGTAAACATTCTCATTATTATATGACCATACAAACGAGCAATGATAATTATAATCTTTTGGCATATTATATTTCGAAATTATAGTTTGTATTACCTTGCCACGTAGGCGAGGGTCCCGTCCCGACGGTATTCATTTTTTAAAGAAACGATATTATCATCATCTTCTGAAGAATATTGTTCAATGTTCTCCTCAATACTGTTCTTAAAAAGTTGATCTAAAGACACTTGTAATCTCTGTCGAGACATCGCTGGGACCAGTAAATTATAATCATTAATTTTAATATTGATTGATTTTAAATCAGGAAGACAGTTCTTCTCTAAAATATCAAACCATTTGCAATGATCCCGATAAGTGAGAGGTTTAGCACCCAAGTCTACCCGGCCTTTAAACAGTTTCTTCTTCAGCTGATGTATATCAGCACGTATTTCTTTATCCAGCAGTATCCAATCAGGTGTCAAACCACAGTTTATCAAAACCTCATTTAACTTTTGTGCAGTAAAATCAATAACAGGATTACTAGGTGAAGATTTTAAAGGTTTTCCTTCTCCTGGAAGACTACTAAATTCTCCTTTAGCCATTCCCTCTCTTATCAAGTCCTCAGCAAGTCGTTCCAGTGTTTGAGTTATTCGAGGTGTGTGCTGTGGCTGTTTACCTGTATACGTTCCCACAGCTTTATCTTCAGTATTAGTCATACTCTTTTCCAACTTTTTGTCATAAACGCTGTCTAAAGCTCTATCTAGTCTCAATTGTCTGTGGTACCTCTCTCTTTGTGAGTATGTACCAGGTCCAACATCATAACTGAGATATTGTCTATGTGCTACTTGACGATGCTTCAATATATCTAAATTGCTATTAATCTCATCAAGTTCTTCATCAAGTGCTTCGAGGATTTGCCGAGTCTCTTCAGCATTGTGAGCATAAATAGTGCATTTCTTATATGCATCTTGTATCTACAAGACAAATTGATGTTAGATACTATACTATTAATGTATATATAATGTACATTATTTGTTTTAAAGCTATATACCACAAGTATATTCAGGGTATCGTGAATTATAATTATTGATAATAATAATCATTAAATTGTAATTAACTTCCTCAATTTTCGTGATTGTTTACAAATTAAATTGAAAAGCTTTTATAATTTGAATTACGCTTCAATTCTTTCGCTTATTTAAATGTTTGCAGTAAAAGGTTAAGGTAATACTGAAGTAAAAACCATTAAATATTTTACTGGTTTTGACTACAACTTTTTCGATCACTATGATTGCTTTGTGATGTCCGGCACATGATTCAGTAATCATGGCTGACTTTCTCATGCCTGAAACACAACAGCCTATTATAGGTATTATCTACTATTCGTATTGTTTGTAGAACATCAGGAATATATTTGGGATAGAACAGCTATTAGTTCATAAGCTACAAAGATTGAGCAAGCATTCTATTACATCCCACACCCATTACTTGACCTAGCCCCCTGGAATTACGGAACTTCCTTAACTACATATACAACACGTGACATAAACATAATTATAAATATTATATAGATTCAACCCGCAATCATACCGATGGCCTTGTGGGCGATAAAAAGTAATTCAGTACCAATTATAACAACCATAATTATTACATATTAATTTTATTCATATCTTAATTAACATTCCTACCTCTATAAATTTTTCGGTACTTGCTTCTGATGAACTTGAATCAGGATGATACTTTTGTGGTAATTTAATATAGGCCGCTTTAATATCATCTAATTTGCAGTCTATATCTAAACCAAGTCTGAAGTATGCTGTACGAACTTCATCAACAACTCTTCCTTTCCTTTCATTTGTAGATCCAGAGGAATGTGAAATCCATTTCATATATCTAAGTCTGTTTGGTGTAGTAGTATAACTAATATGTGTGAGCACTGTGTACATTCTAACCACTTCATATACTGAAAACCTCATCATTTTTATAATGAGCCACACCTCCAAAAATAATAATTGTTACACAATGTTTTTCTGTTAGTCACAATATTTTTTGAAGTCACTAGCCAAGTAAAAGACCAAGACATATTCCATACTATCAGCTAGTCCTCTTCCTAGATTGTCTCCCAGTCTGGAAGAGGACTAGACTGCATATACAATGGCTATACAACTACGTTCCAGATTTGACCATGACTACAATCCTTGGTAAGTATAGATAGATAACCTTATATATATCATTTTTTAACAATAATTGTGTTTCATTTGGCATATGCATATTATAAATAATAATAACAATAATAATATTTATTATTATATAAATTATAGTGAATTGTGTTTCTATGGTAACAGTAATTGTGTACCCATTACTGTTTGTGTGCCCCTATGGTTAATTTATAAAAATTAATTCTAATAGTTATAATAATAATAACATGACTATAGTTATACATAATAAACTGTAACTAAGTGTTACAGTTTTCCAGCATCTTTCATTGCCTAAAGAAAAAAAAAAATGTCTATGATACAGTAGTATATTACATAATAGTACTAATTAGTACTGTGTACATTACTGTACTACATAATAGTACTAATTAGTACTGTGTACTATCAATACATTACTGTACTACATAATAGTACTAATTAGTACTGTGTACATTACTGTACTACATAATAGTACTAATTAGTACTGTGTACTATCAATACATTACTGTACTACATAATAGTACTAATTAGTACTGTGTACTATCAATACATTACTGTACTACATAATAGTACTAATTAGTACTGTGTACTATCAATACATTACTGTACTACATAATAGTACTAATTAGTACAGTGTACTATCAATACATTACTGTACTACATAATAGTACTAATTAGTACTGTGTACTATCAATACATTACTGTACTACATAATAGTACTAATTAGTACTGTGTACTATCAATACATTACTGTACTACATAATAGTACTAATTAGTACTGTGTACTATCAATACATTACATAATAGTACTAATTAGTACTGTGTACTATCAATACATTACATAATAGTACTAATTAGTACTGTGTACTATCAATACATTACTAGTACTGTGTACTATCAATACATTACTGTACAGTATAATTATGTAAAGGGTATCCAGTGGAACCCCTCTATTCTGGACACCATTGGGACCACATCTGATTACAGAGGTTGTCCTCAATTTAGGGGTTAATAAAGCACAGTTTGGGACATTTTTAAGTGTCTTCAATACAGAGTTGTCCTCATTTCAGGATGTAATGATTAGAGAGGTAACACTGTATTACTTATACCTCTTCAATAGTTTTCCCCATTTGAGCTGGTGACAGAGTCACATGTACACCTACAGACTTCAGCTTATCAATCTTTTGCTGAGCCCCTCCTTTACCTCCAGAAATAATCGCACCGGCATGTCCTTCAATATGTCAGATAAAATAAAATAAGTTATTTAATAAATACATTTACCCATTCTTTTTCCTTTTGGAGCTGTTAGACCAGCAATGAAAGCTGCCACTGGTTTAGCATTGGGACCCTGTACAAAAATATATGATGCAATGAAGATGCATAAAAATTAGCACTGGGTGATATTCAGAAATTTTGACATATTGGTGATAGTAGAGCTCCAATCATTCGCGATATTCAGACATGTTAATTGTATGCTGTGATTTTACACGTGTACATACGAATGTGCGACCATCTGCTATAATGTCACAGAGATGGAGACCTGCAGTTCCTCTGTAGTCATTCTACCATTTGAGAGAGCAACTAGTGTGGTTTAGATGTGTTTTGGTTTTTTGAAGTTATTAGTGAGTGAAAGATTACAGTTAGTGAATAGAATGTTAGAATGATGCTAACACTCTAGTTCTGTTCCTGCATGTTAATCTTTCATTTATTCTTGCGATTCTATCATTCTTATACATTAAAAAAAGTGAACTAGAGAGCTTGTTTTTTATCATAATCATTATCGTGAACATAATAGTGTTTGATAAGCTGCCCCATTGGCCCAAAGATCTTCTTAATAAGGACTGTACAGTTCTTTCTTTGGGCCAGATGGTGCAGTTAATTACGATTATACTGTCATTAACAGCATTAACTCTGTTGATCGGCTCATGGTGTATTCCCAATGACACACACACCAACCATTGTTGAGCCAATTTGGCCCATGCTCAAAACATACCAAAAACTCTGATATAGGATTATAAGTGATATTAATGTCAAAAAATTCCACTATCGTCCAGCTCTAGTAGCAGTTACTAACTGAATTATTTTCCTTAAGAAATTCAGCTGCATTTTCTTCAGCAGATCCTCCAATCTCACCAATCAACACAATACCTATGAATAATAAATTATAATTGTAATGTATGAGAAAATCAGCACTTTGTTAATCAATTCTTGAGACTATGCCATCATTTGTTATTCCACCATTTTGTGCAGAAAGCCAAAACATTCGTTATGCCAGAAGACCAATACATGTATAGTACTTCCTGTATAAAAATATTTCTTAGCTTTCTGTACAAATGAGCTAAATAAAGAACAATTAAAAAGGGCGTCGCCTCATGACTTGAATAACCCAGAGCTGGTCATATATAATAATGTGTACAACTTCTATTAGTGATGGGCGATACCTATTTTCTTAAATTCGATTCGATACCGAGTACTGGAATTCAAAGAATCGAAGGTATCGAGTACGATACCGAGTACGTGGGTACAGCGCATGCGCAATATCATCATTATCATGTGGACTTGAAAGAAGACGTCGTTATCAGTAAGTAAATAATAGAAAACATCATTATCACTAAGTAAATATTATCTTATCACTGTCAATTTCAGTATCGACCATGTTAAGTTCACGTCTTAAAAAGAAAAGTAGAGATCTTTGTGAAATAGTTCCACACTGAGCTCCTTGATCGTTTGTTCATTTTTAGAAATAGAGCAACAACTAGCCAACTATTCTGAAACTGTGAAACAGGAGCAACTAAATCAATGTTATGTAATATGCAATAATTATTTTGAATTTGCAGGTGCTTTTTCAATAAATTATATATACCAATAATTATGTTTAACTGATGTAAAATGGGTGTGGTATAATTATATAGTGGGCGTGGTTTACGGTATCGATTACTTTCGATACCAAGTCCTGTATTCGATACGGCTGGATTGGTACCTGGAACCGTGATATCGAGTACTTTGGTATCGGTATCGCCCATCACTAACTTCTATATCCACCTATGAAAATATAAGCCAGAAGAGACAGTTTGTACTTGTGTACAACTACAATAGCTTAGTGCATATCACATGACATTGAGCCAATCACATTTTGATATACTAATCACTTGAGTGCAGCATGATGCACATTTTGATATACTAATCACTTGAGTGCAGCATGATGCACATTTTGATATACTAATCACTTGAGTGCAGCATGATGCACATTTTGATATACTAATCACTTGAGTGCAGCATGATGCACATTTTGATATACTAATCACTTGAGTGCAGCATGATACACACTTGTATATCAATGGATGGATGGATGAATTAAATTGTGAATGTAACTATCCACTTGTGATTGTAATCTTAATTACAGTTCTAATCATAACATACCCTCAGTGTTTGGATCTTTTAAAAACACATCAAGGCAGTCAACGAAGTTAGTGCCATTGAAAGGATCCCCACCTATACCTGTAGTAACAAAGATATTGCATGTAAGTTAAAATACTAATCTACTTTACGTTTATAACATTAATAACATCCACAGCAGTGTTTTTGATAAGCTTCTTATTTGGCACTGCACAGTTCTCTCTTTGAGCCAGTGGCACAGTTAATTATGATTATATTGTCACCAACAGTATTAACTCTTAGTTAGTTGGCTCAAGATATATTCCCAATGGCGCACACACTAACCATTGTTGAGCAAATTTGGCCCATGCTTCAAAACTTATCAAAAACTCTGATCCACAGACATTAGACAGTTAGTACATATGCGTAATTACTATGAGATTTTCATACTAATGTTTATTATGACATGTACTTTATATACTAGTCAATATAGATAATTACTATCTTGTAAATGTTACCTAGCTAGACAAGAAAGCAGCATTGGTTTATACAGTCTCAGGAGGAACTCATGTAACCAAATGAGGATTAAAATAACCCATTCATTTTTACAATTTAGTATCATGATATCATTTAATGTTTGTCCATGCGAGTTTGCCCATGCACAGAAGTTGAACACATGAAATTATAATAGGGAGAGGTTTCTTGCTCTGTGTTACCACCTTTCTACACCTGTAGAGTACTGAATGGATGTTTAAAAACTTTGGCTGTTGTTATAAACATCTATAGCAATTGGTTATAGCAAATTTGCGAGCTATATAGTATTTGATATTTCACTAGAAACGAGTTATGAGAACATTTCTCTGAAAGCAAGCCAATATTCAGATATTCATTCATTAAAGTAAACAAATATCTGGATAGTTGATACCAAAAACTTCTATGTATTGCAGCTCTGATGTACATCCAACTATATTGGGTATATGACTATATGGTTCAACATTTGTGCATGTGCAGAAATGAAAAATGAGCATCTTTATAGGAATTAAATGGGGCGGAGAAGTTCTTTACTAGCTTGTAGATCACATAACAAACACAAATGTTGTTGTTATAAAGATCTATAGTAGTTACAAACAGCAAAATGGTGAGCTATGTCACAAGAAACAAGCAGGAAGCTAATATTTGAATATTAATAAAATATTCATTTGCTAACGAAAATGAATATTTTGATACTTTATTAAGAAAATGCTTATTTTTATGGCCCGCAGGGCCATCCCTATGATTGCTTTCCCACGGGTTCGATGTATGTTTATATATATATATATATATTTTCTTGTGTCCACTTACGCGAGTATGCGTTGTATACGTAGTTAAGGAAGTTACATCATTCCCGGGGGCTCGGTCAATTAATGGGCGTAAAAGAACGCGCGATCATTGATCAAGCTCTACACAGCAGCAGAAAGAAATCTGTGTAGCTTACGTAGAAACTGGAACTAATAGCTAGCTATTCTGCCTGAAATATATTCCTAAAGTTCTACAAGGTCCTTTGAAAGGTCAGGAGAGTAGATAATCAAAATAATAAGCTGTTGTCTTTCATGCTTGATAAAGTCAGCCATGATTACCGAATGCTGGACACCACAAAGCAGTCATAGAGATACGTTTATCTTTACTTAAATTTGTAAAGCAATCATAGGGATGTTTTTTTCTCTATATACACTTGTTAATAATTGCAAAGTGTTCATTTACCTATACAAAGAGACTGTCCCAGTTTAACATTAGTAGTCTGCCATACAGCTTCATAAGTCAGAGTTCCAGACCGAGACACGATCCCAATCCTACCAGGTTTGTGAATGTGTCCAGGCATTATTCCCATTTTGCTTTGTCCAGGCTATAAAAAAGAAATTATATACTAATAATTATAATAAACAGCAGAGGTACATTGCTTTGTGAAACTCACAACCTAAGACCTTGTTATATAAACTATGGTAAGGCATAAGTTACAAAAAAAATACTGTCGTGAGAAGTCAACAGTATATGGAAAGTTTGGGAAGAGCAGGTAAAAGACAAAAGGTAACCATTAGTCCAGATATGGGGTCAATTACAATACAATGTAATATATTACTATTACTATTACCTTAAAAATCAGTAAATTACTATTACTATCACCTCCTAAGTCAATGTAATATATTACTATTACTATTACCTTAAGAATCAGTAAATTACTATTACTATCACCTCCTAAGTCAATGTAATATATTACTATTACCTTAAGAATCAGTATATTACTATTACTATCACCTCCTAAGTCAATGTAATATATTACTATTACTATTACCTTAAAAATCAGTAAATTACTATTACTAATACTACCTACATGTAAGTCAATATACTAATTATATTACTATTTCCTTAAATTACTATTACTGCCTAACTCAGTGCGTTGAGGTTTTAAACTAAATCACCATTGCGTTCAATGTTCATGAGTTTTTCAAAAATAGAAGTCTACACTTTTCTGGACCAAAACATTTCTTTCCAATACTAAAATGTCTCTCTACTGGCCCTGCTGTATTACTTAAGGTCAACTACTATTACCTCAACATTGAGCTTGTATATTACTATTACTAATACTATTACTAATACTATTACTGTTACTATTATCTCAGTTTTTTTAATGACCTATTACTATTATTATTATCTTATCTACTATCCCATTACTGCATAAAGGCTAGAAAACATGTATACATACATAATTACATATGGTACCAGGGAAGCCAATAGATTTTAGGAGTACAGGACAGCAAGGCCCAAAGTACAATAGTTTCGTTCCTACAATAATATTTAAAGGTGAGTTGGCAGCCTCTCGTGCTCAGTGGCTCCCATGCTCTGTGGTTATTATGGTAGTGGTACTATAGCAACATGTCATACATTATGTATTGATCATGTGGCATTCTTACCCTGATGACACCTGGACAGTTTGGACCAACTACTCTGGTTTTGTTTTGTCTCACTAGCTTATGTTTGACCTAAGAATGACATGTAAATATACAAACTATACATATGTATATATATTAGTGTGTGTGTGCATCATGTGTGTGTGAGACTGTTTATCTTAGTAAGTACATGTGTAATGTGATATATATATATATGTATATATATAGAGGCTGACCTTTACCATATCTTGTTGTGGTATTCCTTCAGTTATAACTACAACTAACCCAATCTCTGCTTCTATGGCCTCTATGATTGCATCAGCAGCAAATTTAGGAGGTACATATACAATACTAGCATCACATTCAGTGGCATCCTTAGCCTATTATAAATTAATACAATATCACTAGCAAAATGAAAAGCATTGTGTAGCTGAGGCAGCTGAGGAGGATTTACTGTGTGGCACATGAGTGTGCTATGAAGATACAATATCACTAGCAAAATGAAAAGCATTGTGTAGCTGAGGCAGCTGAGGAGGTTTTACTGTGTGGCACATGAGTGTGCTATGAAGATACAATATCACTAGCAAAATGAAAAGCATTGTGTAGCTGAGGCAGCTGAGGAGGTTTTACTGTGTGGCACATGAGTGTGCTATGAAGATACAATATCACTAGCAAAATGAAAAGCATTGTGTAGCTGAGGCAGCTAAGGAGGTTTTACTGTGTGGCACATGAGTGTGCTATGAAGATACAATATCACTAGCAAAATGAAAAGCATTGTGTAGCTGAGGCAGCTGAGGAGGTTTTACTGTGTGGCACATGAGTGTGCTATGAAGATACAATATCACTAGCAAAATGAAAAGCATTGTGTAGCTGAGGCAGCTGAGGAGCAGACTTTCAGCTACAAAGTGCATTCATGTTCTTCCAAAAAAGAAAGAACTGAGTGGGATTCGAACCAGGTACATTCAGCTCCAAAGTGTATTGATACAAAACAGAATAAAAAAGTTGGATTTGAACCAAGGAACCTCTGGTCTCAGCTCCAGACTAACAAACAATTTTTGTTGTTTGTTCATTCAGCTGACTGCACTAAATGAGGCTGGCTCAGGCTCCCTCAATTATTATTGTGATATATTATACTTCCAAGAAAGTGGAGTAGAGTAGAGACAGACAGAGAGAAACAAACCTCTTTCACAGAATCAAAAACTGGTAGTCCCAGGTGTATCTTTCCACCTTTCCCTGGTGTGACTCCGCCCACCATATTACTACCATATGCAATAGATTGCTCACAATGATAGGTTGCCTACAATAGCAATGGTATTATTAACGAGTTTATCATGACAATAATTATTATGTTACACAATAGTCTGCCTTTCAATTTTATTTATATATAATTGTCCTTGTAATGAACGTCACAGTTCAAAGGTCAAGCTACATGGAGAAACCATGGCAACAATGTAAAACCGTGCCAACAATTTAGTAAATGGAGAAGTCGAGAATGGAATAAAGAGGCTAGAACAATATGTATACAGATCCTCGAATGTCTGGCTTACAAGACCAGTTAGGATGTAAACATTCAAGGCATTCAGAACTACTTTGTACTCCACTGACATACAGTACCTGACTTTAGTAAGTTTACATACTATGATGGGATCTACGCTTTAAATAAGGTGGTACTTCTAAGTAGTACTATAGTGCTACTTTGTACTGTAATCATAGTAATGTGTGAACTCCAGGTACATTTTTATGTGATAGCATAGCACTGTGTAGTACATTCAAAGTACAGTGTACTTCATTCACAAAGTACACTATAGTAAATGTAAGTATAGCGATAGTACGTAAACTTAATAACGTCAGGTCTTAAATACAATCCAATACATAACAAAAGTGCTCAGACGTTGAAAAATAAGGTTCTAAGGATTGACACAGAAGACGGGAAGCCTAGGGAATCCCCTCTCCCTCTCAAATATATTTGACATTACCAATACACAGGCTTAAATTACTCAATCAAATGACTAAAGATCTTCACTTTATCCTCTGTGATTACAACAATTCTCTTGACTCAATTAATTTTGGCATCCGAGTTTAGTACGTATTTGTAACTGACAAAGCTTTACATAATATTCTACATGTACATGAATCTCCCTGGTTGCTATGGCAATGTAACGTGTAATTATGCTTACCGCTTTTCCAGTAAAACCTTGACATATGATTTTTGTGTCTTTGCTTAGCATAAGGTTAGGACGAGTTGTGGAGTAACAATACGATCTCTTAGTTACTACTTGAAAACCTTGAATAAAAAGAATACGTTGAATAGGGAGTTTGTGCATGAAATCATTAGCTACGATAAATAGAAAATATACCCACACTTTACTAGTCTTGTATCTTGATACGAAAAAGGTGGGT
Organism: Petrosia ficiformis; assembly: GCA_947044365.1. Classification (NCBI taxonomy): domain Eukaryota; kingdom Metazoa; phylum Porifera; class Demospongiae; order Haplosclerida; family Petrosiidae; genus Petrosia; species Petrosia ficiformis. The sequence goes on along the minus strand of OX345640.1, from coordinate 7,645,294 downwards.
CCAGTAAAGAGTGATAAACTCTTCAAATTCTTGGTCCAATGGTCAGACATTTTTGCCATCGTCCTTTTTGATTGGAAAGGGCATTTGACACTTGGATAAAGAATTTGAAGTAACTGTTCCAGAACTTCTTTCGCCCATAAGGCGTGGTCTGAGAACAAGACTCCACTTAACAGGTATTGCTTAGATTGTATAATTATGATAATAGTTACTTAAGGTTGTAGTCTTTTCCGTGGGCGGATGCTACTCCAATCAGTTTCTAGTCTTGCCAGCTTCTTGTTGCATACAATCTGGTTCAATTCTGTATCTTTTGGAAGCCACACCCACCCGGGGGTATAATTATTGGGCCTAAATGTTTTGACTGATAGTTTATTTTCAGAAACAAAGCTAAACACACCCTTCGGGTGGTGGAGGGGGCGGTAGGCGGGAAACCCTGGCAGGGTAACTGTAGTTGCTCTCTGAGAAAGATCGGAGTTTGATAGTGTCTAGAAAGGTAGATTTTATGGTTTCAGTGAAAAGCTACAGAATTCAGCTTTCTTCAGCCTCTTGTAACTATAAAAGTAAAATGAATTTGCAGAAAACGGCTCTATTTGTTTTCTCAAAATGCATTGTACTTGATGCACGCCATGATTGGTGGGCATGGCTTTCTTGGTTTTGTACTTATTACAATGGCAAAAATGGACATTTTCCCAACACTCCCACTATTGTAGAGAAGTATAAAGATCATGAGAAGATATGAAGGTTGCTATTACACCAGGTTAGAGTCATATTATATAATATTCTATTTTGAAACTGATTGGAGTCGCATCCGCCCACTTCCTAGTACCACCTTAATGTACCTGTCAGCATAGCATAAAACCTTTTTCTTGGGGGTATTTCATCAGAAATCAATTACATTATCAAAATTAATCACACCCAGCTCGGGCCAGCTGGTTGTTTCCTACGTTTACAGATTTAACAAATTTCACTCTTCAATGGGGTGTATCCCTTAATAGCAAAATGGCATAATTATATATATATATATATATATATATATAGCAATCATGGCTGAAATATTTGCTTGATTTATACTTCAAACATGCATTATAATGTTTTAAGATCAATTTACCTCTGTATGAAGTTGCACCTGACCATTTCAACAGACTTCTAAGAGCAGCCATGATGATCTCAAGATACACCCACAAAACCAAACCAAGGGCGGGTCGCGCGCCAAAGGTCTGTCCAACCTGACAGAAAATTCTAATTAACTTTCGTTTATTTAGACCATTTTTGGTATCACTGAGTTCCTCCCACAGGTGCGCATCTCGTGTAATTTGAATTAATGAATTATTTCAATAACTGTTAGGAGATACTGATCTACTGTACACACTCCTCTCACTACTTCCGGGGATCAACTCAGCTTGGATGGACTTTAGTTATGCGACACTAGCTAGAGGAAATGGATCTAACCATTACTAATGGTTAGATCCATTGACAATTGTCGTTAAGCCATCACTGTAGGGAATTAAATCCTACCAGTCACAAATCTAGCTATTTTGGCCAGTAGAAAATGTTACCGTGACGGCTAGTATTATAAAAATCACTATAATTATTTGGTCGAAACTTGAGATTCTAGTTTGTTCTTTTGTGCTCTGATTGGCATTTTGGATTCTGCTTTCCCGCCACACGTCACACGAACTGCAGGAAGCCACACCCTCATTAATTAAGTACGTACGTACGTACATATATAGTCAGGCGTGGCCTGACCCTCGTATATACAACACATGACTGAAAAGGTAAAGGTAGCTATCATTGGAGCTGGACCAGCAGGACTATGTGGTCTCAGCCATCTTTCAAAGTTTCCTGACCGATTTAAAGTAACTGCATTTGAGCAGATTGGTAGTATTGGTGGTACATGGGTATACACTGATGAAACAGGCATTGCTAAAGAGACTGGACTCCCTGTTCATTCCAGTATGTATAAAAACATGAGGTGTGTGACTGTAAAAATATATTGTGGTATATTTCCCACTTCGGACATGCCCCTTGATCCTAGGACCAATAGGAGAAGGTTTACATTTCAACAAGCCACACCCCACATAGTACCAAGTATCCTCATTATAGGCTAGCAGTGCTTTTGTTTGTGCTAGTGCTTTATGTAAGTACATGAAATAATTAGAATATGTATGGTACTATACTACAATACTATGATAGAAACCCTATCCCTAGGTAGTCTCATCAAGCAAGACCCTACTTACTACAAAGGACGTTTGATTGGGTCTGGCTCTGTGAGACTAACCCCTAGGGTAGAACTGTACTAGCTAAATATAGTACCATGTTTGTGCCATACCCAGTAATAAATATTCTAATTATCATTGCATAATAAAGGGTAAAGCAATGTTGCTAATATCCAGTTTTTAAAGATTACAACTGATATTAACAAATGATATGATAATTTATGAGACAGTAATAAATGGTTCAGTATAATTACAGACCGGATACAGTACTTTCAGTCATGGAGTAAATAATTCCAAAATAGGTATGACAATCACTCACCCATAATAAGGTGTTTCACAACTAGAAGACACTAAAGTAGCCAAATTCAATAACTCCTTCTTAGTCCACATTTATCATTGCACCTATGTGCATAAACAATGCCCAGTAGGGTATAAGAAATATACAGAGATTGTTTTAAATATCTAAATATATTTTCAGGACAAATCTGCCAAAGGAAGTTATGAATTATCCAGGATTTCCTTTCTCTAAACATCTTCCATCATTTATTCATCACTCTGACTTCTTAGAGTATCTTCAGCAGTATGCAAAACACTTTAATTTATACCAGTACATCCAGTTATACACACAGGTTATTAAAGTGGCTCCAGTTCATGAGAAATGTAAAATGAAAAATGGTTTCTTGGATGATGTTGTATGGCATGTAACAACTAAAAATGTGATAACTAAAGAAGAGAGAAGTGAATTCTTTGATGCAGTTTTAGTTTGTAATGGGTAAGTCAATCTATAAGCTTGCTAATCAATGGACCATGGCTATTTTTACATCAATGGGTGGGACATTGGCATAAAAATAACCAATGTTGCAGTCCCATAAGATAGCTTCATAATCATTTATCATTTTTTTTTTACAGACATTACTTTCAACCTCACCACAATATAGCTGGAATTTCAAATTTCAAAGGATCACTCATCCATAGTCATAGTTATCGTACTTCTGAACCTTTTCAATCTCATGAAGTCTTAATCGTAGGATGTGGTCAATCTGGAATAGATATTGCTTTAGATATTTCTACAGTAGCTAAAAACGTCCACCTCAGTCATAGAGGAAGAGATACTTCCTCAAACTCTCCTCTTCCAGAAAATATCTATCGAGTTGGCACAACAGTTTCTATTTTGGAGAATGGTTGTGTACAGTTAGAAAATGGTGACATCATTAGTGTAGATAGCATTATATTGTGTACTGGATATGAATACGAGTTTCCTTTTCTTGTACCTGAATGTGGTATATGTGTTACTAACCATAGGGTGCGTCCACTATATAAACACGTATTTAACGCCTTATATCCTTCGTTGACATTTATGGGAATTAATTTCTTGATTTTGCCACTCACTTGCTTCGACATGCAGACACAGCTTGTTATGTCTGTATTTACAGGTTGTATTAAACTGCCTGGAAAGGATGCAATGATCGAAGATGGAGAACAAGATTTTCAGAGACGTCTAAAGGAAGGTTACAACCCAAGACATGCTCATCTACTTTCTAGTGCACAGTGGGATTATTATAGGGCGATAGCTGCAATTGGGAAGTTTCCACCACATGAACCAGTTATAGAATATTTATATGAGCAAGTAGGATTGGATAGATCAACTAATGTAGTTGAATATAAGAATTATCAGTATGAAATTATAGATAGTGAACATTGGATCAGAAAGGATTTTAAATCCACATCATAGTCTAATAAAAAACAATTAATTTTATAATTATTAGTATCGTTTGTGCAAATAAGCCACTTTCTTAGTGTTCATTGTCACGGTGTGTTATACATACCAACACCTTTCATTCAGAATTTCGGATTCCTATTTCCTAAGCGATATGTCGAAGAATGAAACAGCTACTCAACCTGAGTCTCAACCAGCACAGACAAATCGATTATATATATATATATATATATATATCAGTGAATAAAAAAGTATCCCTGTGATTGCTTTGTGGTGTCCAACATTCATTAATCATGTAGAGTAGTTTCTACAATAAAGCAGCTTTCTTTCGCATTAAATTCGCAATAGTTCTCGCGGGGCCCCCCTTCGCACCAATTCCCGCGCGATCCCAAGAGGAAGCTTGGGCTGGCCGGCCCGCGACACTAAATTAATTATTCTTGGTTCTGTAACGAGTTTGCGCCCGCGATCAACAAGTATTTCAAACTAGATCTAGTTCAAAGTAAATATAATGGCGCATGGCATGCAGCTATTACATTTACAGCTGCAAAAAGAACATCGCTATTAATTCGGTCAAGGCTAATAGAACTTTAGAAGACCATGATATATGAGGTAATAGTGATAGGTGCAGGAGTGGAGGGAAGTGCAACTGGATATTACCTTACTTCTAGAGGAATCAAGAATGTACTATTACTAGAACAGGTAAGATTATATTCATTCATCATGACCCCATTATATGTAATATAATGGGGTCATGTATATAATATATAGGACCCTTGTTTTGTGTCAGAGGATGGGATATAGCATGCTATATATGTACAATATATTATATGATGTTGATATAGTTAACTAAAGCAATACTATGTCAACAGCATTATGAATTTTATCGATTCATAATCTGATTATTCACTTTTATTTATTCTCATCATAGTTTGATGCTGGTCATAATCGTGGCAGCTCCCATGGAGGATCCAGAATAGCTCATATTGCGTACAAAGAGCCATACTATGTTGAAATGATGAAACAGAGTTTTGAAATGTGGAAGGAAATTGAAGAGAAGTCAGGAAAAAATGTGTTCATGTGAGTTATATATTCTTATAATTAAAAACTTTATCATTCATTTGTCAGTAAAACTGGAGTTCTTGGTTTTGGTAACAGTTCTGTAAATCACTTCAGTAGTACATTACAGTCAAACAATGTTCATCATAAGACTATGACAGGAAGAGAAGCGAACAAGATATACTCCAATCAACTACAACTACCTGATGAATATATGTGTGTATTTGCAGAAGATGCAGGAATGATAAGAGCTGCACATGCAGTGGCTACTCTACAGGTCAGTGATATATCACATGCTTCATGATTTCGTTACGTTTTTATGGTTTGGAGTTTACAGTGACAGCCGTCTAATAAGACCACTCTTGTGGGACCAGAGTTCCAGTATAAAATTGTATAAAAGCCTCAAGAATCGCTACCTTAAGAGACAGGTGGTCTTATTATACGAGAAGTCTTCAGGAAAGGCTCTGCTGTATTACTGTACTTCAATTTCTTTTCTTTTCTTATAGGAATTATTTGTAAAATTTGGTGGGACATTATTGGATAATCACAAAGTTACTGGTGTTATTCCTGGAGATATCATTGTTGTTGAAACTGATAAAGGTATTTTTAAAGCTAAGAAGGTGATTGTTGCAGCTGGTACATGGACTAACCTGGTGTTAGAAGGAACAGGATTAACGCTACCAATAAAGGTTAGTATATATGTTTATTCATAACGTTGAAAACTGAATGACAGTTAATGTCGTATCAAAATATTTGGAGAAAACATTATCCCTATGATTGCTTTGTGGTGTCGTCTTACTGATTTTCTAATATCTGAAACCCAACATCATAATACTATTATAGTTATTTGTTTCTTTGTTATTGTATATAGTTCAATGGTGCCTTGTATTATAACTACCGCTAGTGAAGTAGTTAGTCCATAGATACACAATTTAAATTCTGTGCTACTAGCGGTGTACTGTAAAACAATTGTACCAGTGTTCTCGCCAGGATTTCATATTTGGTGGTGCCACCCACGCTTTTAAATATATAAACATGATTTATCTTCAAAGTTGAGTTTACTTGATTGTATAAACAATGCAATGTGGTTTATAGGTTCGGTGTTAATATCATGTGGTTTCATTGTAATTAAATATAACAATGCTTGGTGGTGCAAAATTAAAATTTGAACTTCTGTTGGTGGTGCAGACAGTGGTGCAACACCACCACAAAAAGGCGTAACGAGAACACTGAATTGTACATTGTGCAATCTTTGTATTTGTAATTTTATTGCTTGTATTTTAGCCTGTGAGGGTTGAGGCACTCTACTGGTCTACTAGTAATCCTGATGTATTCACTCCTGATTCATTTCCAGTATTCCTGTATATTGATGAGGACGAGTATTTTGAATTTTATGGACTGCCTATTAAAGAATACCATGGTTTGATGAGGGTAAGTCAATCATTAATCTATAGTTATAATCAATTCATTAACCCTCGCCCATGTTGGCAGCTAGAGCAGGAGGGTTACTGCAATCAGGTTTCCTGTCTGTGTGTTTGTGTGTGTGTGTCTTTTATCAAACTCTCCAGACAACTTACAGCATTGTGACTTCAATCATGCTACCAACAGACTTGGAATTATACAAGGACCAAAACAGAAAATAGGCTTTCCCTAAAACGATTATGATAATTATGAGTGACAATTATGACTCACGATTGCCGTTTCACCACTTTTAGAAAACTTCTGGTAGCAAGAGAGCACATGAAAGTAGTGGCTGCTAAAACATCAAGCTGGCTTTAGGCTTTCTGTCATGACAGTGACTTTCTAGCTCTACCTATTCATGTGATTGAAGCCACAAACTATTTTCTCAGACTGCGCATCTTATACTAGGAATATGTAGTAGTACTGGAAATATAAAACACACACATATAATTTTATAATATATATCACTGTAAAAACTCATTGGTTGTTCTAACCAATTTGATTGGTTATATGAGTTTCATCTGCTAAATAGCACTATGTTCTATATAAAGTAACCAATACTATACATTAAAAAACAATGTTTATTTTCTGTTGTAAACATGTCTATTATGTTCCCAATGGGAAGTACAGATGTACTATCCATTAGGAATATAATAATCATGTTTTTGACGGAATTTAAAACATTTATTATAACCCAACAAATGGATAATACATCTGTATAATAATCATGTTTATAACTGAAGTAAAACTGTATTCTTTGTTATGGCATGTACCTTATACTAGTTCAAGATGAAAAGTGATAAATTATTACTACTTGTAATCATTACCTACCAAGAAAAGAATCAGCATTGATTTATACAGTCTTGTGCCGGAGGAATTGAAACTCATGTAACCAAATCAGGGTCGAAATAACTCATTTTTGTTTACGATGTAATCTTAGTACATGTATAATAATTATTATTATAGTCAAGTATTATCTGCAATTATTAATTTTCTTCTCGGTAATTGTTCTTGTTTTCCAATCACACTTGTGGCAAGGGTTCTGAACTGCAAGTGCATTCATTATATATACATATAGAACTACGTTTAATTTCCATGGTGTTCTTGAGCGTTGTTACAAGTTTTTGTACGTTTAGTTGGAGCACTATAATTTTTAGGAGACTGTCTATTCATATTTCATGTTTATTACTTAAGTACATAAAATTATATCTGGCCATCCAAAAGGATTTGGAACCTGCAAGCACATAACTTAATGTAATCTGGTATACCTTTTAATGTTTGGTGTACATGATGTTGTAATAGCATCATGCAGCCACACCGCAAAGAATAAATCGTTAAATAACCATTTTATTGGTTAGTACAGTTGCATGGAATATCATGAGTTTCAATTTAGATTTTCAATTGTCATAGAGGATGTTGTGGCTACATGCATGTATGTTACTATAACATAATGTGCACCAAGTATTGGAAGGTATAAATTAAATTTTGTGTTTGGGGGTTTACAAACCTTTTTGATGCTATAAGATGTATGTATTCTGAACAACCAACTAACTGTTAAATCCTTGCAACTGTACTAACCACTAAATTAATTATTTTAACTGGGTTTTTTTTGCAGTGCATAACATCCTCTATGACAGTTGACAAACTAAACTTAAAGTCATGCTATTCCTTCCAACTACCGTATAGCCGGAAATATTGACGAGAATTATGTTTGGTGATTCACTCAAAAAAGGCAATTGGCTGTATCTAATATTTGCGATTTCTTCACTAGCTTGTTGTTTTTCCTCCAAAGTAAGTCCAGGCAAACCAGATTGAGAGGAGGTTTTTCCACTTTCTTGAAGTAACGCAACATTCTTCACTCATATAACGTGTTACAGTACCGTAGTAACGGTAGTATGCTTGTTTAACGCATAACACGTGGCCGTGAAACCACACCCTGAAATTTTCAAAATTTGCGAACTTTTTTTTTTGCCGATGTTACAGCTAGTCGCCAATTCGCCAATATTTGTTCCTCGTCAATATTTCCAGCTATAAGGTATACTAACCAATAAAATGGTTACTTTAACGATTTAATTTTGCAGTAATACCTGTTTTTAGAGCTAGAAGAGGACATATCTGTCCTGAGTCTTTACTATCCGAAGGTATACACCTTGCTCCTTCATATCCAACCATGAATAGTAGTTTTAGTAGTATAACTAATTGTATAATAATATTTCTACAGATCTCTTATCATCATGGAAGTGAGATCAGTGATCCAGAGAGGAGAGATAGTGATCCTCACAGCAAAACTAGTCAAATGGTATCTCAATTCATTCAGAAACATTTCAAAGGAGTGAGTATTAAACCAGCCATCATGGAGTTATGTATGTACACTATAACAGTAAGTTCATGGTTTTAATTATGGAAATATAATTATACAATGCAAAGTCTCTTTCGTGACAATTATAACATGTTTATGATGGAAAGTAGAAACAATGATTATCTTACTAAGGAATAATACATCTATACTTTTCCATTAGGAACATAATAAATATAATTTGATATATATATATAAGTTTTTTATTCAATTGTTCATATTCTTGGTAATTAATTTTTAGGCTCATTAAAATTGTTGTGAGAACTGGATGCTTCGACCCGGGAAGGCTCTTCAGGCCAAAACATTCTGTTCTCACAATTATTTTATTTCATTTCATTTCAATAAATCTCAAAATTAATCACTAAGAAATAGTAGATGTGTTTATAATGGAAAGTGAAAATTGTTTTTCCATTAGAAAATGACAGAAGCTCATGATAAAACCAAAACCTTTTTAGTTTTATCATGAGCTCCTGAAAATGATAATATTGACTTCCTAATTCTCTATAAATGCTTCATTATTGATAATTATAATTATTATATAAACGAACTATTAAATAAATGAAAGTCATGCAAACAATCAATTAGTTAAAATAACTGATCAATTTGTATAGTGTCTTCCTGCTGGTCTGTAGAACTCGAGCGCACATACCAATGCATGATGGTACTTGCTTAACTAAGTATACAATGGATAGTCACATGTGACACGAGGATATAAATATAACAATTATAATTATACATTAAACCTAATGGAAAGCAATCATTGTGATTGCCCTGTGGGAAGTAAAAAAATCCACTTCTGTATTTGCAGCCAGACTCAAACCCATTCATGGACAGGCACCCACTCCATGCTAATATAGTAATTGCTACTGGATTTTCAGGTTTGAACTATAAACTTTTGCCCGTAAATTTATTTTATTATAATTATTTATTTAGGTAAAGGATTCAAGTTTGCACCAGTGATTGGAAAGATGCTGAGTGAATTAGCTCTCGGGCATCCTCCTTCAAATGATCTCTCACATTTCAAGATTGATAGATTTAAAAACTCAAGATCTAGACTATAACTAGTAATTGTTATAATATTTGCTGAGAGTGTAACAATGTATCATCGTTCTAAATTTTTTATCAATAATTCAAAGTGGATGCATGCATGGTAGCCAAGACGGCTATCAACTGACTTTTCCATACATTTGAATTCCAGACAGTCCAACTTGTCAGAATTGTAGTTTTGTATTTATTATCTAGATTTATATTAGTGTTCATTAATCAGAATTTAATTCAAGCAGAAACTTACTGAAGAGAATGGAGAAAGATAAGTGGATGATGTTGTCTTTGTGCTGGTTAGCAATTATATTAATGGTATATAGTAATATACATACTGTGATTCGTTTCATTATAAGAAGACATTTGAAACAGTATAATATTATTATGTTCATATCAGAGTGTTCAATTGCTAGTGCCTAATCTAGCATGTGATACTAGTCAAAAATAAAATTTTTGGAGTGCTGATATTCACCATAAAAAGAGCACTTGCAATCATATGCAGAGTATATGTTGTTCATTTCCAATTGGGAACTACCAAACTGTTGAAATTTATCAACTTTCTACTTGCAGTACTGTATAGAGAACGCAGCAAGTGATTGACACCATTACATTTTACTGTAAAGCATGCGGATGTAGATCTACCGTTTATTTTTGTGTATTATCGTGTAATTTTTAATTAACAGTGCTACGTAGGCTGGCCGGTATGACCAGACTTTCTTTCTGCCAACAACTAGTATATAGCTTGTTACAAAACTAAAGAAAAACAAGTATAGTCATAATTATTATATTACAAACCTGATAGCTTTTTCTTATTATTAGTATAACTTCATTATCTTGCATGAGGCAGAATTTATGTCAAGCCATGATATATGAGGTAATAGTGATAGGTGCAGGAGTGGAGGGAAGTGCAACTGGATATTACCTTACTTCTAGAGGAACTAAGAATGTACTATTACTAGAACAGGTAAGTTTCTGTGTAGTTTCTTGGCGTTGAATCTGTAGTATTTGGGAGGAGCTGGCTGTTCCACTGGGTGGGTGAATGGGCGTTAGTATATTAATACTGATTAGACTATAACCCCAAAATACCAAAACCCTATAGGATCAATTGCAAGGGCATTGGGCTAGAATCCAACGAGGGGTATGATATAGTTCCCTAATACCTAGCCTTAGGGTCAATGACTGGACTGCACATACTGTGTCCAGGCAATTATTTTTCCAGTACTGGAGAGATTAATAATAGTTCCTTTATGTGGTATAATCTATGATAGCACAGCTGTAAACATGTCAGTTTGATTACTTTAGATATATATAAATTAATATTAATTCAGTTTTTGCTAATGTACACAGACCTCCTATTGCCACCTCGTATGCATGTCTTTTTATTTGTAGGACATGTATTGATATCTTCAATTTTGTATAAATACATGTATATCATGCACGCTTTTTAAATATGATGTAACAAACATTACTGCTGCATCTATCTATATAATTATAGTGGGCTGAGTACATAGCACATGGATGAATGGTCTAACCCGCAAAACAGTATAATAATATACAAACACTTTCAAAATGTGTATCAAAATCAAGTAAAGGGTATTGCACTTTATATACAATATGAACAATTTCCAGTAAATGATTTACGTTTAGTCCCCTTTGTTTCTGAGCCCTTCAAATCATACTATATTAATCTTGTTCAGATTTGAGCCCAAATCTTCCTAGACCCTATGATTTGATGAATTGTGGTCTCTACACCCTATGGTTTAAAGTCTCTAGATTCTATGGTTCAGCGGACATGCCCACATTATGCCCATGATAACATACTGCAGCTAATGGCTAATGCCTATTCTTCTGTTCTGCAGGATATTTTCTTCCATAAGTATAACTAAGTCAATAAATATATGAATGTGTTTATTCCACAAGACTTAGTGAACTTGTATAAGTGGTGTTGCTCATCAAGTTGGCTAAGCCATGCTTGATGAGCAATCAGAGAGGCTAAAGCTCCTATAGCCCTCCTGCTTTCGCCACCAATGTCCATTGTTAGCCATATTGAATGTTCAAAACATTTTAATTTGCTGTTATATAGTTTGATGCTATACACACACGTGGTAGCTCACATGGAGGATCAAGAATGGCAGCTGATACTTATCGTGAGCGCTTCTATGTTGATATGATGCATGAAGGATTTGGAATGTGGAAAGAAATTGAGGAGAGATCAGGAAAAAAACTTTATACGTCAGTTATTAAAGTAAATTAATGTAGATTGTTGTCATACCAATTAAACATGAAGTGGTCTTAGGAACACTACATAGTCAACTTCTCATCTTAATGAAGATAAAAGGAAGTACTTCATATTAGACATTACTATGCATTTCACCAATTTTTGTTTATTCATATAGTGCTGTATATACACTGTATGTATGATAAAAGAACGATGGATATGCACATTCAGCATTTCTTGTTTCAATACAATAATGAGTACATGCATTATAGTTGTTGCTAGTATAACTGCGACATGCTGTAGTGTTCCTATACTCTTTCTTCCTATTGAGAAGGAACCGGGGGGACGTTACCATTACAAACTATTATATTTGTTATTCAATTTTCAACAGTAAAAATGGACTTCTTGGTTTTGGTACCAGTGCTGTAACTAGATTCAGTAGTGCATTACAATCAAATAATGTTCGTCATAAGATTATGACAGGGAGAGAAGCTAACAAGATATATTCCAATCAACTAAAACTACCTGATGAATATATGTGTATATTTGCAGAAGATGCAGGAATGATAAGAGCTGCACATGCAGTGGCTATTCTACAGGTTAGTATATTTTTGAATATACTACACATGTAGACTGGACATCATATAGCACCAGCTCAATATAATTATAGCATTGATATGTCTTTGGTTAGTACAAGTTTTTGTTATTATGGCAAGAAAAGTAATTGGTCCTTCTCTATGTAAACAATCACTTCATTGCATTATACATTCCATGCAGGCAGTACAGCATTCTGTGCTGTTCTGTTAACATAACTAGTGGATTGTTACTATTTACAATAGAAAAAGTTGGTTTTACATCCTTCTCTATACCCTAGTGAAAAGTATTGTTTCATTTCAGGAATTGTTTGTAAGATATGGTGGGAAATTGCTAGATAATCACAGAGTGACTGGAATTATTCCTGGAGATGTCATTACTGTCCAAACTAATAAAGAATCTTTTAGGGCTAAGAAAGTAATTATTACAGCTGGTGCCTGGACTGGAAAACTGGTAGAAGGAACAGGATTAACACTACCACTACAGGTTTTATCATAGTTACCATAAACAGACATACATCATAGTTACCATAAACAGACATACATATATGCAATTTGGCAGATTTTAGGAATAATTATATTTACTAGGGATGGGCGATTATGAAAATATGAGTCAACGATTATTGTTTTTGCAAGTATCACGATTATTGCGATTATTGGCTACCTTACATATGTATGTAGATTTCATTCAACAATCAAATTGATACCTTTTATTTGTTGAGTAAACAGTGTTGAAAAACTGATTTAGATGTGATAGTACTGAAAACCTGAAGTTATGGCACAATAATTGTTATTTTTGTGACCACGATATGGCAATATTTAGACGATACGATTATCACAGGAAATTTTAATCACGATTATCACGATAATCAAAATATTGCCCATCCCTAATATTTACTATTATGTATTTATGAATTTTAAGACTCATGAATGTCTTCTACTTAGCCTGAGAAGATTGAAGCACTCTACTGGTCAGTTATTAATCCTGATGTATTCACCCCTGATTCATTTCCAACATTTCTGTATATTAATGAGGATGAATACTTTGAATTTTATGGACTACCTATAGACGAATATCATGGCTTACTAAGAGTAAGTCCCCCTTTGATACTGTATATGCATTCACTGATCCACTCTTGTCTTCATAATCTTTGCATTTATATTTATATTTTATATATGTTTCAAATAGATAGGTTGTCATTATGGAAGTAAGATCAGTGATCCAGAGAAGAGAGATAATGAACCTCACAACAATCGCAGTCAACTAGTATCTCAATTCATTCAGAAACATTTCAAAGGAGTGGATGCTAAACCTGCAGTCATGGAGTTTTGTATGCTCACTCTAACAGTAAGTAGAATGTGTACATGATAGGATGAAGCATGGTGTATGAGCATATATACATTACAGATACTATGGTGCATGTGTAATTGCCATGGTAACGTTTAATATCCTGCCATGCAAGTTATATTAAGTGCATCAATATTTTATATCGTGTATTGCTAATAATGCATGTAGACAGAAGCAGAATAAATATTTATATTGAATCATTGTTGGTTTTCAAACCTTTCTTGTGCATCTAATATGACAATAATAACTCGTACGACCAACCAATTAAATCCTTACAACTGTAGTTACTGTACTAACCAATACATTTGTTATTTTAACAATTCTATTTTTTCTGTATGATAATTATATAAATGTCAATTGCGTATATAATTATTTGTAATCGTAATTTTTTTCCAGCCGGATTCGTATCCAATCATGGACAGACATCCAGTTCATCATAATATAATAATTGGAGCAGGATTTTCAGGTTTGAAACTGTAACTATAAACAAAGCTCTTGTTTTTTTTATAATAATGATTATAGGTAAAGGTTTCAAGTTTGCACCAGTGGTTGGAAAAATATTGAGCGATTTAGCATTCGGACATCCTCCTTCACATGATCTTTCTCCTTTCAAGATTGATAGGTTTAAAGTCGCAAGATCTAGACTATAGGAATTAAGGATTGGACTAAAATGAACTTAATAGATTATGCAATATTAATATATGTATTATATCATGTAAGTATAGTCAGTACATGATTGATAACGTTTTGGCTATCCACCTTGAAGATGTGTGTTGGGAGACCTGATAGACAGAACCATGTATTGTTATATAGCTGTATCCAGGCATCGCATGACACCGGCGCACGTAACACGCGATAAATTCATTTTTGTCTCGCAATAATTGTTTGCCGGTCCAACTGTCATGACGTCGATATTCAGAAGCTACCGGTTCCTGCAGCAGGTATGACCGACCTTTTTAAGGCTTTTTTCCACAAATAACTAGTTTTTGCCTATTCATAGGCACAACTTATCATTGTTAATATAAATTCAGGCCATGATATATGAGGTAATAGTGATAGGTGCAGGAGTGGAGGGAAGTGCAACTGGATATTACCTTACTTCTAGAGGAACTAAGAATGTACTATTACTAGAACAGGTAAGTTTCTGTGTGTATATATATATATATATAATATGTGTGTGTGTGTGTACAATTATATAATCGTAAAAATTATTATACTTTAATAATTATTATGTATAATGTTATATATATATATACATAATTATATATATATATACATAATTATATATATATATATATATTATGTATATATATATATAATATATATATATATAATATTTATATTTATATGTATATATACATATATATATATATATATATATATATATATGTATATTGAACAATAGTGTAGTAGCTATTCAGTTACCTCAGTCATAATCATAGTAAAACCACCTTCAGAGACTAAATGGGGTTCTGAATGTAACGTACTAGTTGAATTTAGCAAAATGCTACTTTATATAATTATATACATACTAGTGGAATTTAGCAAAATGCTATACTTATATATATATATACAGTACTAGAAATCTAGTTACATTCCTTACAATAACTCTTGCATTACAATGCATTTGAAAAGTCCAATTGGAATATCTAGTATAAATGACCACATCAATATGACATCAGTATTTTATTTAGTCTCATTCCCAGACCACCACGCCCAATTATTGGTGAAAGACATTGTGGAACTGTTGCTTCAAATTCTTAGTCCAAACATCACACGTTTGATGACCAATCCCTTTTTGTCATCACCTTTTTTGAGTGGAAATTACATTTGACACTTAGACCAAGAATTTGAAGCAACTGTTCCAAACTGTCTTTCGTCCATAGGCTGTAGTAGACTTGAGGAGGGCGACAAGACCGATTCTATAGGCTATTTGCCTGGTACTGAACACGAGCACTGCAAAAATGAAGTTGTTAAAATAGTTAATTTATTGGTTAGTACAGTTGCAAGGAATAGTGGAAATTGTAATTTAATTGGTTGTGTAAGTTGTTATTACTGCATGTGATATGCATGCAGTTTCAATTACCCTAAGTCTAATAGATCTTTTAATTAAATCATTGTAGATTTCAAAACCTTCTTTGTGCATCTAATATGAACATGATAATTGATTATGGTACATTAGTACAAAGAGTCTATGAGGTTCAATGATAAGAGTGGGTGGGTGGTGAGGAGAAGTTTAGTATATTCATACCATCTCTAAACTGGTACCAAATAAATATTCTCCTCTTCTGTATGGATGAAATAAGGAACAATAATATTGACAATTGTGTCTACATTGTAAATCATAATAATATGACGTTGAGTTTGACTTTGCTGGTGGAAGTTGTATAACTACAGTGGAATTTTAAAGGAGGTGTCCCCTCTCTGCCCATGAAATTTGGGGCTTTGGTGTCCCTGAAAGGCAATCTCGTCGGTAACTGAGACGTTTATCTTGCAGAGTAAACCCGATACTGTGGGTTTAGCTGGTACCAACATGTGTATAGTGGGTTCATTTTTTTGCCACAGTTGGTGTCAAAAGAGGGACAACAATGCATTTGGCTTAGTCGTACTAATCGCTTGGGAACTTTCAGGTCCTGGTGAGCAAGTTGTAGAAATAGTACTCCATGTTGGAAAAGAGCCAATTTTGGGGTACAGAAAGTGAACAATAACCGAGATATCTGCAAATGGGGAGCATCGCCGCTTTGAAACATCTAAGGCCACTTTGAAACATCTAAGGCCCTCAGTTGTGGTTAAGGTTTAGGGTTTAGAGTTTAGTTTAGAGTTTAGTGGGCATCCTGGTTTATGGTTTCTTCAAGTTTTAGTTTACATTAAAATTGTTTTAAGTAATATAGTGTCCATTTATGTCCAATTTATTTTCTAGTTTGATGCTATACACACTCGTGGTAGCTCACATGGAGGATCAAGAATAGCAGCTGATACTTATCGTCAGCAATTCTATGTTGATATGATGCATAAGGGATATAAAATGTGGAATGAAATTGAGGAGAGATCAGGAAAGAAACTTTTAATGTAAGTTCTATTGTAAATTTTAATCATTAATTTTCATAATGGGTGTGGTCAATTAATTTAACTGATTCGCACTGTTCTACAGAGGAAAGGAAAAGGAACAAGTTATTTACCCTAAAACAGCAAGAAGGCAATTAATAAAGTTAGCGGCCTCTTCAGGTTCACATTCTTGCATGAAAGAGCCACACCTTTAAATTACCTGTGCAAGATTTTTTTAACATGGGCTCACATACATGGAGATGTGCCAATGAATGTATGCCCATTTGTATAGCTACACCACTTGTATGCACCATAACCGTAATTACACTGCAAAAACAAATGTTGTTAAATTAACTATGTAATTTATTGGTCCAGTTGCCAAAAATTGTTGTTGTTTCACTCATTTTGGTTGCTTTGTTATATACAGCGCCATATGTCTATAAGTATTACAATATGAATAATGTAAGTCCCTTATAGTATAGAGTTATGTTGTATCATGTGACAAATGTTTACTATAAATAGCTGCTTTGACGGTGACACTGTTACTGTCAAGCAGGATGAATGATGTCTTGTTTTACAGCGTATAGAGCTACTTAGCTACTTTGACAGTTACACTTACTGTCAAGCAGTGTGAATGACATCTAGTTTTGCAGCTTGTTCTTGCTTTCATAACAATTATTTATGTTTATAAATATAAAAATGAAACTCAATTAAATTGCTCAAAATAACAAATCATGTTTTACAGTGTATGTATAGACACACTGTAAAAATTAATTGGTTATTTTAACCCTAATTTGGTTAAATTATGCTCCTAAGACTATATCAATCAATTACTAATTTCTTTTCTTACTTCTTGTGATCTTGATATAATCATATTGACTATATAGTAAATTATAAAACCATAGTACAATGCAATGTCCTGGAACATAAAGTATGTAAACACATTAGGTACAGCAGATGTTATAAATGCGATGAAACCCTGTGACCACCTGAAGGTCATAAATATTTCTTGGAATAAATCATCTGTATTTGCCTTTGTGTCAAACCATTTCCTCATTTCCTCATGAGTGAACAAGACAGTATATATATGTAGACAGGAAGCTAAAGTCCGTTCGCGTTGAGTTGGGACTTTTCTCATTAAATATTCATCTAATTTCAATAATTACGCAATTAAAACTTACCGTAGTAACGCACATCCCACGCGTTGACAATAAAAACTTACCATAGTAACCACGCTTTTTCACGTATAGTCCTGTACTGTAATAACTGTGAGTTATATTATAATTCTTTTTACTGTCATTCATTACTTATTTCATTTTCTTGCATTTTTTATTCACTCACGAACACATTATCATCTATGATATTATACACCCATTTTACTTACCTCGAGGTAACTTTGTCGTTCCAAGTTAAACACACAGAGAGAAAGACAGGGACCTGCGTCTGTGTTTTCATTTACTACCACCGCGTGCTTTTAATTATATTCATGAGTAAAACCCACGTATACGAGTAATTTTCACCTATGAATATTTAATGAGAAAAGTCCCAACTCAACGCGAACGGACTTTAGTGATTGATGCATACGGTAATATACTTTGTATACACATATTTAAAATTACATTATCAATGCCAATATTGTTCATGATTCCATTAATTTAACCTAATGTTACATGCTGTAGTATCTCTAGACCTTTCTTTATTGAAGTGAAGATGTATGAATCTTATCAGTGATATTAATGTTTTCAACAGTAAAAATGGACTTCTTGGTTTTGGTACCAGTGCTATAACTAGTTTCAGTAGTGCATTACAATCAAATAATGTTCGACATAAGACTATGACAGGGAGAGAAGTTAACGAGATATACTCCAATCAACTACAACTGCCTGACGAATATCTGTGTATATTTGCAGAAGATGCAGGAATCATAAGAGCTTCACACGCAGTGGCTACTCTACAAGTTAGCATACACAGACCACTTCTTATTTCACATCATCACAGCTATACCTTTACAGGGTTCACTTACTGTGGGGATGAAGCTTTCCTCCCCTCCAAATCTTCTAGGCCTATATATTGATATACACCATGTAACTACTATATACCACAATGTAATAGTGTTTGTTTACATATGTACTTATAATAACACTATTCCAGTATTTACAACACTACTGGGAAGTTTTATTGAAAATGGAGCTGTTCTGGGACCTTTTTAGGTTAATTATTTTTCAGCTACCAGCTTCCACACCCTATTTACACAACTACATTGAGTTTTCCACCATTACTGTTATACCACAGACACTTTAACTTAATTTCCCCCAGAACACTCCATTAATATTTATAGTAAATTTTCATTGTTTGCTATGAAGTAATTGTATTACGGCTTTCAGCATACAAAGTAACTTAGTAACTGCATAAAGCAAACACTGAAACTTGTTTGCAATACTGGATTACATGTTATTACAATGTACTGCACTCAACATGTATACGTTGAAGGAAGATTGGTGTGCACTGTTTTACATGAGTTTGATAACTATGATACTTGTTTGAAAGTATTGTTTCATTTCAGGAATTGTTTGTAAGATATGGTGGGAAATTGCTAGCTCGTCACAGAGTGACTGAAATTATTCCTGGAGATCTCATTACTGTCCAAACTGATAAAGGTACTTTTATGGCTAAGAAAGTAATTATTACAGCTGGTGCCTGGACTGGAAAACTGGTAGAAGGAACAGGATTAACACTACCACTGAAAGTAATAGATAGTTATACGTGTATATATACCACACATAAATACATAATATGCAGGGGTCTTGGGAAGATATTAATATTTAATGTATATGTCACTGCGTAGAAAAAGGTTCTTATCAGATTTTCAATGTTTCGAAATTTGTTTGTTCAAATGTTTGAGCTTATAATTCTACTGTCTTTTGGGGGAACAACTGAACTTTCGATTCTCAATAATGAAGTGTTGTTGATGTCTTGCACAAGATGGCTGAAAATAACCTATTGACCTTAAAGAAATTGATGTTATATATTTTCTATATAATTATTATTTTATATATTGTTATGCCTGAATGCTGAAGCAACAAAGCAGCATGATACATCTTTATTATGAATACCTTTATTTAGCCTGTGAGGGTTGAGGCACTCTACTGGTCAGCTATTAATCCTGATGTATTCACTCCTGATTCATTTCCAACATTCTTGTATATTAATGAGGACGAGTACTTTGAATTTTATGGAATACCTATAGAAGAATATCATGGCCTACTGAGAGTAAGATTGTCTATGATACATCCACTGATCCTTATTATTGCATTTATGTTTACTATATGTTAGATTGCTTATCATCATGGAAGTGACATCAGTGATCCAGAGAGAAGAGATAATGATCCTCACAGCAAAACTAGTCAAATGGTATCTCGATTCATTCAGAAACATTTCAAAGGAGTGAGTGTTAAACCAGCCGTCATGGAGTTATGTATGTACACTATAACAGTAAGTCCATGGTTATGGTTATTGATAAAACATGGGGCCAAGTACTTTTACTTAAGTGTAGTTAAGTACAAGTTTTAAAGTAGTTGTACTTTACTTAAGTCCTTGTCTGTTAAACCAATGTACTTGTACTTGTACTTGTACCTAAGTACTTTGCTCACTACTTACAAGTATTTCTAAGTATTTCAGCTGGTTGATGAGGGAGTTAATATTCCAGCACTTGAAGTGACTTATGATGCTGGTGTATTTGCACATGCTGGCAACACTTATTTTCAGCTTGTGAGCTAAGTGCTGTATAAGAACACTGAACTCACAAGCACATTATAGGTGCATGCAAACAATATAATAATTGTGGGTTTGTTACTTTTTACATTAATGGTGTTTAAATTCTTTGCCTGTTAAACCAATGTAATTGTACTCTTACCTAAGTACTTTGCTCAGTACTTACAAGTACTTCTAGTATTTCAAGTACTTTCAAGAACTTTCAAGTACTAAAAGTATTTAAATCCTTAGTCTGCTAAACCGAGTACTTGTAGTTGTACTTTGCTCAGTATTTACAAGTACTTCTAGTATTTCAAGTACTTTCAAGAACTAAAACTGGTTAACACAATTATACTATATATTATAACTATCATCAAAGCTGGTGTAAAGTGTTTCACTGTACATGGCAATTGTGTTTACACAGTAACATAAGTACTTCAAATGTACTTAAATACACACTTAAGTTGCAATTGTCAAAACAGGGATTGTACTTGTACCAGTACAGTGGTGGTACTTATGTCTTTATAAAATACTTGTAATTAGTACATGTACATTCAAAAGTACTTGACTCCATGTCTGTTATTGATACATTCATAATGTATAATTGGTGTATCATGTATGTTTTAAGTGAGAAGTACAGATAATAATAATGCAATCATAATTGTATAGTAAATTATAAAATGGTAACTTTTTTTAGCCAGATTTAGCCCCAATCATGGACAGACATCCAGTTTATCATAATATAATAATTGGAGCAGGATTTTCAGGTTTGAAAGTGCATATATAACTATTACAAGATAATTATATTGAGAAAACAGTATCCCTGTAATCGCTTTATGATGATTATGTATCAATCATTGTTGAATGCCTCTACCTTCCTGCGTACTTGAAATCTGGGGCCTGAAGAAGTAATCAGTCTAGGTGCACAGAAACTGAGTTACTGAAGTACTCTCTCAAGGTTCTAAATGATGACTTCCTCATGGCTGAAACTCAACAACTTATTATACTTACTTTGCTAAAGAGGCCTGCATCATCTTTATACTGTTTTTCTGCTGTATGTTGTTGGTATTAGTTACAGTTTACATTCTTCCGGCTGGTCTGTAACTTGAGCATGCATTCCTTTAATTGACTGGGCCCCCAGAATCGCACAACTTGCTTAACTACGTATACTATGCATACTCACATAAGTGAAGCAAGCATATATACATTAAACCCCGTGGAAAGCTATTATAGGGATGGCCCCTGTGGGCCATAAAAAGAAAACTGTTAATGTAACCAATTATTTGTTACTGTAGTGGCAGTAATAATTATTGTAAATTTAGTTAGTGGGTACTGCTTCTCCTGCAGAGATACGTGGGAATGAAAAACTTAATTTGTATCAATTGTAATTAATCAACTATTGAACACTATTAGGTATCTTGCAGCTATCTAAGTTCAGACAGTACAACTATCTATAAAACATGATTTGGCCAAGCAAGCCACTGTCTGAGGGGAGGTGGGAGATTGCATATATGGAATAGTCTTCATTTTGGATTGTGTAATTATACTATCAAAATAATGGTGTGGCCTCTTACACAAAAGTGGGTGCTTACCCATCTTCAAATAACCTATATAACACACAACTTCCTTGCAACTATACTAACCAATAAATCAATAACTGTTATTTTAACAATTTTGTTTTTACAGTGTATAACATAAAGGATTAAAATCTTGTTTTAGGTAAAGGATTCAAGTTTGCGCCAGTGGTTGGAAAGATTTTGAGTGATTTAACCCTCGGAAATCCTCCTTCAAGTGATCTTTCTCCTTTCAAAATTGATAGATTCAAAGTACCAAGATCTAGACTATAGGAATTAAGAAATAAATTATTGAGTGATTTAGCACTCAAACAATCTATTGATGAAATCTAATATCATATTAATTTAATTAAGTTCATTTCTGCTGTAAAAATAATTATAATTATAAGTATTATTATATATAGTTACAACTGGAGCTATTTAGTATGGCAGTAATGGTCACATTTAGTTATAGTTACAGTATGTATGCGTTTATAGTTTCTCTCAATTTAGTTATAGTTATAGTTATAGTCAATTAACTAAAATAATATTAGGCTTACTAAAATGATTCAGTTGTATATACAATTATAGTTAATTAACTAAAAGTGCCATTATTGGATTTTAGTTAGTTATAGTTATTACAGCAATAAGTTATAATTATCTTAATTAACTAAAAGTCACTATTCCTTACTAAAAGATGTTTTAGTTAACTATGCATGCTTTGTTTACAAATGCATACCAGTTTTACAGCCAGATCAGGCATCCAACCCATCATAGTAATTTATAATAATTGGAACCTTAACCTTAAAAAAACGTTTAAATACTTTTTATTAGATAAAGGATTCAAGTTTGCACCAGTGGTTGGAAAAATATCGAGTGATTTAGTGTTCGGACATCTGCATTCAAGTGATCTTTCTTTTTTCAAAATTCATAGATTTAAGTCACAAGACTGAGTGATGATTACGTGTATAATATTAACATTCAACAACTTTTTTTGTGAAATCAATAATATTACAATGGGAAGCCATTTTTTTTTGATATTTCTGTATTGCAACTTAGCACAATATCTATCGCTGTTAATGCTGGTGCAATCACCGAGAATAGAGAAATTTCCAAAGATAATAAACATCATCCAACAGTCGAAACTGCCAGTGGTTCTTTTTTCTCACTCGCTGTAGAAACACCTGATTTGTGGAAACCATTTGTTACTCTGCAAACCATTGCTACTAGAGTCTCTCTCTACAATGGCTTGCCATAGAAGTTAGCTTTTAAAAATCTCATAGGACAACGTTCAGTAAAACTATGGGCTTACAATTCTAAATTGGTTCTTGATCATTTTTCTTTTTTATCTCCTATATATGACAATTTAACTTCTTTATTTATTTATTTATTATATTTTGACAATTGAAAAAATAAATACATAAATAAATTAAAAAAAATTAATAAAGCGCATGTTGTGCGCGCACAATAATAAGTAAAGTTGAAAATTACTATACGGATTAATAGAATGCAAGACCCTCCCTCCTTATTTGTAAGCATTTTGGAAATACTGATCTTGCTCTTCACTACTTCGTCAAAGCATCTCTTGAGTACATTGCATGAAGGCGCATGATATATATTGCAGCTGAAAGGAGTTAATTGGTGAGTGTATATGTGTTTATGTCTGTGAAAGAACTCGGGGACAAAACACTCGAGATAGAAAAGCCTTTGGTGGCCAAGAAAGGTTACAGTATGATATATAATGTTTATGTAGAATACACCTTGGCAATGTGTTTTAATATGCATGATTATCCCTCAGATCCAAAGGTTGGTGTAATAGATCACGAGCAATTGATTATTTTCATAAAGTTAAGCAGCTTGAGACAAGCATGTATAAATATATTTAGTCAACATCTAGATGGATTTTGGGAATGTTATTCATTTTTTACTCATTACAAAAACAAAACAGCTCACAGAAATAGTAAGCAGTTAACTTTAAACAGTTACTGTAGAATTATAAATGTTGTAATAAATCGATGCAACAATTTTATATTCTTTGTCAAATTTAAGTTATATATATATATGTGGTTTAGTTAAAATAGTATTTTTATTACCAGCAAAGGTTGGTCCGACATCATAAGTGATGTTATGTTATTAGTAACATTTCAATAGCTTGTGTATTTAGGTGAGGTAATAGTAGCTTCCTATGATAAGAAATATATAGTATACATCTCATTGTGAGAACTTGTATTCACCTATTTTTAGAAGGAAATCAAACAGTAAAATAATTTTTAATGTTAATAATAATTATTATGAATTTATTGAGAAAAATCACCATTCGATATTAGTAGTGATCTTTATTAGAAATGGGCGATTATGAAAATATGAGTCAATGATTATTGTTTTTGCAAGTATCACGATTATTGCGATTATTGGCTACCTTACATATGTATGTAGATTTCATTCAACAATCAAATTGATACCTTTTATTTGTTGAGTAAACAGTGTTGAAAAACTGATTTAGATGTGATAGTACTGAAAACCTGAAGTTAACAATAATTGTTACTTTTGTGACCACGATATGGGAATATTTAGATGATACGATTATCACAAGAAATTTTAATCACGATTATCGTGATAATCAAAATATTGCCCATCCCTAATCTTTATTAAAGTTTACATAATCTTCTCTAATGTTCTTTTATGTTTGGAATGCCTTTCAGCAGCAATGGATGGATGGATAGATGGATGAATGGATGGATGGATGTATGAATGGATGGATGAATGGATGGATGGATGGATGGATGGATGTATGGATGGATGAATAGATGGATGGATGTATGGATGGATGAATAGATGGATGGATGGATGGATGGATGGATGGATGAATAGATGGATGAATAGATGGATGAATAGATGGATGAATAGAAATGTGTTGGTTTACACATCAAAATGATTATAGTACTACTTTCAGATTCTGCAGATTAAAAAAAACCAATTATTTTTAACTTAAAGTCTTGTATAACAATGTGATAATGAAGTAGGACTTGTTAGGTAACAGTGAGGTTATGTTTGGAGTGGTTATGCAGCTGTGACCACATCAGCTTTTTTTAATGCATTCAGACATCATGTACTGTATATGTAATGAATGTATAATTATAATTAGTACATCAAGTTGAATGTAATATAAATTATAAACACATTTTATTCATTGCTACGTAGTCCATGTACACACTCAATGATTACATATCTACATAACAGTAACATTTTTAATAGCCAGTAAAGATATTGTTTCGTATTGAATTCACTTATAGTAAACAAGTAAATACACCTGTGTCTGTCTGCATGTGTGACTGTGTGTGTGTGTGTGCGTGTGTGTGTTTGTCTGTATATATTTATGTGTGTGTCTATATCTGTGTGCTTGTGTGTGTATGTGTGTACATGTATGTATGTATGTTTTTGTATGTCTTTGTTCATACATGTATGCTGGTATGTGTGTGTCTGAGTGTGTGTATTTGTCTGTGTCTGTGTGAACATATGCCTTGATTGTGGGACACTCAATTGGCTGAAGAAGAGTTTAGGCAAGGTATCATCGATTTTTACCATTGATTGCTCTGAGGAAGAGCTTGGCCCTAGCTTATGTACTACGGTCTACTACCTAGCCAGTGTGTTTTTGTATGTGTCTACTCTATTCGCTAAGGAAGAGTTTGGGCGAGGTATCATCGACTTTTACCATTGATTGCTCTGGAGAAGGGCTTGGGCCTAGCTTATGTACTGCCTATCCTGTCTGTCTATGTCAGTGTACCCATATGTATGCATGTTTGTGTACATACATGTGTGTCTGTGTATACCTGAGTATGCATTCTTCACATATTAAAGAAGTAAAATAATACACATGTAAATATTTTAGCAGTAACAGGATAGTTCTATTTTCAATTCAACTGATTTAGTTATGTACTGAATTACTGAATAAAATCACCTCGCTAGTATCTGATTTAACAACTTTTGTATTCAGTATGTAAATATTAACTGTCCTATACCAGTATACTAAAGTGGTATTACTATTATGTACTATAGTAATGTATTGATTGTCTGTAATAACTTTTCAATCTCTTGAGAGTTGTGAACTATGAGGTGTGAAAATATGCTGTTTGAAATATTTTAGATAATGATGATGAGACTTGTTTTCATTGTCAGAAGCATTTTTAGTGTCTGTATTTTACATATACTGAAATAAACACAATATATATATATATATGTATCCCTATGATTGCTTTGTGGTGTCAAACATTTAGTAATCATGGCTGACTCTGAAACACTACACACTATTATAGTTAATATTTTTATTATATGCTTTCTTATTTTTTAGAGGTTCTGGTGGTCTGTGCAACGCACGTTCTATTACCTTCCATGCCGAGGCTCCCAGAATGATGCAACGTTTTTAACTACGTATACAACTCACGCTCGCGCAAATGATACAAACATATATGATATATATATGTATATATAAACACAGATCGAACTTGTGGGAAAACAATCATGGGGATAGCCCTACGGGCCATAAAACTTTATCACAGTTACTAATTAATATTGTCAATAATATGTTCTTTTTCTGCTTGAATATTCTATAAGGAAATATATTCCATAGTCCTTCCTTGTCAGGCTATTAGTAACATGATCAATATAGTAAGTTGATAAACACAGTATTTCCAGTACTGTGTACTATCAATACATTACTGTACTACATAATAGTACTGTGTGCTATCAATACATTACTGTACTACATAATAGTACTGTGTGCTATCAATACATTACTGTACTACATAATAGTACTAATTAGTACTGTGTGCTATCAATACATTACTGTACTACATAATAGTACTAATTAGTACTGTGTACTATCAATACATTACTGTACTACATAATAGTACTAATTAGTACCATGTACTATCAATACATTACTGTACTACATAATAGTACTAATTAGTGCTGTGTGCTATCAATACATTACTGTACTACATAATAGTACTAATTAGTACTGTGTACTATCAATACATTACTGTACTACATAATAGTACTAATTAGTACTGTGTGCTATCAATACATTACTGTACTACATAATAGTACTAATTAGTACTGTGTACTATCAATACATTACTGTACTACATAATAGTACTAACTAGTACTGTGTACTATCAATACATTACTGTACTACATAATAGTACTAACTAGTACTGTGTACTATCAATACATTACTGTACTACATAATAGTACTAATTAGTACTGTGTACTATCAATACATTACTGTACTACATAATAGTACTAATAGTACTGTGTACTATCAATACATTACTGTACTACATAACCAGTAATGTGCACTATTGACTTAGTACTGTGTATTATGTTACTATATTACAGTATTACATAATAACATTAAATGAGGTAGTACATTTCAGTATAATATATTTTGTAAGATGTTGAAACTAGTATAACTAGTTTCAGTGTCTTTAAGTTTAAATCTAAATTTGGTCATATTTAAAGATTAGTTTAGTAATAAACAAACAACAGTTCTGATAGTTAAACATACAAACATATATCGTAGTGAATAGTAAAGTGTATATATATGTAAACTCCTCATTCATATAATGTTACAATACATATTATATTAATTGGGAAGTTTACATAATTTGTTGTATATACTTCACAATGCTATATGATTATAATACATGTACTATATACAGACACCCTTACGACAAATATTAATGTCCTAATTACAGGGGTGTCCTCATTTCATGTTTGATTATAAAACACAGTTAGGGACTTTTGTATGTGTCCTTAATACAGGGATATCATCATTTCAGGATGTCCTCAATAGAGGGATTTCACTGAAATTATAAGTTCAGTTCATATTACCTTGTTCCCACAGTCTAAAGGTCTATGGGGATTTTGCTCATTAATTATTCATGATGTGGCTAATAAAATATGCATATTATTATATCATCATTATGTTTAAGTTATGTTGACTATTTGTCACTAAAATAACAGTTAACACAGTTGATCTGACAAGAAAATGATTGTCATTCTTGGAGACCTGACAATTTATCTCCCTCCTTCCTGTACATGTCTGTCTGTTTATGTGTGTGTGTACGTGTGTGTGTGTGTCTATGTGCCTGTGTCTGTGTGCGTGCATGTGTCTGTGTATCTGTCTGTCTATGTGTGTATGTGTCTGTGTGTCTGTCTGTATGTATGTTTCTGTGAGTGTGTGTGTTTATGTGTGTCTATATCTGTGTCTCTGTGTGTGTGTATGTCTTTGTGTCTGTTTGTGTATGTGTCTGTGTGTGTAGTCTTGGTGTTAGTGCATGTGTGTGTATATGTGATATATCTCAGGGATATCTTTAGACTTAATCTAATGTTTACAGCTAGTAATAATATATGTTAATTATGACATATCTGGTTTTAATTAGTCCTTGTAATATAATTTGGACTATTTGAATACAATAAAATGTACATATAGAAGCCTTGAACATGTACATGTACATGTATATATACAGGTACATGTATATACACTGTTAAGAGTTGTACGTGTACAATGTACATACATGTACATGTATATGTACATGTACATGTATGTAATATCATAATCTCATATCATGTTTTTAATGATACCATTTCTGTATCACATGTGTTATGTATAATTATATACTATATCATTATAAGCCATATTTACAGTGTTGGCTGTACTCTAACAAATTATAGTGTGTTCTATTCCCTTTTGTGAAAAGGGATGGCGATTCTCCATCTGGCATTATTCTATCAACAAGATATATTGAGAAACATGTATCCCTATAATTGCTTTATAATGACTATGTATAAATCATTGCTGAGCGCTAGTCTCTCTACCTTTCTGTGTACTCGAAATCTGGGGCCTGAAGAAGTAAGTGTAACTGCAGTCTAAGTTCACAGACACTGAGTTATTGAAGCACCCTCTCAATGTTCTACATTATTCCTCATGTTTGAAACTCAACAACTTATTATACTTACTTGTTAAAGATTACTGCATCATCTTTATACTGTTTCTCTGCTATATACAGCAGTTATTGCTTTTAGTTGCAGTCTTCGGTCTTGCTGGTCTGTAGCTTGAATGCAGTCTTCGGTCCTGCTGGTCTGTAGCTTGAATCTTTTATGCACCAACCCCCACTGGAATGACGCATATTCCTTAACTATGTGTACAACTTATACTTGCGTAAGTGACACAAACATGTATGGATTCATTGTGGAAAGCAATTATGGGGATGGCCCTATGGGCCATAAAAAAAGCACAAAGCCAAATTAAACGGCTTAGTGTAAAGATTTGGCTAGTTGAGTATGTTACTATATCCTTCATAATGGAACTTCCCAGTCACTGATTCACTGACTAGTATTTCATGAAAAATAGAGTACAACTAGTAACCATGGTAACGGTAACATATTCTAGATCGGGTATAGCCAAATGTAATCTATTAGGGCTCAGCGAAGCAAAACCAAATCTTGTTAGACTACAAATTAGCTGTATTCTAACAATATAATGTTACTATTTCCTTTTTTGATAATGGAACTTCCCCCTCGCTGATTCACCAGAAATAGTGTCGTACAGCTAGTAACCATGGCAACATATTCTATGTATGTACTATGGTGAGCTTGCCAGCTTCCTAACCTGGGCTGATGCTAGTTAAAGTACAGATGTAGTTGTACATTAACAATATAAAGTATGTTACTATTTCCTTTGTTGATAATGGAACTTCCCCCTCGCTGATTCACCAGAAATAGTGTACAGCTAGTAACCATGGCAACATATTCTATGTAGTGTACTATGGTGAGCTTGCCAGCATCCTAACCTGGGCTGATGCTAGTTAAAGTACAGATGTAGTTGTACATTAACAATATAAAATATGTTACTATTTCCTTTCTTGATAATGGAACTTCCCTCTCACTGATTCACCAGAAATAGTGTACAGCTAGTAACCATGGTAACAAACTCTATTTGATACTGCTAATAATAATAATAATTATTATACTGATTACATAGTCATTACTCAAAGTTTCATATAGGATCATATAGCCAGGTAAAACAGTATAGGAAGTACCTGGGGGCGGGTATCTCCCCTCAGATCTCTCAACTGATTATTTAGGCCATTTGAGATTACTTCTGAGCTCAAGCCTTCGTAGAAGGCTTCACGGTGGTTACACATGTTAAACGTCTGTGTGGAATCCAAGGGCACCTCTCCTTTTATGTGGAACGGCTCCAATTATAAGTAGATTTGTTGTTGCATTGTTTAAGCATTGGATATATTTTCAGTATCTATTAAACAAGAATTAATGAATATATTAAGATGGGTCCAAGTGGTTAGTGATTATCACTGCCAATGGGAGAAGGTAGAACTTTGGTAGCTTATCTAGTCATGATGAAGTTAGTAGTGTATGGCTAAAACTGCTTTTAGTAAGGTACTTTCTTAACTTAAACTAAATTCCAGGTCTCAATTACTCTAACTATCCACTGAAATGAAAATGGGGCAATACTTTTATGAATGGGACTAGAGACCAGTTTGAATCAAAACCTGTGTCGTAGGTTGAGTATGGGAACTAAAACCAGGTTGTAGTCCAGAACTGAAACCTGGTATCATGGGTTTGAGTCTGATCATCTAAATTACTTTTGTTTTCATTTTTTTCACAGATTTTCACAAGTCATAATGCCAGGTTTAGATAGCAGTGGTAAAGTGGTGGGTATTTTATTGAGAGAAGATCATGAAACTGGAAACTATTATCAATGCTATGTTGTGATTAGTTTTGAAACACATCTACTGGGAATGTATCCCATCGAGGCTGAGGTCTGTGTGTACATGTATGTGTATATGCACATGCATGTCTGTGTGTATGTGTACATGTACATGCATGTCTGTGTGTATGGGTACATGTTTGTATGTATATGTACATGTATATATGTCTGTGTGTATGAGTACATGTTTGTGTGTATGTGTGTGTACATGCATGTCTGTGTGTAAGGGTTCATGCATGTCTGTGTGTAAGGGTACATGCATGTCTGTGTGTGTGTGTACATGTATGTCTGTATGTATGGGTATATACATGCCTGTGTGTAGTGTACATGCATGTTAGTGTGTATGTGTACATGTATGTCTGTGTGTATGTGTACATGCATGTCTGTATGTATGTGTACATGTATGTCTGTATGTTCTAATTATTACTATTATGTAGTACAGTAGTGTATTGATAGTACACAGTACTAATTAGTACTATTATGTAGTACAGTAATGTATTGATAGTACACAGTACTAATTAATACTATTATGTAGTACAGTAATGTATTGATAGTACACAGTACTAATTAGTACTATTATGTAGTACAGTAATGTATTGATAGTACACAGTACTAATTAATACTATTATGTAGTACAGTAATGTATTGATAGTACACAGTACTAATTAATACTATTATGTAGTACAGTAATGTATTGATAGTACACAGTACTAATTAGTACTATTATGTAGTACAGTAATGTATTGAGTACTAATTAGTACTATTATGTAGTACAGTAATGTATTGATAGTACACAGTACTAATGATATGTTATGTGTTGGTTAGTACCGTATTAATTTGTTAGTATACTAATTATATCTGTTATGAAATAATCTAATAACTCTTTAATTATGGTAAAAGTAAACAACCTTCCGTTAATGTAAACTGAAACTTGAAAATATGCTGGAAGTCCTCATAGTAGCAAAGTGGCTGGAATTCACTTTCCTCTTGGTACATACCTCCAATCTACTTTCACTACATTACGTGTACAGAATTCTTAAATTATCCTGGAGGGACCTTCTTTGTCGGACATTCTCTGTTACTAACAAAAACATTTTCACCTATAAACTTACCAACAGAAGCAGTTAGTGGTACAGGAAGTGCCATGTACTGTGTGATGTCATATGACACACTGTCTCATGACAAGCAGCACTAAACATCTGTCTTTCTAGCCTTATCTAGTTGAGCAGTTAGTGGTACAGGAAGTGCCATGTACTGTGTGATGTCATATGACACACTGTCTCATGACAAGCAGCACTAAACATCTGTCTTTCTAGCCTTATCTAGTTAAGCAGTTAGTGGTACAGGAAGTGCCATGTACTGTGTGATGTCATATGACACACTGTCTCATGACAAGCAGCACTAAACATCTGTCTTTCTAGCCTTATCTAGTTAAGCAGTTAGTGGTACAGGAAGTGCCAGGTACTGTGTGATGTCATGACACACTGTCTCATGACATGCAGCACTAAACATCTATCTTTCATACATGAACCTTTAGTAGTTGGTAGAAGAGAATGTGTCTAGCATTAGATATTGGTGATGGTAAAAAGATTGTAAATTATTCCAAACTAAAGTTATTCTGAGGTCATGATGAATGTGAATCACCTTTAGTCATTAATAATTCAATAGTTTTTTAAAAAACTGTTTCTTTTATTCATACTCAGGGTAAATCTGATCTCTCAAAATTCACCCCTTTTTCTGAAATCAAATGTCAATATATCACCAAGGTAACTAATTGAAACTCATGAATATTAATTAGACAAATGATATCAACTGTCCAAATTGTTAATGTAGAATTATAATATGTGTATGTGGTGTGTGGCAAGTCTTATTATTACTGGTATAGTTATTATTATTACACATTATTTTTGTTTGTAGGTTGGAATTGCATCTTCAAGACCGAGAATACTTAACTGTTTTGGTAAGAATAATTTTATTATAATTACATAATGTTTACTTGTTCTTGTCCCCATGTTACACTCACTCTCTTTCCCTTCTTCCCTCCCTCCCTACCTACCTCTGTCCTTCTCTCCCTCCCTGCGTACCTCCGTCTTTCCCACGTTCTCTGCTTCCCTCCATCCATTCATCCCTTACCCCCTCCCTCCATCCCTCCCTTCCTAACTCCCTCCTTCCCTGTTTCTGTTACTTAGAAATTGTCACTACTGGTGTAGTTCATCATTTTTGCGTAGATTCTGTAGAAGAAAGAGATGAATGGATTGAAACAATTAAACAATCATCAGTGAGTATCTGTGTCTACATGTCTGTGTGTATATCTGTGAGTATATCTATCTGTCTGTGTGTCTGTGTGTATATCTGTGAGTATATCTATCTGTCTGTGTGTCTGTGTGTATATCTGTGAGTATATCTATCTGTCTGTGTGTCTGTGTGTATATCTGTGAGTATATCTATCTGTCTGTGTGTCTGTGTGTATATCTGTGAGTATATCAATCTGTCTGTGTGTCTGTGTGTATATCTGTGAGTATATCTATCTGTCTGTGTGTGCTTGTCTGTGTGTCAGTGTGTATATCAGTCTGCCTGTGTGTACATGTCTGTGTGTGTCTGTGTGTATATCTGTCTGTCTATGTGTGTGTGTGTCTGTGTCTGTGTTTGTAACACATATAAAGAGTACATTTTATATAATTATTATTATCCAGATGAGACAAGGATCTTATAAAAATATTGTATCTGCTCAAAAGGAGAGATCAAAAGATGTTGGATATAGAACCCAGATTGTAGCTGGAGTTATCAGAAGGATTCCAATACAGGTATATGTTTGTTAAGCATCTTAATATGCTACAAAGATGGGGCTCAGTAAAGATTGAGGTTATGAACAAAATCAGTGTTATGAAATCAAGACATTTATTGCTCCGCCTGACTGTCTATCTGTCTGTCTGTTTGTCTGTTTGTGTTTCTGGTATACATGTACTTGTGTATTCATTTTATAGGGTGAACAATTTGATGATGAAGATGATAGATCTGATTTAACCTTATCAGGTCCTGCTAGTATAGGGGCTACCCCAATGGAACAAGATTCTAACGCAGGTATCAGAAAAACAATAGAATTTCCAAGAATTATAAAAGCTGGGCATGCTACAAAATGTGGAGCCGTAGTAAGTTAATGATATACATGTATACATACATGTATGTATGTATGTATGTATGTATGTATGTATGTACATGTATGTATGTATGTACATGTATGTATGTATGTATCAGTGACTTGGTTAATGTTGGCCTTTTTTCACAGATGAAAAGTTGGAGAAGAAGATTCTTTGTTTTAACAGAGTCATCTTTAGG
This sequence comes from Petrosia ficiformis, assembly GCA_947044365.1. Lineage (NCBI taxonomy): Eukaryota > Metazoa > Porifera > Demospongiae > Haplosclerida > Petrosiidae > Petrosia > Petrosia ficiformis. Next base: position 7,610,816 of record OX345640.1, on the reverse strand, counting down.
CTATTATAAGTCAATTGAGGTAATCTTGATGGATGGGTAGATGGATGGAAGGATGGATGGATGGATGGATGGATGGATGGGTAGATGGATGGATGGATGGATGGATAGATGGATGGATGGATGGATGGGTAGATGGATGGATGGATGGATGGATAGATGGATGGATGGATGGATGGATGGATGGATGAATAGATGGATGAATAGATGGATGGATGGATATGGATGAATGGATGGATGGATAGAGGGATGGATAGATGGATGGATGGATGGATGGATGGATGGATGGACAGATAGATGGATGGATGGATGAATAGATGGATGAATGGATGGCTGGATAGAGGGATGAATAGATGGATGGATGGATGGATGGATATGGATGAATGGATGGATAGATAGAGGGATGGATAGATGGATGGATGGATGGATGGATGGACAGATAGATGGATGGATGGATAAATAGATGGATGGCTGGATAGAGGGATGGATAGATGGATGGCTGGATAGAGGGATGGATAGATGGATGGGTTGATAGATGGACTAAACAGACGTCCAATCTCACTTATACATGTACTAGTTTTATACATGTCATTATTTCTAGGAGGTTGATCCTATTCGAAGTATACCTGCAAGTGATTTGACTTCAGTAGGGAAAAGTAAACTGTAAGTATATATGATATTTCCAGAATAGAAATAATGTGAAAATCAGTGCCTCCCCTGCAATAAATGGGGCTTTGACAAACAATTAATGGGTGTGGCCAATTATTTTATGCTCTTAATTGATTTGGTATGTGTGAGCACGATGTTTTAGTAAAGAAGCTAAGAAATTAGCTTTATACTCTCTTCACAAAATCATTAAAACATCAAGAGGATTTGGTATCAGCCTTTTGCTATAGTCTGTTCACATTCACAATGTCCTTAGAATTATGATGCGATGACTTTATATATGTATAAGGTATATATAGTTTAATGTCATAAGGTTAATACATGATTATACTGTAACTCAGTAATGAAGCAATGGATTAAAATTTGACATACACAAAAAAGGACAGGAAGGATAATTATATGAAAATGGTGCAGGTAAAAAGATTGTTGGACATTTCTGAGGACAATGTGAACATGAATGACCTTTAATTACTGCTCCAGCTTTTGTGGTAGTCCTGGGAAATGGCTTGAACCACCCCTCCTGCCCTGGTAAAATTTCACTTTACAGTAATCCTCTCCAGGGAAGATCGATTGTATTGTAATTGTTGTATCTCATTGTCTTCTTTCTTTCATAGACACTCTGGTAAAGATCATCTTATAGAAGTTGGAACTCCTCAACGTATTTTTTACATTCAGGCTGACAGTGATTATGAAATGGATGAATGGCTGAAGGCATTTCAAACTGTAATCAGTTCTCTAAGAATTAGTGGATCAGTTGTAAGTTGTATTATAACAATAATTACTTATTAAATGTCTTTCTCACACTATACTTAGTTGAGATAAATAATTTTGATAATAGCTGATCATGTGACTTGTGGCCAATTAGAATGCAGAAAATATATCACATGATTAAGCTATTGCTCACCTCTACTGATGTTCCTGCTCCAATAGCACTGGTAGATACCGATAAGAGATTTTATCGCTATTCTGATAAGCCAATAATTACTTTAGATATATACAAATAGCCGATACCGATCCGATATTCTGTCTACCTCTAGTTTATGCGCATGAGCATTTTCTCAATAATTATGAGTATCGTACAAGCACTTAATGATGCTATAATCACAAGAAATGACATTATTGGTACAATATCAGTTACTGTTGAGAAATAATTGATACCGATACTAAAAATAATGTCCGATAATGACCAATACCAAATACTGATCCAATTATCAGTACATCACTACACTTTACTGTACATTGTGTATTAATATAGCACTCCGGTATAATACTCTATAATAGTAGTTAACGATAACTAAAACCCCTTTTAGTAAGGCACTACTAAGAAAACTATACAAAATTACAACTAATAAAATATAAATTGGAGCACTTTTAGTTATTTAACTAAAACTAAAAATCTTTTAGTAAGCCTAGTATCATTGTTATAACTAGTTTAAGAAACCAGGCATGCATACTATAACAGTAACCTAAACAAGGTCAAACTAAAACAACACTAGTCAATCGAGCTCTTGTTTACATAATTCACTATGCATTAGCTATTACCTTTAATGTTTAAGCAGTGCACTCATTGTATCAGCCATATTGTGCTAATGGAACAAACTGATTGCTTTTCTTGGATACAAAATTTGATTACATTCTATACAAAATAGCTGTATATAAGTGTTTGCACTTGATTGAAATTAGTGGTGGGCGATACTAGTAATTTCTCTTTCGATACGATACCAAGTAGTTTGGGAATCAGTATCAATGGTATTGAGTGCTTTCCCGATACTTCATAATGTGCATAATACACATGATTACATAAACATCAAATGTTATACAAATTCATTTTAAAATGTGGAAGCACTATGAAATGTTTGTGTTAAATGGATGTGTCAGATTAAAAATAGAGGTGTGGTGACTGGTATCAATACCTGGACATTACTTGATACCAGAAATTTCAGATGTGAGTATCGAAGTATTGAGCACTTTGGTATTGAATCGCCCATCACTAATTGAAATCTTTTCCTCAAAAATGGCTGACTGACTTATCATCACCACTTTTAGTTATAGTTATAGTAGGACAGCTGTAATTGGCTAACTAAAGTTTACTAAAAGGGTTTTAGTTAGTTATAGTCGTTGCAGTAGACTTGTAATTTAGTTAACTAATATGTCACAATGCCTTATTAAATATGAGTTTAGTTATAGTTATAGTTAACTACAACCTAGTATTAGAGTTTTGAAGCATGGGCCAAATTGGCTCAACAATGGTTAGTGCGTGAACAATTGGGGAAAACATTTTGAGCCAATTAACTAAGAGTTAATTAATGCTGTTAATGATGGTATAATCATAATTAACTGTGCTACTGGCCCAAAGAGAGAACTGTGCAATGCCAAATAAGAAGCTCTATGGGCCATTGGTGTGCCACATGAGCTTATCAAAAACACTGACTATTCCTTATAATATACTATATTCCAGACATTACCAGGGACATCGAAAGATTTGAAGCCACGAACAAACTCATCAGAGTTGCTGTTTGACTCACCAACAGATTCGGATAACCCAGACATAATGGAGTACAACTCATCGCCTAAAATGATGAAAAGCCCTGGAGAGTCTCCAAGTATATCAAGAGACAATGGAAACGAACAATTGCAGAGTAGCTCAGAGGAGGATTGTAATTTTACACTCGGTACACGAGTGTAATATTGTTAATAACTATTATATTATTGATTCTGAAGTATATCTTGTAGAATAACAACACAAAAATATATTATGATATATTATCTGTAATGTGATTTTAGATTCCTGTATTATCAAAAACTATACGATTGTTATGCCTATATTTTTTATGTTCTTTGTACAAGTGTGTTATTGATTCTTACTTCATTATGTAATGTTGGTGGAATAAAATTAACCACAAGTCTTTATTATGGACATAATTACGTACAGAGTGTATTAATAATTATAATTAGATTAACTTAATTGATTTTGTTTTAGTTAACCATGCTATATAGTCAGAATCACTCAATTATAGAATCGTTCTTATTTTTATGGTCATCCCTATGATTGCTTTTCCATGGGTAATAGCATGTGCAGTCTGGCTCTACTTGTAGTTTTACGTACAAACTGGAACTAATACCCCTTCCAGGTGCAATATATTCCTAAAGTTCTACAAGAACTTCTAAAAAGAAAGAAACTAGAGTAGATAATTTCAGACATGATAAAGTCAGCCATGATTACTGAATGTTGGACACCACAAAGCAATCATATTCTCTCCATAATTATATCTTCTTTTATAGTAAGGAAATTATATTAAATATAAATAAGGTCAGGGTGGTACCTATACATACATACATACATACATACATACAAACATACATACATGCACACATACATACATACATATATACATACATACATACATACATCATATATACATACATACATACATACATACATACATACATGCATACATACATACATACATGCATACATACATACATACATATATACATACATACATACATACATCATATATACATACATACACAACTCACTCCAGCACTAATACTCATAGTGACTACATATATATGTACAATAGTTGAGCTGATAATAATTATATATGTTATAAAATAAAATGATACATTTTCCAAAACAGTATATTTAATATTACAACTCTTTCATATTGTGACTTAACATAACTGATAACTGTTTTTCCAAAATATTCACAATTCTTGGGAGCTCTGATATCTTCATCTGCGGTTCCACCATTTCCTTTTCCTCTTCATTTAAATTCAAATCTATTCTTTCATGTCTAACATCTTCCAAGATACTCTTCCTGATATGATTAGCTGTACTAGCTATTTCTGATATTGACTGACTGGATTTACTTCCTATAAGTAATATACATGTATATACATGTGAGTATATGTACATGTATATGTATATGTACATGTATATTTGTATATGTATGATTAGAATTATAAATATATAGTTATGTTATGTGTAAATGTAATAATCAATGTATATTATTTATATAAACAATTGTACATAAATATACATACATACATATGTACATACATACATAGTTACATACATACATACATATATACATGCATACATGCATACATACATACATACATACATACGTGCATACATAAATAGTTATTAAATACATACATGCATACATACATACATACATGCATACATACATAAATACATACAGACATACATACAACATACATACATACTTACATACATATATTCATACATACATACATGCATACATACATACATACATACATACATACATACATACATACATACATACATACATACATACATACATACATACATACATACATATATACATACATACATACATACATACATACATGCATACATACATACATACATAAATAATGTTTCAGGCAATCTATTATGTTCCTATAGATTAGTTTTTGATTTATTATTATTTCAATCTCCAGTATACATATCAATGTTGTTAGTATCTAAAGTAAGACTAGAAGTCTTTTAATAAGTAGTTAACTAATATTTAAGCTAAGGTATAGCTAAAAACCGTTTAGGGATTTAGAATTATTTGTGGTTAACTGAAGTGAAACAAACACTTGAAATTTACAAGACTGACCCTCTGACCTTTCCTTGATGTTTGTAAGCACATGGTGGTGAGGATTAAATGAAGGACAGTACAGGAAAGAGGTATGTGAATCTTTTGTAGGCTATAAAATGTATACATACAGTGTTGTTTTAGTTAACTATAACTAAAACCAGTTTTAATAAGACATTGTGAGTTTTGCTAACCTAACTAATACTAATAACTATTACTATATGAAAAGGGGAGAAAATAGTCACTTCTTGTTATTTAACTATATCTAAAACCATTTTAGTAAGCCTAATATTAATTACAAATCATTATTTAGGAAGCTATTGGTATACTATATCTCTAATTAAAAGTGGTCATTATTAGCTATACTGACACAACACTAGTATATTATATATATATTTAATTATATATATAATTATATATGACAGTAAACATGGTATATATATTTTGTTTAGGACTAAATGATTCGTATGTAGCAATAATTCCTATTGGTGTGGGTGGATTATTATTACATCATCGTCTGTGTATTTTAATGTTTGTCTGTCTGTATAAGACTGACTGTATAAACAAGCATTCATGATCATTATTATTAACAGTCATCACTCTAGTGAGCAGAATTTGTACTTTATACTAATAATTAATACAATTGAATTTTATAGTGTATATCAATGGAGAGATTAGTGTTGTGTGTGACTAGTTCAATGATGGTACTGTAACTGGTGATCCTGTCAACAGAGCTGTTTAATACGACAGGTATTGAAGCAAAAAAGAGGTATAAATAAATAAAGTTTGTAGCTAGCAATACAAAATTATAGTCAGGCAGAAAAAATTTATAAAGCAGTAATAATTATTATTAGCATATAATTAATAATACAAGCATTGTAATTACCTTTATGCTTTTTAATCTCTTTGGATACACATTGCCTTAGTATTTGATCAGCCTGATGTAATATACTATCAAGTGTAATCTGTCTTGACTTAGCCTGCATGTGCATATAAATATATATACATTATATATACATGATAATAGAGTCATATGACCGGAAGTTTTATTGCACGGAACATCACCTGACCGGACGTTTTATTGTATTGCGTGTCACATGCTGCTAAGTAAAAATTGTGAGATTACTCTCTAATTTCTTTAGTTTTGGCGATGGTGAAGTTAGTAAACATGAGTTGTGATAAAATTATGAACGAGGTAAGTTATGTTTATGATAAAATGTGAAAGTAGAGAAGTTTATATATGTGCAGTGCTGAAAGTCTTTTTTCAGGTTGGAGGTTGCCCGAGATAGCTACTGTTTTGGGATTTAACTTGTGAAATGCTTCAAGATTACCATCTTTATCATGCCGGATAGTGTGAATAATAAAGTATTGCTAAGTAGTAATAGGCAAAAACAAGCATTATTTGATAAATATATTATCGCACAGATACCTGGGAAATATTACTCGTTGGATACAGCGTGCCACTCGTCCTTCGGACTCGTGGCAACGCTGTATCCAACTCGTAATATTTCCCGGTATCTGTGCGATAATATATATATATTTATTATTATTAATACATATTTTTATAAATAAATTTTATAAACTGTCAAATTAATAGTTGTACCTTCATTTCAAGATCTTCCATGATTAGCGGAGGTACTGGGTCTTCCATAGATGTCTCGCAAAGCTGAAACACTTGATCGCTGAAATAATGATAATAATAATTATGATGCATGTGGACTAAAACTATACAGTTGTAATGTTTTGATGTATAGACTAGTACATGTATATATAACAGCTTATATATATATATTAAATGGTGACATTTATAAATTCATTAGAAAGGTGCAATTTTGAATGTGTTAGTTGTTTTGTGACTTGGTCATCCTGACATGTACTGCTTCTTGAGAGTGCATATGTTACAAGTACAGGTATTTGAGACCTACTGAGATAACCACACCCATTTCTGAATAGCTATGCTTTTACGTAAGTAATTTTAAAACTCGCAAATTTATAATTCTGATGGGATTGTGTGATTATATTTCTTAAGTCAGCTTTCCAGAACTGGAAATGAATATAATAGGAGTACTGATAGAACACTTACACTCTGTGATGATTTTCTACATTTGGCTAGCGGAATTTCTCATATATTTAGCAAATGCTTGCTGTTCATATCATACCACTTTTTCATAATAGTATTATAGTATTAATTTATATGAGTGGGACAAACATACCAAAACAATAACAATCTTTTTTAAATGAAAAGTACTTGATATGTTTTGCACTAATAGAATCTCAGCGTTTATTAAATAGAATGCTCTTAATGAAGTCTATATTACGATTTTAAAAATTTCTTCATAGACAGACAGAAATATCCACGTATGTGCATATAATAGCCAGCTAATACAGTAGAATGCTAATCAATACTCCAGGTATTCCATGCTTCCATTGCCTCTTCAATGAAATACAAATATATATAATGGTCATGAAATACAATTTTCACAATCATTGTTTCAGTAATGAACCCTATTAGTTGTAGTTATAGTATGCCTACATTGCTAATTATAGTTATAAGCTGAAATAGTTTAAAGAATAATTTGCCTAATAATTCTCAAAGATAATTAGAAATAAAGAATAGCTCTATCTGATGTTTCATTTGCTATGGCCTTCTTTATGAACACAACATCAGCTAATATACACATCACAGGACACTTCAATAAATATTTGAACTTTAAAATTATCGTATCATTTTACATGTATACTCAACATTTTTTGTTATGTAAATTAATGTACTATAAAGTTTAGATAAATAATTTAGAAACTGTAGATATAATAAATAGCACATTGTAATGTATACTTCACACTTTTTAGTTCTGTATAGCAACTTATCATGCAAGCTCTACTCCTCGAAAAGGCCATACAAGTGAAAACATCATATACTACTATTCTTACACTTCCTCGTCGCTGTAGTTAGTGCCATGTGCTTGCATAGGTATAAGTGATAGGTATAATGATTGGTAAATACTTCTGCCTGTCTGTCTCATCTGAAAGGTTTGAAAACCAAACATCGTGTAGTTAAACGTTTTCTAAAGCAAATGAAATGTCATTGATCAAAGTAAGATTTCTGTAATAGTAATGAATACATGTATGGGTTGCAGTGCTTCTAGTATCCGACATTTTAGCCCACTCATTCAGTAGATATTTCACAGCAACATGTTACAAAAAGGATATCTATCTTTGAAAATGAAAGTTACAGTGACAAGACTACAAAGAAGAGAAGAATAAAGATGTAATGGGAGATACCAGAAGAGACAAGATGTGATGTGGGAGGCTAAAATCTTAATTGTTCTGTTCTTTGTGTCTCTGTTTAGTGTAACTTTCGGTTTCAAAGATAGTTGTCTTTTGTGGTAACATGCAAGTGTGAAATTCCAAAAGAGAACATTGGAAGATATAGTGAAGATACCTGAAAATATCAACAAGTATATCTCTAGCAAAATCTATTATATCAGTTTGAGTTTGTCGAAGAACCATTCAATATATCCCATGGAGTAAGTGTTCTATGAGCACTAGTTATATAGTACAGTTCAACTAAACTATTGATTGATGATGGCGTACAAAGTGATTTATACATATTACAGTAGTAACTATACTTATAATCTCTTACCACAAGCTAGTCCATTGGTCACCATGATCCCACCAATGGTCACTGGTCAAGTGTAGACTATGCCTTTCCCAATGGTATTTCAATGGATCAGGTTGTTCGAGTGTGGTAGCCATGGTAACTACTGTTTTTGAGGGTATTGGGAGACTCCTGTCAGCATTCCATTTCAAAGCAGTGTCTATTGTACAGTCGATGTAGATTTCTGAAAATCCTATATTGTCTTTGTATGTATGTATGTATGTATGTAGGTATGCATATATATGTACATGTAGGTATGTGTGTATATGAGTAATGACATATGCAGGTATGTACACGTGTATATACAAAAATATTGATATACTTAACCCATGTCTGATATAGTAATGTATGTACATATTACTACTGTACCTGTACTTGTACTTAAGTACCAATACTATGTACTTACCCCATGTATGATATAGTAATGTATATACATATTACTACTGTACCTGTACTAGTACATATACTTAAATACCCACTGGTCTGATATCAATAATGTAATATATTCATACATTTTCTTGCCATCTGATAGTATTCATATCTCATACTCCTCAATGGAAGATTATCATCCATTATAATAATAGTTTTATGATCTTTTATAAACCTATTGAATATCAGAATACAAATAATTATTATCATAAGTATATCAATCTATTCATTAATTTATTGAACTGTTCTATTCTATTTTAAACTGACCTTCCGTTTTGGTCAAGACTTGTAGATGCATTCCCTCTTTCATTGATTTTCTTAATAAATGTTATCCACATTTCTTCATTAATAGTTTCCTCATTAGTTAATCCATTATTAATAGCAACACACTTCTCTATACAAAAGTTGATTGTCTTTCTATATTTCTTCCATGTAAAAATATCAGAGCTACCACATTCAATATTTTCTTTACTCTCTGAAGAGGTTCTATTATATAGAACATAATAATTATATGTACATTTACATGTGTGTATACTTATATTCATGTGTGTGTGTTTATTAATGATTCATTTGTCAATTCATGTTGTTTTAATGAATATATAATATAATTATTGTCAGTTTGTGATCGTACATACATTTCATCATGTCTCAAATCACGAGGATAAAAATCGTCAGCACAAACATGAAGACACTGGTAATCACACTTGACTCGAGCCACTAGTTCATGAACCAATGACGTCTTTCCTGAAGCTGGGATACCAAATACTAAAAGAAGACAGCAACGAGAGGGAGTGGTATTGTGGTAAGCGAGGGAGATGTTTGAAGATGATGGTTCATTAAGTAATTGTTCACAATATTGTTTATTACTGTAAGAGAATTAGGTAAGAATTTAATATTGTGACCAGCTGGCATCAGTCAGTGTTATACATGATGTACAGGATTACAGATTAGTTGATGTCAACATGATTATTAATAATTATTAATTATAAATATTATTAGAATAATACAATATATGTTATAATTTACTTATAAAAGAATAGTCCATGCACTAGAATGAAAATGTCAATGAGTCATTACACTTACCCTCCAGTAGCCATTTTTAATTTAATAACCAAGAGGTATGGCTAACTTACAGTGTGTGTTAGTGCCTGAGCTTAATTACACAGATGTGTCTATATGCCTGACTAAAGTATTTGAATACATATCACTATTTGCATTCAAGATGGTGCTGATAAAAATTAGAGAAATCATAAGAAATTAGTATTTCATATTGGTACTGAGCAAGCAAGTTTTAATGCAGTTTTCTGCAGTATGGCCATTAGTTAACTTTTGGTTCTGAGCCCTTCATTTGTAATGATTTTATTTTGCTAGCCATGAAGGGAATCCGCTTTTAAGGAAACATGACAGAAACTTTGTATAATCCTCTAGAAACATGAAGCGATGGTATGTTTCTCATCATTGATAACATGAAAACCTGCTGTGTCTGTTTCCTTAGCTAGCCACCAAGTTTCTATCATGTTAGCTAACAGCTTTCCCTGACATAGATCTTGTGTTTTTAGCAAAACTATATATTAAAGGAAATTCATCCTATATATTGCAATAGCTATAATTATCATATTTACAGTTGTACCAGTAAAGTACAACCCCGATGTTACTTACACCCTCTTGAAAGTCATCATGATTGTCATAAAGCTATGTTTAATTAAAATGAAAGTATTTTCAACTTGTATTGAGAAATTAAATCAATATTAAAATTTTGTGTCACAACATCAGTGAAATAAAATTACTAACACTAAATAAAAAGAGCATATAATAATGTATTGAACATTAGATCTAATGATTCATAGCTTAGGAAGGTCTCCCACTCCATTAGCTAATTCATAAACTTTATGAGATACTTTGATAGCGAGATCATCAGCTAGTTCCTATAACAGAAAAATAAAGATCATTAATGTCCTCCGAAAAATGTTCAATACTTTAGTTTAGAATGACTAAAAATGTTAATGTTTTTACCTGTACCATTTTTATAATATTATACATATAATTATTCTTCGTCAAATTTCAATTCATTGCTTCATTATTGAGTTATGTATTAACTCTATGATATTAAACTATACACTATACTACTTATAAATCTATCTCATCTTGATTTTGAGGTCATTTTGAATGTGAACAGACCCTAATTGAAACATATTTGTTGGTCATAAGTCAGCAATGATCAGGTGTGTGGAAACATTGAGACAACATTTGACCTATTTCATCACTCTTGTCCTGCTGCCCATATACTTTGTATACAGGTTAGTTTCAATTTACCGGATATTCACTAGATTTATTGGACAATGTCCTACATGACTGGCTGTTTCCACTCCACTGCTAATGATATGACAGCTGAAACTTCTTTAAGCATAATTATACATATATATACATGTAGTATACAAATCAACATGAGATTCTAGTCTATACTTTACATGTACATGTATATATGAATTGCTCACTTGTATTTCAGCTTCAGCATACACTCTAACAACATCTTCTGTTCCAGAAGGTCTATAACAAGGGAATGAAGGCAATGTAAATTAAGACCTATGAGCTTTTTCTTTATGTTTGAATTATGTCATCACTATCTATCCAAGCATGAGGAAATAACAATGTTCATATGCATGTGTGTGTGTGTAAGTCTGTATTTAAAACTGGACATACTAGTTTGGAAAAACATACCTTACAAATGATCTTCCATGAGGTACTTTACTAACCAGCTCATTAATAGAGTCTTGTAAACCATTTGGTGTTACACACTGTCTTTCAGCATCTGTTGTAGTTATCAACTGACGATCTGAAACCTATATCAACATATTGAACACAGAATAATTATTTCACTAAAGTATTCAAGTTTATTCCAGCAGATAAGAAGAGCAGTTAAATTTCACTGGCTTCTACAAAGCTCAACTTCACCACTTACATGTACACACACACACATATAGTTAATACTATCTCAGTAGCCTATATATGTATTATCTGAGAGACGGTTAATTCATCTGAGATGAGAGGTGGTTAATTCATGCTGAGTGGTGGTTATTCCCAACCAGTGCTGATCAGTGTGGGTAATACACTGAGTGTTGTTTTATTACGAGAATAAAACCACTTTTAGTTAAACTTATGACTACTGACATATTCTGAACAACTAGGATATTGTTGTTATAAACTAGTGTAATAGCTTAAGTAGAGAGACATACAACTGAAGTAACTTAGTAAACATTGTCTTTGAACTCCTCTGGCTCCAGTAGTTTAGAGGAGAGCTGGTCCAGATCATTTCTAGGCATGTGTCTCTCTCTTTATTTCTAAACCTATAATATGTGACTAGTCACTGACTACGATAGTTACTCACAGGTATAGTTATAAAGCTATTAGCATGGGTAGCTGGGCATGAGACTAAGTGTGTATGGTTGGGTTTGAGTTCCTGTAAGAGTACGGGACATGTTTATTACAAAGAGATTCTATGTATCTTCAAGATCATTTCTGTTATGAGATATAAAAATGGAATTAGTGTTCGACTGACTTTAACTTTAACTTGTCTGTTAGGTAGATCTCTATACAAACCATCCCATTCTGTACATGTCCACTGTAAATGAATAATAGGAGAAAATGATAGTAAAAGGTATTGTAATCAACAGTATAATCACACTAATTGAGTTTGTGATGGTCATTAGTTTAAAAAACTCACTTTCTTTCTTGATAGTATTACTTGTACTAATAACATGTCAGCAATAGCGTCACCTGTGGTCTGGAAGATAGTATATAGTACACTAGCATTATCAGTTTGCACTTGGGCTGGGATGATTAACCGATGAATCAATTTATTAATTGATATTGAAAATTCTTCTTGATTGTAAGTACAATAATGTATAATATGGAAGTGACAGGAAGCCTTTTTGGGGAGGGGTTTCCTGCATTAATTGACTTAATCTGCATACGGATTTAAATCAATTATCAATCGATTTCTCAGGTGAATCCCAGCCATAGTTTTCATCAGCCATAGTTTTCACCATCATGAGGTGCAACCATTGGACAAAGAGCTTCTTATTTGACACTGAGTAGTTTGATATTAGAGCCAGTTTGCACAATTCTATATATACTCACTAGTAGTTAAGTTTTTGTTCAAAAGGCGATTACGCATGTCACTGTACATCATCATGGAATTTAGTCAATGCTACATGTATAGTGTACATGTATATTTTAACTTATATTAGCAGAGATTTCAGCTTACCTGTCAGAATTGAAAAGTATGGGCGGCCATGCATTTTTTTTGGTGCCATCCCTACATAGAGAGTACTACCACACTCTCTGATATTACATGCTATGTAATTCAGCAGCTGAACTGTTTAAATCCGCTGAGTGAGCATGTATTATAAGTTCATTATACCCATAAGTCTATATGCATAATATTCTAATGATGAGCAGTGATGTGTGCACAACCTCCTCTGGTTTTTGCTGAATGGCTCAAGGTATTTACCACATGACCAAATGTTGAGCCAATTTGATGCATGCTTCAAAACCCTATCAAAAACTTTGATTTTTTACTCAAGGAGTTCTTGAGTACCAATATCATCTAATACCTGATTAGTCAAATCAATAAAATGAAGTAAAACTCTAGCAGCTTCTTTTCCAGCTGCGTCTAATCTGAGGAAATAAGACAGCGCTAATGATAACAGAGATCATTCAACTATAATTAGACATGCTCAAGATAATTATGTATTATAAATTAATGTTTAAGACTCACTTGTTATTTTTGATAGCATCATTTATCACACTGATAGTCTTATCACTATACAATACTGTACCATGACCATTAGCTTCAAAGAATATACCTGTTGAATATTGGAAAGCACTTAGTCTAACAGTCTCATAATACCCCTAACTGCAACTTGTAAAATAAAGTGTTGCAGAACAGCCACCTTCATAACTATATATAATCAATGTATCCATACATAACTAAAGTATTAATACTACTGGCATTGTAATTGATTGGAGTACAATGTAAACGAGGTTTTAAGGTATATTGCGTAGTGCTGTTGAGAGGTGGGAAGAGCTCATATAAGTTCCCTGGGCTGCAACCTATGGGGGCCTCTAGTCTATCACAATTGTTCTAGTACTGTTAGTGATAGGTGGCTGAAGGTGAATATTTGAAGTTCATTCATAGCCACATAAATGTACCTATGTCAAACTCTTGAGCTTTTCTTTGAAGATATTTCACACCAGTTTTTGCAAACGTGACAGGAATGTGCTATTGAATGAAGATAACATCAGTTACCACATGTGTATTGATATACATGTACAACTATGATGACTTTATACATAATATAGTGTATAGTTTAATGTCATAAGGTTAATACATGATTATACTGTAACTCAATAATGAAGCAATGGATTGAAATTTGACATACACAAAAAAAGAACAGGAAGGATAATTATATGAAAATGGTGAAGATAAAAATGTCGTTGATCCTGAAGTTATGGAAATTTTTCTGTGAACAAGAATGACCTTTACTTACCAAAACATCTGTCAGGTATCTTGTAGAACTACCATTAGCATATGCAGTTTGTATTACACCTGTATATGTACATGTACATAATTGAGTTAAGTACATGTATTACTACATGTACATATATATGTATCGTTACACATCTTACTCATGTACATGTACATATCAGTATTACTACATGTACATATATATGTAATGGTATACATCATACTCATGTACATGCACATGTACATGTATATATGATTGAGTTAAGTATTACACATGTATATATACATGTAGGTATTACTACATGTACATATATATGTAATGGTATACATCTTACTCATGTACATGCACATGTACATGTACATGTATATGAAAATGAGTTAAGTATTACTACATGTACATATATATCTAATGCTACATATCTTACTCATGTCAAGTTCAACTTGAATCTTCTGTAAAGAACCTTTAATAAACAGTGCCATCTGAATTAACAGTGACAAAGATAAGTGTGTTTCTCAATTCATCTGTGTGTGTGTGTGTGCGTGCGTGTGGGTGTGTGTGTGTGTGTGTCACTCTCGCTTACCAAACACGCAATTTTATCACCATCAAGTAATTTAAACTGCTTTTCATCTGCACAGTATGAGAACATTAATTAATAAGATTAACACGTCTTCTTTTAATATTACTAAAATTGATATCAAATTATACTACATGCACGCTTGAGGAGCTAAATTTAAGGAGGAGTGAGTCTCAAGTTAGGGGAGAGGGATCCCAGTGCACAACCCCTCAATGTAAGTTTGTTCAAATCATGTTGTCACATGGGGGTGGGGATCCCAGGGCACAACCTCTTAGTGTAAGTTAATTAGTTCAAATCATGTTGTCACATGGGGGTGGGGATCCCAGGGCATAACATCTCAGTGTAAGTTAATTAGTTCAAATCATGTTGTCACATGGGGGTGGGGATCCCAGGGCATAACATCTCAGTGTAAGTTAATTAGTTCAAATCATGTTGTCACATGGGGGTGGGGATCCCAGGGCATAACATCTCAGTGTAAGTTAATTAGTTCAAATCATGTTGTCACATGGGGGTGGGGATCCCAGGGCACAACCTCTCAGTGTAAGTTAATTAGTTCAAATCATGTTGTCACGTGGGGGTGGGGATCTCAGGGCACAACCCCTCAGTATCAAATCATGTTGTCACATGGGGTGGGGATCCCAGGGCACAACCTCTCAGTGTAAGTTAGTTCAAATCATGTTGTCACGTGGGGGTGGGGATCTCAGGGCACAACCCCTCAGTATCAAATCATGTTGTCATGTGGGGGTGGGGATCCCAGGGTACAACTCCTCAGTGTATGTTAGTTCAAATCATGTTTTCTGAAATATACCTTCATTGAAGTAGAAGAATACTATTCTATCAGCATCCCCATCAAATGAGAGACATGTATCACCTGGACCAAATCTAAGACCTAAACATATGAAACAGAAAGCTAATAATATTTGTGTGTATGTTGTATCACTGGATTTCAGTAACCAGTTGAAACACACAAGTACATGAGTCTCATGAGATAAATATTATCATGTCAGGTGACTCAATACATATACATGTACTAATAATTAATAAGAGTTGTTGATTAAAATATCCTTATTAGCAGTCTAAATTAATAATTATAATGAAAAATATGAATATCATTAGTATGTTATGATAACGGCATTAGATCTAGTTGAATGACTGCTGTGTGATAATGTCTTACTAATAACTATAATAGCTAGTAATAATCTATATACAGTAGCACATTGGGTCTGATTAATGAATATCATAACTTACCATTTGGTGCAACTTGAGATGCCTTTACAAAGTCAGCTCCACACTGGATAACAAGAAGAATGAAATACAAATAGAATAGTCTGAATCATGTTATAATGTACATGTAATACGCTGGCATTAAGCGTAGTATAGTAATGATTGTTCACAAAATATATATAATTTTAGTAATAGTACTCGTACTTTTAGTAATATCTAAATCCTCCTTCGAGTATATTAAATTATTAGTCCAATGTGTGGGTCATTCAATCTCAAAATAATGCTGATATAGTACACATGTACAATGTGGAAATACAGCACTGTCACTGCCTTTGATACATCCATCCTCTTAGTTATAGTGATAAATAAAACGATATGTTTAATATACGTTACTCTTAACAGTAAGCCTGTATACATATTATATTGTATATATGAATGTGTTAATGATAGTACACAAACCATGTAGTTCAGTTTTCCAGTTGTTCCATCATTATACACTTGAATATCAACAATATCTCCAATATGACTCATCAAAGACTTCACTCTATCAGCTCCCACTCCATTAGCTCCATCTAACTTCAGTTTGGGTTTCACTTCATCATGTGATATCTATTAATGATGAAACCATTTTTAATATGTAACTGACGTCTACATCTACATGTAACACAGGTCTCACTGGCTTCCATTCCAGTAACTCAACTATACTTCAAATCATCCAATTTTGGATGAATTTAATAATTTTGATAAATCATCCAAATTTGGATGATTTTAATAATTTTGATAAATCATCCAAATTCGGATGATTTTAATAATTTTGATAAATCATCCAAATTTGGATGATTTTAATAATTTTGATAAACCATCCAATTTTGGATGAATTTAATAATTTTGATAAATCATCCAAATTCGGATGATTTTAATAATTTTGATAAATCATCCAAATTTGGATGAATTTAATAATTTTGATAAATCATCCAATTTTGGATGATTTTAATAATTTTGATAAATCATCCAAATTTGGATGATTTTTTCAAATTATTAAAATCATCCAAATTCGGATGATTTTAATAATTTTGATAAACCATCCAATTTTGGATGATTTTAATAATTTTGATAAATCATCCAAATTTGGATGAATTTAATAATTTTGATAAATCATCCAAATTCGGTGATTTTAATAATTTTGATAAATCATCCAATTTTGGATGATTTTAATAATTTTGATAAATCATCCAAATTTGGATGATTTTTTCAAATTATTAAAATCATCCAAATTCGGAAGATTTTAATAATTTTGATAAACCATCCAATTTTGGATGATTTTAATAATTTTGATAAATCATCCAAATTTGGATGAATTTAATAATTTTGATAAATCATCCAAATTCGGATGATTTTAATAATTTTGATAAATCATCCAAATTTGGATGATTTTTTCAAATTATTAAAATCATCCAAATTCGGATGATTTTAAGAAATTGAAGAAATCATCCAAATTCATATCTTGAAAACTAATCTCAGAGGATCAATAAAACTTGGAAAATAGATTGTTACATAAGTTACTGTAATGGGTATTCTATTACCTTTGGCATGATAGCAGAGAATGCTTTACTAATCTTGATATAGTACCCCTCTTCTGTAGGTACACCATATTGTCCTTTAGTATTAGTACACTTTACAATATAATGTAACTGAGGAGTAGTTAAATACCCTATAAAACAAGATATATATTATTATATACTTTAATATATGTAGTGTGCCTATTTATATGTACCTACATGTATATAATATATGTACATGTATCATGTATGTATGTATGTACATGTATGTACACTGTACATGTATGTATGTACAAGTAGGTACAAATATGTACATGTATATTATGTGTGTACATGTGTACATGTGTACATGTTAATAGTTTATACATGTACATGTACATGTACATGTATATTCCAGATATAGTTACGAACCAAAATCAATGTATTTTGTTCCTAAGAGATTCATTCCATCAATTAGTGTTTGTTTTAATCGTTCTCCACTGGGTCTAAATAAAATGAAATATACAGTGAACAGTTCATTCATACATACATCACACATTCTTTATCAGTACATTTCTCTGTCTGTCTGTCTATCTCTGTCTGTTTGTCCGTCTGTATATATTCATGTGACTACATACCTGGTGTCTCTGGCTATCACAATACTGGGTTTATAACCTGTTGTTTCAATATCGTATTGATCAATTACTGATACTGCCAGTTCTTCTAACTTCTCTTGTCTTTAGAAAATGAATAAATAAGTATTTGAATTTGTGAAACGTGAGTGAATAAATGGATGGATGGATGGATAAATGGCTCAATGGATGGATGAAAGAAGTGAGAACATGGATGGATGGATGGATGAATTGATGGATGAATGGGTCAATGGATCGATGAAAGAAGTGAGAACATGGATGGATGGATGGATGGACAGATGATGGATGGATGGATTGACAGATGGATGAATGACAGAATTGATAAATGGGTGAATCAACAAAAGAATGAGTACATTAATGAATGAATAGAGGAATGAATAAAGGTATGTAAGAGTGAATGAATGGATGTACCAGGATTTAAAATAGAAGCATACAATAATGAATTACCACATAGCCACACCCATTTGTGGTGTAAGCACTCAACTACATAATTGTGCAGTTATTATTTTTATTATCATTATTATTATTATTATTATCATTATTATTATTATTATTATTATTATTATTATTATTGTTGTTGTTGTTGCTTAATTTAAGTTTTGTTCTTCTATTATTAAAAGACTCATTGATTATCAGTACGTTAAGAAGGGTGCTAGTAACGTATAGCAGGCTGCAGCACCCTGTTATACAAAGAGAACTCTGAAGATGAACAGACAATCATTGCATGATGTAAGTATGTAAGTGTGGCAAATCCTTACCTCATATTGCCTAAATTAGTTGCTATTTCTTCCCATTCTGGTATCAACATTTCTCCAAGGGTATCAACAAACTTTACCCCATTATCCTGTGAAAACACACGCACACACACATTTTCATCAAATATGTACATGTATAGTGTATACACTGAGAATGAGATTACTATATGTATCATGTATGTAATCTATACATGCAGGGCTACATATCCGATAAACACATCACAACAGCAACTGAAGTATATAACTGACTTATACCATGTTGACCAATCAGATTGCTTCATATGTACCACGAGGACCAATACAGTATAAATGTATTTAAAACAAGCAATTTGATTGGTCAAACTGAAATAACTTATAAACCTCCTGGAGAGTCATTTATTAACCTGGTATATATAAAGCAATATGATTGGTCAATTTAAACCATAGCATGGTATAACTTTAGTAACCCTCCAGAGGGAGAGATTCAATAACAAATGATTCTAAAATAGTTACTATACCATAATTGTAACAGACATGTACTGTACTAACGTTTACCTCTTCAGGATTATGAGATGCAGTTATCACTATTCCAATAGTCGCTAAATTAATAAAAAATGGTGATAAGTAATGCACTTCATCATGACTTCAGAAAAATGTTCATAACTTTAGTTTGGAACAACTAACGATCTTTGTCCCTGCACCATTTTCATATAATTATCCTTCCCGTTCTTTTTTGTGTATGTTAAAATTTCATTCAATTGCTTTTACTAAGTTATAGTATAATCATGTATTAGCCTTATGATACTCAAGGGTCATAACTCAAATATTCTCATAGCTCAATCATTTTATTTTGAATTACAAATATTTTATAATATGAGATACTTTCATTCATTAATCAATCTGTATTTCATTGTCAGCTGGTAACTCTACATCTTCAAATATATATTAGATATAATAATGTCATCACTACCTCTTGCACATATAGATCTAAGAGAAGATATTAGACTTGATCTGAAAATAACACAGTCAAGCAAATCAGCCCTGTAAAGAAATAGATTACATCAACAGAGCTACCATGCAGTATTCCTCTTAGATACAGAATTTTGAAGCAGCTAAAATATCCAAGTATGTAAAGAGAAGCGAAACACATACAATGAAGGCAGTAGTCTGGTATCGCCCCCTTCACATAGAAGTGGAGGGGTCTTGTAACATACGTAAACAATGCTCCTGTAAATAGAATGCATTACAGTGGAGTTGTCTTGTATCTGTTTCACCATCTTTTTGTGTAGGAATGCTAATCATGCCCACGCAATTACATAATAACAATGTAGCCGGAATGTTGCTACAGAACATAACACTACCCTATGTATGTTACCAGACCTTTCCTCCTCTATGCGAAGGGGGCGGGTACCAGAGTAAGATGGTAGAATGATGCAATAATTTGCTAGAAGGGGTTTGTGATTCGCTTGTGAAACAGAATGCAATTCGGTTTGAAAGAATGCTTTATGTAAATTAGATCTCTAGATTTTGTTTTTGTAAATTTCCTATAATTTTCTCAACCTCAGCAGAGAATGATAACAGTTCATTTATTATTCATGAGATGATAATTAATTATTATTATGATTATAATTAATCAATAATCAACAATGCCTATAATTAGCTTGTATTCACCTGTCTCTAAAACCTGCTGTTCCATACGAGAAATGTTTAAGTGGACCATCAGGAAACTTCTCCTTTTCAACTAGTGCAAATCTTTTCACTAAGTCTTTCAAAGCCATTATTGTAGTATGCGGACATGAACGATATTCAAGTTGCAGTATACGGATTTAGGCTGATGCAACCATGTATAAAAGTGTTGGCAGGCAGTGTTGATGGTAAGCAGAAGAACACATTAATGATATTATAATCATAATGTATTTTTGTATATCTTATACAGGACAAAATATGTTATTAAACTGAAAGCTAATTTAAAAAGTCGGATCTCCCATTTCATCAATAGAGGTTAATAAAAACTTACGAGATATGAATATCATTATCGTTCCTAGCAACATATTGAGATGTAATTCTGCTCAACGTTTTTAGTACCTAACTACCTATGTACATGTTGTAGCTATGACTTGTACTTGTGTAGACATGATTTATTCGTGTAAATAAATATGTTTCATTACACTTATTATTAATAACTAGTACTTAACTGAGTGTTTCAGTTTGAATCACAATTTTAGTTGTAGTTATATGGTTTCAGTGCCCGTTATTGACCAATTTAGTTATTAGAGTAGATCTGTAATTTATAAGTTAAGCCTTACATGTTCTTGACTCACTCGTAAACTACTTGTAATGTACAATGAATACTTGAGTAGTTGTAAGTGAGTACAATACATGTACTTGACTCACTCGTAAACTACTTGTAATGTACAACGAATACTTGAGTAGTTGTAAATGAGTACAATACATGTCCTTGACTCACTCATAAACTACTTGTAATGTACAATGAATACTTGAGTAGTTGTAAGTGAGTACAATACATGTACTTGACTCACTCGTAAACTACTTGTAATGTACAACGAATACTTGAGTAGTTGTAAATGAGTACAATACATGTCCTTGACTCACTCATAAACTACTTGTAATGTACAACGAATACTTGAGTAGTTGTAAGTGAGTACAATACATGTACTTGACTCACTCATGAACTACTTGTAATGTACAACGAATACTTGAGTAGTTGTAAATGAGTACAATACATGTCCTTGACTCACTCATAAACTACTTGTAATGTACAACGAATACTTGAGAGTAGTTGTAAGTGAGTACAATACATGTACTTGACTCACTCGTAAACTACTTGTAATGTACAACGAATACTTGAGTAGTTGTAAATGAGTACAATACATGTCCTTGACTCACTCATAAACTACTTGTAATGTACAACGAATACTTGAGTAGTTGTAAGTGAGTACAATACATGTACTTGACTCACTCATGAACTATTTGTAATGTACAACGAATACTTGAGTAGTTGTAAATGAGTACAATACATGTCCTTGACTCACTCATAAACTACTTGTAATGTACAACGAATACTTGAGTAGTTGTAAGTGAGTACAATACATGTACTTGACTCACTCGTAAACTACTTGTAATGTACAACGAATACTTGAGTAGTTGTAAGTGAGTAAAATACATGTACTTGACTCACTCGTAAACTACTTTTAATGTACAACGAATACTTGAGTAGTTGTAAGTGAGTACAATACATGTACTTGACTCACTCGTAAACTACTTGTAATGTACAACGAATACTTGAGTAGTTGTAAGTGGAGTATTATACAAACTTGTACTTAATGTTTTAAGTGTTTCTGACACTCTACTCTAAACTGTATACATTATTACTTAATAACAATAATTATATATTTTGTGTATTTATTGTGTAATAATGTATACATATTATATTTGCAGTACATGTTATGTCTCGGATCCACCATTTTGGAATCTCAACAAGAAACCTAATCCAAAGAGTCTCACAGTTCAAAAATCAACTTGGATTTCAAATCTTTGCTCATCGAGACAAGACGTCAGGTGTCAAACAGAATGAAGCGATTGCTTTGTTCCTCAATTCAATTATTGTAACTATAGAAAGTGTGGAAGACTCGAATAAGGATGAATCCTCTATGCCCCTACCAATTACTGACTGGATTAGTGATGTAGCTATTCACTTGTCTATAGAAGACTTTAAAAAGACCTATCACAGAGTTTGTAATAGCAGAGTATATATTAAACAATCTATGAATATAGTTAATGAGACTGACAATGACATTCAGAGACATAATGAGACTCAGACTGATTCCAATTCTACATCAGTATCTCATGAAATGGGATTGAGACTGGACACTGGATGTCTGTCTAAATCAATACAAATGTTCTCAATAGAATCACCATTTCCACATATCAGTCATACTCTAATCTGTGGACAATGTAATTGTATACAATTAACAGATCAATGTACAGATCCTATACTTCGAACTAAATTAGAAGAAAACTCGTCAGACCAGCTATCAAATAGCTGTTTAACTGGTTTTATAACCTGTCATCGTGTACTGGGCCGAACATGCCAAATTTGTGATCAGAAATATGGTGGTGTTTGTTCAATTGTTCCACCTCCTGTGTCACATGTTGATCATGTGACATTTGCTTGTCACACTTCAACATCTCAGAAGTTTTTAAAATGGTAAAATTATAGTAACAATAGTACATGTACCTACATCCATCATTATGGTTCATGAATTTTCATCAATTCAAGTGTAAGTCGTACCTGTGTCCTTTTAGTCGGTGGAGCTGGCTTGCATGAAGGCTGTTAATCTGCATTATGGATGTATACACATACACATGCATACATGCACAGGGACAAAAAGTAATCTCATCCTATGAGCATCATACTCTGGTGGTCTCAGATTGCACTAGAATCAGCTTCAGGCGATCTAGAAGTTTATAATTTTTCTGGGGGGGCATGACCTCAGACCCATGCACTTTGTACGTACTAAACTGCTTTAAGCTAACATTGACTTTCCTTCTAGTTTGAGACATTAAACTTGCTTTACTTTTATTAAAGGTATAAAGATTGTCTTGGATTTGTGGAGACAAGATTCATCAATACTAAAGATGGAAATGGATTTATTTTAGAAGGTAGTAATGGCATGAGATTATCAGCAATGCAGTATTGGATGTGTTCGGAGAAAGGGGTGGAGTTTGACTCTATCAGTGATCCACCTGTTCAACTGATATTTGCAGAACCATTACCTAACGCAGGTAATTACCATGTACATACATGTGTACATGTATGTACATGTACACATGTACATACATTAGGGCTGGGACGAAGGTAGAAAAATAACCTTTGAAGCTTCATCGGCAAAAATGAACGAACCTTCGAAGGTTCGCATGTGTTATTATCAATGTTGCTCTTACCTTGTTTGGCAATATAATGCCTCCAAAACTGGATTATTGCTTCATAATAAGTACTAGTCTTGTTCCTGTCACTATTTCTACTTGGATTTAGCATCGCTTGAATGAAAATTTAGGCAGAAACAGCCAACAACTCGGCCTCAACTTTTCTTGGACACACCCACAATTTTAACCACACGTTTAGATTGCAAAAGTGCACATGTGCAAACATTGAAGTGGGCGTGGCAGCGAAGCTTCGAAGGGAGAAATTTAGCTTCGAATGCGTAGTAAATGAACGAAGGTTCAAATATTCGAACCTTTTTCCCAGCCCTAACATACATGTACATGTACATACAATGTACATGTGTACATGTACATACGTACATGTAAATGTACATACATGTGTACATGTACATACATGTGTACATACATGTGTACATGCGCATACATGTGTACATGTATGTACATGTATACCCTTAATTTGATTTGTCTGTGATTAATTGTATAACTCTAATCTAATTAACCATTATTTACCAATTACCTTCCTGTGGGAAAGACTATTGGGAAAGATAGTACTTTAGATGTATGATACACAGTGTGTATACATGTACATGTGCTTTCCATGTACTTGTATGATACAGTTTATGTACATGTACATGTACATGTACTTTCAATGTACTTGTATGATACACAGTGTGTGTACAATGTACTTTGCATGTAGTTTGCATGTGTTTTGCATGTCCTTGTATGATACATTGTATGTACATGTACATGTACTTTGCATGTGCTTTACATGTACTTGTATGATACATTGTATGTACATGTACATGTACTTACATGTACATGTACTTTGCATGTGCTTTGCATGTACTTGTATGATACAGTATGTACATGTACATGTACTTACATGTGCTTTGCATGTACTTGTATGATACATTGTATGTACATGTACATGTACTTTGCATGTGCTTTGCATGTACTTGTATGATACAGTATGTACATGTACATGTACATGCCTATGGTCCTGTGAGTTTCCAGAGAACACTGAAATGCTCACAGTTTCTGCAAATTGCATTTTTGATCATGAAAAAACATCAAATAACAACATTATGTAACAGTTTTGTACATCTGTAGTCATGAAGTTACATCACATAGGTCGTAATCAGGTGCAGACATTTCTAGATCATAATGGTGGTCCTGGAATACAACACATAGCTTTTCATACTGAAGATATAACACACACTGTATCAGGTCTTCGTAATCTTGGGATTTCATTCATAACACCTCCACCAGAATATTATTCAATGGTGAGAGAAGTGAGAGATATACAATGAAGTCTGTTCATATTCATGATTAGTCTGTGATGTGTACCATACCATATACTATATAGTACATGTGTATATAGTTTAATGGAGTAAGCTTTATACATGATTATACTGTAACTCAATAACTTATATACGTATGTACTAACGTTAAATTTTTATGAAGGTTTTATAGTATTTAGTACTGCATGTACGTATAGTGGGTACTACATACCTTGTTAATTATCCAGAGCTAGGGAAGCTCATTGTTATGAATAACAGTTATTATTATAATTTATTGTACTGTATATATTCTAAAATTTCTAAAGATGGAGAAGTTGTCAGCTATCAAAAATACTGGTGAAGATTTGGACTTGTTAAAAGAGAACTCTATCCTGATTGATACTGAAATAGAACAAGATGGATCTGATGAGAAAATAAAGTAAGATTCATTTGTAATTTGTACTATAGTAACTGCTACTTGTCACTCACTAAATAATAGAACTACTGTGGCTGGCCTTCCATGAATGTTGATGCAACTGAATGCTACTGCACGCTAAATCCATGAAGTACAATTAAAGCTAAAAATCATGCCCACCATTACACATTATGGCACCACATGGAGGGCAAAGACGACTACTAAGCTACAATGTTACATGTACACTGTATGTATTAATATCATGTAGTTTTCTATTCCAATTTACAGTAGGCTAAAGGATACCTATTTCTGCACTTAAGGACTCAGCCCTTTGATATCTACAATTAGAGACACTCAATAGAGAGCATGTTACTGTATCGCTTGGTTTTTTCAAACCCATCATATCTACTGATGACCATTCCATTAAACAGTGTATTTCTTAGATTCAGTGCTCAGTGCTCAGTACACATTATGTTGCCAATGTGAGAAAGGTTACGCAATCTGCCCCGAACCGCAAAATATATCAAAAACAAGTTTCTTATGAAAAATAGATATTAAATATTTACGAGTTCCAGACAATATATCAGCCATACGGCTTCTTTCAGATATATTATTGTTCCTCAACTCTTTTAGATATTTATTACAAGTGTTTAGTTATGGATTGTTTGATCCAGACACATTCTTCCTGGAAATTATCACCAGACGTGGGGGAGCCAGAGGATTTGGTGCTGGGAATATATCAGCTTTATGGAAGGCATTGGACATTCATATCACTTCACAACAAAGTGTGGATCCTGTCATTAATAAATATTAATTAGCTTAATTTATCTCATTAATTAGTGCACAATCAATGATGTACATATAGTATCTATTTATAATTATGAAAGGAAATTCAATATTCTATTCATTATTGTACAATATAAAATATGCCGTCATCATAATAAATATTAATATTATTTGATAATCTCATAAACAAATGTGACTAATTAACGATATAACGAGGGTAATTATGTATACACTATGTCGACAGACTGAGGTACATGATGACATCATGTGATGCATACATCATATGTTTAGTTAAGAAATGTAATAATTATTATTAATTGTTGATCCTGTGGCCAATCAGAGTGCAGATAATGTGTCACATGATTGAACATTAAATCACTTATTGCACACTTTGCTCACCTTTACTAACGAAGCTGCTCCACCAAAGTGGTAGTTCACTAGATCGTCAATAAATCACTTATAACACACTTGACAGTGGATTGTATGTTTTAATGTAGCACTTGGGCAGTCAATAAATGTCTCATTTACATAACGCACTTCGCTGCAGCTCATGCATTATGTAAACTCAACCTTTATTGACTTGCCCTCATGCTACATTAAAACACGTAATCACAGTAAGGTGTGTTGTAACTATAAACTACATATTTTGTTCACAATGATTTCATATATAATATAATATATAATATATGTATATAATTATATATATATATATATAATTATAAGAAAAATTTGACTAATGTTATTAGTAATGTAGTATACCCCGGATTTCTACTTCCGTAATCTATAGGCGTGTGGTCATATCCGGGGAATTTAACCACACATGTCTTGCATGTATTTTAAAAGGAGTGGACCGACTACACTCGCCACTATCGAACCTTTTTAGCTTTTATAAGGCACCTAATAATTGTCTGAAGACCATTCTCAGTCTAAATGGATACTACTTTCGCGGAATCACCTGTCTCTGACCCACCAAGTTTACAATCAACTGTTTTCTCCACTACTGAGTCTATTACTAAGATCAGACTTGGTAAGTAACTCTACATGTAGTATGTGTCAGTTTCATTGGTATATATAGTTGGAAGAGAGGATCATGTCAGATACCCACTCCACTGGGGCAAGTAATGGACGTATGGCCACAATCATACACAAGAATTTGCATTTTTATAAAAAAAAACTTTTAAGCTCAAGACGTTGGGAATTTTACATATTGTATTTGCTACACTTAACCACTTTAGGGGCCCTTGCAACATATGACCTAGGCCACCCCTGTCATTGGGTAAACAATCATATTGGATTTCATAACAGGATCATGAGAGCTGTGTCACGTATTATTTCGTGACTTGTAGCCACACCCCCTTTTTTTCGCTATGGAGTCGGATATCTGACAAGATCCAGAACAAATATTAGGTTAACAATCAATGTGACATTTTTGGGTTTGCAAGGCAAAGCTTTTAATTACAGAAGACATTCACGTTCACCATGACTTTGAGAGAAATGTTTATATATAGCTTTAGAATGACCAGCAATATATTCACCTGTACCGATTTCATATAATTATCCTTCCTGTCAAAGTTTTTGATAAATTTTGAAACATGGGCCAAATTGGCTCAATAATAGTTAGTGTGTGAGCCATTGGGAATACATCTTGAGCCAATTAACAAACAGTTAATGCTGTTAGTGACAATATAATCATAATCATAATTAACTGGCCCAAAGAGAGAACTGTGCAGTGCCAAATAAGAAGCTCATTGGTCTAATGGTGCACCATATAAGCTTATCAAAAACACTGCCTCCTGTTCTTTTTGTATACACATAATATTATGTCAATATTCAATTCATTACTTCATTATTGAGTTGCAATATAATCATGTATTAACCTTATGACATTAAACTATACACTATGAAGTCCTAATGCTGAGGTCATCATGAATGTAAACAGACTTTAGTAATAACATTCTGCTCCTCATTGTACATGTAGACCTTTAAATGTTCGTTATAAATGTGTCCATGTTCTATTAGATTTATGGTGCAGTACAAAGATTTGAATAGCTCATTGTAGAAGTGATACTAAATTTCAACCAAATATAATTATAACTGAGAATTCCATTTTTATTATATGATGATCACATGATGATCACATGATTGTTACAATATATCTCTTATTGTGATATACTGATACCTTGTGTGCAAAAACAGATCATTCAGAGGGTGAAATTTCAATCAAACTTTATCATTTAAGTACTTGCTGTTTGTACTGGTAAGCGAATGAGATTTGATATCAAGAAGATAAACACATACATGCATAATTATAGTATGTTATATACATATACATGTACAAGTACATGTATATAACATATACATGTACAAGTACATGTACATTTGAGCAAAACGCGATGATATCTACATCCTAACCAGCTGATGTAGAGCATGTTATCAAGTGTCCCATAAATTAGTTTAGATATCTCATCTCTATAAAATATAGTTGCTATGGTTACTTACTCTTAGATACACAGTGGTTTGGAGTTGATATTGGTGGCTCATTAGTAAAATGTGTTTATTTTGATTGTCCAAGAGCTAATGGAGTCAATGAAGAAGAATCTGAAGGGATAGCTGCCATGAGAGAATTTCTAAAATCAACTCTGAAATATGGCTCTTCAGGAATTCGAGATGAACATTTGGAATTACACTCACATGAACTTGGAGGTCAAAAAGGGACACTACATTTTATTAAATTTGATACAAATAGGATGGTTGGTTTTATGAATATGGTAACAGAGAATGGATTAGGAAAGTTTTCAAAAGTTGTTTGTGCTACAGGAGGAGGGGCATTCAAATTTGAAGATGATTTTCATCAGGTAATAATGTGACCTTGGTTTGAAAGGGGACATTTTCGCACTTTGATCAAATGCTTATCTTTAATTCATTGTCATTCCACCATTTGGCACTGGAAGTCAATGGAATTTTGTTATTAAAGAAGTAAGAAGCTCAATAATCGCCACATTTATTAAGCTTTTTAGATACAAAATTGTAGTGAAAAGTAAGCGTTTGATCTGTATATGTACATGTACAGTCCAGTATTGTACATTTACAAGTACATGTACATGTACAAGTGTGTACATGTATATGTAGATAATTGTACACTTTCAAGTACATACACAAATTCATACAAGCACAAGTGTGTAGTACATGTACATGTACATAATTGTACAATTTCAAGTACATACACAAATTCGTACAAGCACAAGTGTGTAGTACATGTACAAGTCTTTTGATCCTATAAATATGATACAATTTTTATACATGAAGTGTCTATATATTTATGTACATGTAAACAACAGGAAGTAAAGTAAAAAAATACTAGTGTGGATTCTGTAATGAAAGAAATTGTAGTTGAAACACGCATTAGTTCGTACATTGAAATTCTATACTTAAATACTACTAAAAATATATTAGCAGAAGAGATGTCAGTCTTCAGGGAAGCAGTAGTCAGCACTTGATTTCATCAGACAGCTACTCCATTAATACAGCGATGAAGAATAATTATGCGATTAAGTGAAGTAGTCCCCTTGCACTTACCATGTGCGTGAAGCCATAGTCTCGTAGATATTAACAAACTGTTATTGTAATAAAATCAGTTTATTGTTTTAGGGCATGTTATGAATCACTTAACGTGTGAAGCCATATGCTTATTGGCCTCACTTATTGTTAGCATGTGATAATAATCAGATTAGTTTTGCTAAGCTAATCGTCAAACAATTGCTCTAAAACAATGAGGCTATTGTTACTGAATATAAGGCCTGGAATTTATAATTCAATAATCTATGTAATTAAATTTAGTAGGGCTAAAATGAATAATGCTTCTTGGCATTCTAATAGTCACTTCCTAAACTAATGAATATTGCTTTTATGCATGTTCACAAATCGTAATGTGTTCAACCCATGTATGGCTTTGCCTCAGAGTGGATAGAACACACTTACATGGGGTATACATTAGGCCTGAAACAAATACTGCCGTTTAGGAATATTCAAATATTCGCTTGTTTGCTCATCATAAATTGTTTGAATTCCTTCTTGTAAAATTAGCTCACCATTTTGCTGTAAGTAGTTTCATACAATAGATGTTTATGACAGCAACCTCTGTGTTTTTATTGTTCGTTCTCTGATCTACAACCCTAGAAAACCAGCAACATGAAGCGAGAAACTTCTCTGCCGTCATTTAATTTCCATAATAATTGCACATGTTTTGTTTCTGTGTATGTAGAAACTAGGGATATGTGATACGTATTGAAATATTGAAATATTGATATTTTAGTTAACAAACTAAAGGTGTCCATTATTGGCCAATTTTCATTTTAGTTAGTTATAGTTATTACAGTAGACTTGTAATTTAGTTGACTAAAAGTCACAATACCTTACTAAAAGAGGTTTTAGTCATGTTTAACTAAAACAACACTACGTAGACTGGATGTGATATCTGAACCACATTTTCCAAGTTAAAATTATTACGAGTTTGCGTATTAAAGCACACAATTTATTATTATAATTATTATAATTATCCATCTTTTATGAGCGACATTCAGCTATATGTCTCAATATCTCACACACAGAAATTAGGTATTGAGTTACATAAATACGATGAAATGGAATCTCTAATCCAAGGAGTACGTTACTTCAGTCAAAACTGTCCTGAGGATTGTTATTACTGGACGAATCCTATGAAACCCGAAGTTGCTTCAAAAGTAATATTTCCTTTTGATCCCGATTCAAATCCTTATATTATAGTTAATATTGGATCTGGTGTCAGTGTATTACATGTACTGTCTCCTCGTGAGTTCAAACGTATAGGAGGTGAGATAAATGGATTTATGGATGGATGAATGGATGGATGGATCGATGGATGGATGAAAGGATGGATGAAAGGATGGATGAATGGATGGATGGATGGATGGATGGATGGATGGATGGATAGATAGATGTACACTTGACTGTTAGATAGATGGGTGGGTGGATTGATGGATGGATGGATGGATGAAAGGATGGATGGGTGGATGGATGAATTGATGGATGGACAAATGGATGGATGGGTAGATGTACACGCATGACTGTTAGATAGATGGATGGATGGATTGATGGATGGCAGTACAGTTAATGAATGGATGGATGGACAGATGGATAGATGTACACATGACTGTTAGGTAGATGGCTGAATGGATGTTCACATTATCAGAAAACAAGATAATGTTTATACTAGGGATTAGATTAGATGTATTTATCCATCATACTTCTTCAGGAACTAGCGTTGGTGGGGGTACATTCCTAGGATTATGTTCATTATTAACTGGTACTGAAAATTTTCAAGATGCTATTACGCTAGCAGAGAAAGGTGATAATACAAATGTTGATAAGATGGTTAGAGATATATATGGTGGAGACTATACGAGATTTGGATTATCAGGAGATGTGGTGGCATCAAGGTGAGTGTATGTATGTATGTGTCTGTGTCTGTCTGTGTGTGTAGGTGTCCATGTCTTGTATGTGTAGGTCTGTGTCTGTCTGTGTGTGTAGGTGTATGTATCCGTGTCTTGTGTGTGTAGGTCTGTGTCTGTCTGTGTGTGTAGGTGTATGTGTCCGTGTCTTGTGTGTGTAGGTCTGTGTCTGTGTGTGTGTAGGTGTGTGTGTGTATGTGTCTGTGTCTGTCTGTGTGTGTAGTTGTGTGTGTAGGTGTGTGTCTGTGTCTGTGTCATGTATGTGTCTGTGTCTTGTGTGTGTAGGCGTGTGTGTGTCTGTGTGTATATCGAATATTTTAATTATCTTATTCAGTTTTGGTCACATGATGATTAAAGAGAAACGGGATAATGCATCACCTGCTGACCTAGCTCATGCCACTTTAGTGACTGTATCAAACAATATCGGAGCTATAGCAAGAATGTGTGCGTCAATTGTGGTAAGTTATAACTACATGTAACTTTATTAATTGTCATTCTTCAACTTCAGTTTGGAATGAACAACAACGTATTATTTTTCCTTGTGTATATTAAATTTCAATCCATTAATTCATTATTGAGTTACAGTATAATCATGTATTAACTTTATAACATTAAACTATACATTACAGTACATATACATATAAAGTCATCACAGCTTAATTTTGAGGTCATCGTGAATGTGAACAGAACTTATAGCAAGTACACTGTACTTTGAATGTACTACACAGTATTACACCTTAGTACTATGCTATCACATACAAATGTAATGGAATTCACACATTACAGTAGTCTGTTCACATTCACAATGTCCTCAAAATTATGATGTGACGACTTTATATGTAATATAGTGTATAGTTTAATGTCATAAGTTTAATATATGATTATACTGTAACTCAATAATGAAGCAATGGATTGAAATTTGAACTACACAAAAAAGAACAGGAAGGACTATTATATGAAAATGGTGCAAGTAAAAAGATTGTTGGACATTCCAAACTAAAGTTATGAACATTTTTCTGAATTCATGGTGAACATGAATGACCTTTAATGCTATAGTACTACTTAGAAGTACAGTTGACTATCGCCTTATTAAAGTGTAGCTCCCATCATAGTATGTAAACTTAGGTATGGTAAGTTTTTAAAATTTCCTCCTCTTTTATACAGGGAGTTGATAGAGTTGTATTCGTTGGAAACTATCTATGTAATAATGAGTTATCGACTCGCATGTTAGCCTATGCAATGGAGTACTGGTCTCAAGGCTCAATCAAAGC
Source organism: Petrosia ficiformis (assembly GCA_947044365.1). Lineage (NCBI taxonomy): Eukaryota > Metazoa > Porifera > Demospongiae > Haplosclerida > Petrosiidae > Petrosia > Petrosia ficiformis. The sequence goes on along the minus strand of OX345640.1, from coordinate 7,577,002 downwards.
ACTGTTTTTAAAGCATGAAGGATATTTCGGAGCACTTGGTAGCATGTTACTAAAACTAGACGAAATATCAGAAGAAAAACAAAACGAAGATAAATATTCCGACTCTGAGTGACACAGTTCTGTAGACGATATCAACAATAATTAATTAAATAATCCATTGCTGTTATTCCAGCATTCATTACAGAATTAAGTAAGTTTCATGCAATAAATCTTCTGGCTGTATGAAGCGGTGTGTGTGTGTGTGCATACATCCATCTGTTATGAGACTTGGGTTGAATTTCATTTTTATCATTATTTATTTCTCAAATATGCACTATATTGGTAATCAAACTCTTTGTATTTTTATTACTTTTAAAATTCACTGATAATTGTCTCATTTGTAATTATAATTGCTAATAGTATTTTCACTATAATAATAATTATTAACACAACATGAGCTACAGTACACTGTATTAGTTACATCTACAGTGTATTATGTAATGGAGTACTTTATCGGCCCCACTCGATCGTGAGTGTATTGCACTGTTAAGGCTGCTAGAAGTGGTGTATAGGGGATTCTGTTCCTGCAATCTCATTGGTCATATATATAATTTAATGAATATTACTATGTCAGTAGAATGATAATTAAATAATTGAAGAAGTTACCACCATCTCACCATCCATCTAATTATGCAGTCGTAAGGAAATGGTAGTAGTTTATGTATGTAACAATCCATGTAATTACTATATCCCACCTAATAAGGACTATTGCCAGAGACTTCGGTGGTACTAAAGCTATTGCCACAGAACTCAGTGGTAATAAGGTCTGTTGTCACAGAACTCAGTGGAAGTAAGAACTATTGCCACAGACTTCGGTGGTAATAAGGACTATTACCACAGAACTCAGTGGTAATAAGGACTATTACCACAGAACTCAGTGGTAATAAGGACTATTGCCACAGAACTCAGTTGTAATAAGGACTATTGCTACAGAACTCAGTGGTAATAAGGACTATTGCTACAGAACTCAGTGGTAATAAGTTTCTACAAATCGATTGCTAGAACAGTACCAAATCGATTACCATAAAGATTCATGAAGTACTTATACGTACAAAGAATGAAATTTCTGATATTTGGAGGATGATAGTTCTTAAATTTCATGAATGGAAGCAGTTATGATAAAATTTCGATGCTATGCTTTTTCACACAAAGAATGTACATAGAATTTTTAGCTAATGAAAATGGAGTATCTGTAGATTTGCAATTGATTAGCCAGGAAGTTAAAATATTACATGTATATACATATTGTACATAAAAACTAAGCATTATTACGATCTATTGTCCTATTGTTGGTTAAGGTCAGTTGGTTTGGAGTGCAAAATGAATTTGAAAATACTGGAGATGAAAATAGTGTTTCTAGCCGTTTTTATTTTGGTTGGTAGTGCTGCAAAATCTCCTTCAAACAAGAGAGCAGGTAGTTTGTAATGGTGTAGTATAATGATATTACTTTGTGATTTTTAATGACATTAATAACTTCTCTATAGTTAGTTATGTATGTAACTATAATCTGATAAAGCTTCGTACCAGGTTAATCACCATGATATTAACTGGATATATACCTTAGCCTACCTCAACTTATGCCCATCTTTTATATTACTTAACAGAAAGTGTTTTAGGTATTTAAAAGTAGTCAATGTTAAGTAAAATAATTATAATACATAAGTCCTCTTTCAATATACGTTTTATCACAAAATATAGTTCCAAAAGACAAACTCATTAGATTAACAATGATGCAAGACTCGAACGATCCAAACTCTAAGTCAGGCACTAGATGTCCCAATGAGTATATTCCAGTGTGTAAAGAACTGTGCAAACACTTAGAGAGAGAATGTGATATTGAAGAGTGTGCATGTGCTATTCCCCTGGGTGATTTTAATGAAATTATTGCAGAAAAAGAAGCGAAAGACAAAAAGAAAAAAAAGGGGAAGAAAAAGAATGCAAAACAGAAAAAAACGTCTGAGGAAGAAAGGAAAGAGAGGTCTGAGGAAGAACAGAAAGAAAAGGAAGAACGGGAAGAAAGGAAAGAGAGGTCTGAGGAAGAACTGGAAGAAAAGAAAAAAACGTTTGAGGAAGAACAGGAAAAAAAGGAAGAACGGGAAGAAAGGAAAGAGAGGTCTGAGGAAGAACTGGACGAAAAGGAAGAACGGGAAGAAAGGAAAGAGAGGTCTGAGGAAGAACAGGAAGAAAAGGAAGAACGGGAAGAAAGGAAAGAGAGGTCTGAGGAAGAACTGGAAGAAAGGAAAGAGAGGTCTGAGGAAGAACTGGAAGAAAAGGAAGAACGGGAAGAAAGGAAAGAGAGGTCTGAGGAAGAACTGGAAGAAAGGAAAGAGAGGTCCGAGGAAGAACTGGAAAAAAAGGAAGAACGGGAAGAAAGGAAAGAGAGGTCTGAGGAAGAACTGGAAGAAAAGGAAGAACGGGAAGAAAGGAAAGAGAGGTCTGAGGAAGAACAGGAAGAAAAGGAAGAACGGGAAGAAAAGGATAAAATGTCTGATGAAGAATCGGAAGAAAAGAAAAAAACGTCTGAGGAAGAACAGGAAGAAAAGCATGAGAAAGGACAGGAAGAAAAGAAAGACATGTCTGAGGAAGAACAAGAAGAAAAGAAAGAGACGTTTGAGGAAGAACAGGAAGAAAAGAAGGAGACGTTTGAGAAAGGACAGGAAGAAAAGAAAGACATGTCTGAGGAAGAACAAGAAGAAAAGAAAGAGACGTTTGAGGAAGAACAAGAAGAAAAGAAAGAGACGTCTAATGAAGAAGAGGAAGCAAAGAAAGAGATGTCTGAGGAAGAACTGGAAGAAAAGCACGAGAAAGGACAGGAAGAAAAGAAAGAGACGTCTGAGGAAGAACTGCAAGAAACGTCTGAGGAAGAACAGGAAGAAAATAAATACAAACATCAGGAAGAAAAGGCCTCTAAAACTAAGATACCTGATAAGGAATTATAACTATTTTTTGGTTAGAATTTTCTAATTAATTAGTATAGCCACACGATACAATTGCTTTATTCATTTTGAAATTTGGATAACCAATATACTATATAGACCAAAGGGGAGGGGCTGAAATCCCTTGATTTAACGTAATTGCTTAGTATTCTTAATAGCTACATTTATGCACTCAAAATAGTATTCTTTTATGAAGCAGCCCCTAACTTTGCAAACGTGCATACATCAATGTATTATAGTACAATAATTATACACACATAATTATAGGAATGGCGAAAGGACAAAAATAGTTGATGTAACCATTTGTTACTATAGAAATGAATTCACTTCTATAAATATACAACCACAACCTTCTCTATCGATGGTACTGCCTGGCTTAAGATAATTATAATCATGTCATAATCTCATTATGGTTGCATGAAGTCTAATTAGACTCTGAACTGTAGCCTTGGTACTCTATAAGTTACAGATTCAGCTGAAACTTATTTCAGAGTTACATTGTATAAAGTGGTTTTGATCAAAAATGTTATCTGTTAGAACCATGAGCATTTTATTCTTAATTCTAATCGAACAATGAACTATAGCCTTTTGGAAGTGGATAAAACAAATGTTTTCATCAGAAGTTTAAAGGCAAGTACATACATGTACATGTACATGTTACTTTGATAATTTTGTTCCCAGACCCACACTCATCAATGTTTAGGAACGAGTCTCCTCTTTTCATACTTTTCTTTGTAAAGATACTACTCAATACATAATTGCACATTATCATGTATTAATTAATTAATCCTATCAATTGGAGAGTCCGTGTTTAGTCATGTACCGTCTGAAATAGAAAAGATATGATAATAAATAGCCTGTTTATAAACGATACTTAGGTACATAATGGAAGTGTCCTTTATTTAGAAGTTTAATACAAGCTTAAGTTCAATTGTACGTATTATTTTAACCAAAAGACTCTTATGGCACTTTATTAAACAAATTTAATTGACCATGCCTACTATGAATAATTAATTAGCTAAACTGTAGACCTTGCTGCTATTTTTAAGCCTTGTAGCTGCCAAACATACGAACCCTTCCTGAGTATGTCCTTGTACTATAAAATCACTCTATAGTACGTTAAGTTTACATACTATCACTGTACTTCCATTGATTATAGTGTAATTTGTGACTGAAGTACACTGTACTTTGAATGTACTACACAGTATTATACCATCTACAGTATTACACTTTAGTACTATGCTATCACATACAAATGATAGTACTACTTAGAAGTAAGTTGACTATCACCTTATTAAAGTGTAGCTCTCATCATAGTATGTAATCTTAATAAAGTCAGGTACTATAATTGCAATATTATGGCAATGACATAATTATTATGTACATGCACGCACGCACGCACGACAGACAGACGGACAGACAAAGAGACAGACAGACAGACACACACACACACACACACACACACCTTCTTGCTTGCTCAATCAAATCTTTCTTCCTTTCATGAAATGTCCGGTTACAATCTTGAATAGTGAACGCTCTACTCTTTTTTGAAGATGGTAATGATGAGTATGTTTGAGTTATTAAATTCTCATTATGAGGTGGTCTACGTGTTACAATATTGACCCTTCCTTCAAGAATATTTGTTACAGTAACATCAACACTACGAGTACGTGCTGGAATCAATATAAGAAATACATTGAAGTTCTGAAGCATCGATACAAATGATTTTGAACAAGCATTTATATGTATATAAAAACTGGAAGTAAATGAACTTCAGTATCCAATGAAGCTGTTATGGTTTTTTGTACCAAATGGGTGACAGTGAATATCCATGTTTAAAACTACTTTGTACACACATAAATAGATTAATAGTAGTGTTGTTTTAGTGTAATACTAGGATTGGTTTTGGTTATACATGTACATGTAGTTAAAGCATATCTAGTTTCTCATAATTTAAGTAAACTGAAATGATATTAGGCTTACTGAAAGGGTTTCAGCTTTAGTTAACTAACTAAAAGTGCCCAATATTGGCCAGCATTCATTTTAGTTACATTTATCACAGTAGACTTGTAATTTAGTTATAGTTTAGTTACTAAAAGTCACAATACCTTACTAAAAGGGTTTTAGTTATAATGAACATGTAGTTAATAAAAACTACACTAATACCGATATAAACTCACATATATCTTTTCTTATCACATGGTGAGGCACATGTGGTAATACAGTCAATACTTGCTGTACCATTTGTTCTATTTCCGGAGATGACTTGACACCAGAGAAATCTGATTCCAGTATAATGGGTCCAGAAACGTCATTACTCCGTAAAACAGTTTTTGGTTGTGCTACTTTTTCAAGATCTAAGAACCGAAAAAATACTGTAAAATATATCATAGCTTTCATATTTAAATGTAACGCAATTTGAGAAAAGATACTAATTTTCAACACTGGTTCAGTATTCAGGCATTTGTACAGGAATAAGTGTTTCGGAAGAACATTACTGGTGTACGACACCAAATTTCATTCCCTTCCTGTGCTAAATGGCCAAATAGCGAGCGACTCTTGATGAAACATATGTATTTAAGTTTTATAATCATGCAGAAAGATCTATGACTCATTTTGTTGGCTCTTGATACAAGGATCTGATAATCGTTTTTGGTCTCTTCTCATAATTATGTGAATAATAAAATATATTGAGAAAAAGTATCCATCCCGCACTGTATACTTTGTGGTGGCTATCAATTCATTGCTAACATCACTAGTGTCTCCATCCATACCTTCCTTCCATTTTTTAATATCTGATGATGTAGCTTGAATACTATCAACATCCAGTGATTTAGCTATCTGATCTTGTGTCTTCCTGGCAAACTGTTCATGTGTTAAATCATCTCGTGATTCAACTAATGGTAACATTCTAAAAACATGTGTATGTGAAACTATGTATGTAGACTATGTACATAGTAATGATAATACATTTGCATACATGTACATCATGGATGGATGGATGGATGAATGGATGGATGGATAGATGGATGGATAGATGGATGGATGAATGAATGGATGAACGGATGGATGGATTGATGGATGAACAGATGGAATTTATTTCACTTTTATGATAGAATACAACAAAAGACTAAATTGTATTGATATACAGATGTGGGTTATCAAACATACTTGAGAGTAAAGATAGTGAATGGTGTTACCATCATCCACAATAAATCACTCCATTCAGAACTATAAGCTGTCGTCTATATTAAGACATTGTATAATATATTTGTATGTTGTTATGTATATACATGTATGTATATTCGTAACTATGTATATATACATGTACGTAGGAATAAATATATATATGTATGTATAGTACATGTATTGTAATATCCTACCAGACAAATATCCAAAGGTCTCCAACATGATATAGCAATCTAAAATTAATTTTAAAAAAGATTTCAACGCATCTCTTGTATGTGTGCATGAATGGTGTGTGTGTGTGTGTGTGTGTGTATGTGCGTGTGTGTGTGTGTGTGTGTGTGTGTGTATTACATACGGGCTGAACAGTCTCTTCTGCTGTAAAGGGCCACACACTATAGGACAGAAATACAAAATATCACATTCTAATACAGTAACATCACAGGTACATGTACATATAGCTATCAAATGCAGAGAGATTTGAGCTCAATTTAATAATGTACTTGTCATCATCCACTGTATAGTCTTTAGCTTAGTCCAATATTAATAATAACTCACGTGAATTTCAATACTCCTTTACCATTTGTAGGTAAAGGCTCTGGTTGGGCTATATATGGTACAACAGCAGAATCTGGTATGGAGGCTGAATCTATTGAGAATTGAGAGGGAAAGAGATATAAAAGAAAAAGCAGAAAGAAGCTCTGAGATTTCATGAGTGAATATTGAAAAAGTCATATTGTTTTGAGATAGTACAACAATTTTCTAAAGCCTCACTACTCTACTGTACTCTTTAGGTATTACAGTAGTAGGTACTGTACTGTACTGTACTATACTACATGTATATTGTACTGAGCACTATAGTGTATCGTACTGAGCACTGCTCAGTACGATACACTAAAGTGCTCAGTACTGAGCAGGTACTGTTACTATATTGTACTGAGCCGGGACTGTACTGTATCATATTGGATTACATTTCATCATTTTTGATATCCTTACCATCAAATTCTGGAAGTTTTTTAACTTCATCTTGTATGTCTTTAGAATCTGATCCCATAAACACATGATGATAAAACAAGAATGATAACATTGGTTTAGTAACTCTTGTACTGGTCTATATAGAGGGGGAAAGAATTTCAAATGTTTATAATAAGTAGCATGGAAACAGTTAGCCATACAGGACATTGCTTGATAAATGTAGTGAATGTCCAGTAATTTTAAACTGAACTGTATCAAACTATATGGGAGGTAGGACAAGAGAGTTGAAAGGAGGCCCAGTGATCAGCTCAATATTTCCAGACCCTCGAATTATTACTAAATGCTTATGAATACATAGCGACTGTATCTGCGAAACGTTTAATATTTACAAAACCTTTATCTTCAAGTAGGTTTGGGCAATAATTCAATATATCACACACATGTACATTGCAATATTATTACAAGGATCAGAAGTTTCACCTTTTATAAAATGAGCCTATTTTTGCTATCATAGACAGTATCAATGAGACAAGTGTAGTCGCAAGTCACCTTTAAACAATAATCGCAAAACATAATTTTCAGTATCGCCAAACCCTATTTTCATGAATACTAAAAAATTTCATTAACTTCTTGTACAAAGTGAAGCATTAGTTTCTAAATGTTTGCAGACACAATCACAGCTGTGTGTATGGCTAACATGATGAATATGACAGTAGTCCATAAGATGAACTGTTTACATGCAGTACAAATGCATTAATGTAAATACACTAACTGTTGTACATTCCAGTGATATATGTAATGGAATATAATCGAAATGAGATACATGATTTGAGACAAGCATCTAGAAAAAAGAAAATTCAAACAGTAAGCAGGTTCATAGCTGTTGATTGGTCAAACAGCTTAGTATGGTGCATTATCAGAATTGCTGCATTAATTTAGGTCAAAATTATGGCTGGGCAATAGTAGTGATAGTGCGACTATCATTTTCATCAGTGTTACTATCACAATAGTGATAGCAGTGGAGATTTGGTTACAAGCATGTGGATTTAACATCGTCTTGCCTCAATATACTCACAACCATGCATGCAAAGATGGCGAGGAAGAGAACAATTTTGACAAAGAGCTGTAAGTTTTTTCTGTGGAGAGCTCTAAGAGGGAGTACTTGGTTTCACTACTACAAATAGACAGTACTCAAATCTTAGAGTCACTATCATGATAGCATTCACTATCATTGAAATATCTAATATCATGATAGCTCGAAATTTCATTATCGCACAGCTCTAGTCAAAATGCAAAAGCACTATAATAATAATTACGTCAATAGAGGTACAGTACCTTTGAGCATAGCAGTTCATTAAATATTCATAGCAATTATGACATCACATGCAATACCTCAAACACAAATCTAAATTCCCACTTGCATACAATCAAAACACTATATAATTTAATTAATAGTATTAATGTGTATCTTACTCGAGAACTTCTGGCTCTTCTTTCAAAATTTTTATTTACTACAACTAATCCCATTACTAAGAAATAGATCCATAATAAGACTCTACGAATGAATATATTTATTAATCAATAATAAATAATAAAAGTCTCAGGACAGACATTAGATGAGGAGGTAATAATTGGGAATACTGTAAGCAAAATGTTTACAAAAAATAAAATAATTGGCTCTGAATGAAAAATGAAAAACTCGTGCACACCAATTAAATTCATTGGATTATGTGACATCATTTAATTACAATGACATGGAGACTACTGAACTTTCAAATGCTATCTTACTGCACAACTAATGAATATTCTAACTTACTCAGCTGAGAGAACACTATCTATGAAAATCACTGGTATCAAAATAATTCCTCATTAGTTGCAGGAAGATGGCAATGCGAGTGTTTCAAAGTTCAGTAGTCTCAATGATACAAATGAATGTCACATGATACAACGAATTTGATTGGTACTTGTATACTGAAATTAATGCACTATACTACAAAATCTATAGCAGTTTCCTCTTTTCCATCTGTCCTACAAGACTATAATGCAGTGTTCTGCCCAGGATATTTAGAGTTGTGGTTGGATTCTAACTTGCATTTAGTGCTGTTTATCCAGTATATACTTAATACTGTCTCAATAGCCTATATATGTATAATCTGAGAAGTGGTTAATTTATCTAAGTGGTGATTAATGTATCTGAGAGGTGGTTATTCCCGACCAGTGCCGACCAGTGTGGGCAGAATGCTGATTATACTAAGATTGTTGTAAATATCGCTGTAATTATAAATATACATGTACCTCTTTACTCTACCATGAGGTATTAATACCATCATTATCAATGCTTGAGGTATCAAACATAATCGAAAAACAAGTAATAATAGACCAAATGGAATATATGGAATTAAGAGAAGATTCCAAGCTGATAATGACATCCTGTGAATAAAAGAAACAAAAAATGTTCATTATAATAATAATTATACATTATCATAATTATATTTACTGGTATGTCTATAGCTCTGGTGCTGGGACTGGAATCAGAGTCATATCAACAATTGATATAGTTACAGTATATGTCAATAAAATGTTGCCTTACAGTAACAGTAATTTCCTTAGTTCTACTGTCAGTATGGTATAGCAAGAGTATATAATAGAAGGAGAGGGAGAGTATCGCACTTATAGCACAACCCTGCGAAAAGTACTTGAGTCGAGAAGATGGTGAAAAGTATGTGCTAGACCACAAGGCGGTGCACAAAGCCCAAGCATGTTTATAATCACGCGAATAGTGATACGCTTACATACCTCAGCTCGAGAGAGATATTCTATACGAACTACGAAGACAGTGATTTTGAGATCGACAGTGACGATGAAGCTGACTTGGAGCAGTCTGAGCTACCTTACCTCACAAAGTGAAATCAAACTATTCATCGATCACCAGATTCCTTCGCAACTTTCTGGAGAGATGCCGCAAGTCCTGAAGTTTTAAGAACCTTCGACAGTGGAATATACCTTCCCTAATTGTAGAACCAGCAACACGGCTTGATGAATGAGGCGAACACTGCACAGATGGGATCCGTGATGGTGTGGTTGCTGCATCATCCCTCTCTGTTCACAATGTGGTCACCTAATGCCTCAATGCCTACTTCACACGTGATGATTACGTCGTGAATATTATTATAAAGGTCATGTGCTTTCCGCAGGGTTGTGCTACACACTTATACGGAAGTGCAATATTCTCCCTCTCTTTCTATTATATACTCTTGATTGTAGTAATTACTGTCTCACTACTGTGGTGTTGAATTGACAAGTATATCAAAACTACTGTTGAACTACTGTAGTGTGGAAATGAAACTACCGAGTAATTACTGTACTGTATGGCGACTTTTTATTGACTTGTATTGTATCTACTGAAAAAAGTTAACGAATTTGTTCATCGATAAAAGACCAGTTAACAGATTTATAATGGAATCACGCACAGGTCTGGATTGGTGGATTACAATAACTATTATATCAAAACTGATTCAACCCAAGCTACTCTTGTTAGATTCTGTACAATACAGTTTTACAGAGCATGGTCCTCAAGCGCTTTAAATCAGTGGTTAAGTAAACATTTGACAGTACTCTAAGGCAAGTCCAGTTAGTAGAGTTAATGCAACTCCATAATTATATATATATATATATATATATATATATATATATATATATATATTATATATATATATATATATATATATATATTTAAATTATATAATATATATATATAAACCATTGACTCAATTTTATGCTGAAAATGCAATTAAACAGAGTAGTTATAACATACCTATGGTGATCCAGACATCTATCTAAGTTTAGAAAGGTTTTTGATCTCTTGTTCGACATAATTCTAAAGTCTTGACCATAAAATGTGGAGGTGTGGCTAACATGCATTAAACCACGCCCATACTACGATTTTGGGCCACGCCCATTTAAGGTGTGGCTTAATATAGCCCCGCCTGTCTGGGTGCGGCTTAATATAGCCCCGCCCACACAAAGGTTAGGTCATGTGATTTGTTATTCAGTAAAGATGGGAGACCTTAATCTATCGCTCTATGTTGCATTGCCAATTGTAACAATTTTCTGGTTAGCGGTGGGTATCTTGGGAGCTGTTGTTCCATGTTTCTGTTGGAGATATAAACACAGATTGTGAGTGACTTGATGTATTTGTTATCTTGATTGATCATGTTTCCTGTGGTCTGTCTGTCTGTCTGTGCACAAATTCACGTGGATGTATAAATTAGTTATATTCACCTGTACCTATATGAAGTACCGATCCTTAAAATAATTACGATCACATTAAACGATACAAGAATCAGGTGTAGATCTAGTCTGGCGTTACCGCCCCTTCGCATTGAGAGGAAGGGTCTGGAACAATGCGTATACCAAACTCGTTCTGCTGGAATGCGGAAGTCACATGCCTATAATTATTTTTTAAATTGTAGAAGCTAATATTATACCTGATCTTCGAGAAGAGACTTCAGAGGACTAACTACAACGACAATGGAAGGTAAACTACAAGAACTGCCTCCACTTAGCGCAGCATCAAAAGCCCATGGTAAACAAACGAAACACAAACTCTTGCCATACCCGGTAGCAAGAACGGCGAAAACGTCACTACCTTCAAGGATAGAGACTACAACTCTCTCTTGCATGGCCTTCAGTGAAGAATAGCCAAGGCGAGCTACTACAGATACCAGGTTTGGCTTGCACAATAATGCTTGTCATTCAAGTGTCACGTGATATTAGATGACGTTTTCGCCACCTCAATTCTGATTGGCCATCAATATTTTTGCAGAGCAGAACGAGTTTGGTATACGCAATGTTCCAGACCCTTCCTCTCAATGCGAAAGGGCGGCAACGCCAGACTAGTGTAGATCTGGGATAATTAATCGATTTATTGATGCTGATTATCGATTATAAGTCTGTGATATTGATTATGCCAAAAGACATACTTTTCAAGCTAGCGACAGCATATGACGTACATTGTACAATATGGAAGTGACATGAAGCTTATTTTTGATAATCAAATAGGAGGAGTTTCCTGCGTAATTGACTTAATTGGTCTAATTGGTTCCACTGATTTTAATCAATTATGAATCGATTTGAAGTTAGTGATAATTGATTTCAAAATCTCACTCAGGCGTACTTGTTAGCTTCCAAGTTAAAATAAAATTGAACATTCAAAGGAAAGAGTATAAATTATCTTTTCTGCTCTGATTACAGCTTTGATGTTGTTGTACATCTTCAAATACGTGTCATTTTTAGCAAAAAGAAAAGAGAAACTAATCAATACGTGTAACAGTTACGTGATGAAGTCTGGGAAATTGCTACATTTTTATTCAATTCGTTATTCACCATTTTTGTTTAGCAAGCCAATAAAGTTTACCATGCAGGAAAACTAGTACGTATACTTCCCACATGACATTTTATTAGCTTGCTGTGCAAAACAACTCACAACAAGCTTTTAAAGAGTGATGAAACTACCTTGAGAATTGAGAACTGATTTTTTCATAGCTAGTCACATATATTATTACCACCTTATGTTCATATGTATATCATTGTTCTATTACATTTTATAGGACTGTTCAAGTGGCTATTGTAACAACTGCAGTGTGTTGCTACACCTTGTATCCTATTCATAATATTAATAGAAATTATATTTACATAATGGACTGACGGATGGATATATTTAATAGATTCAGAGTAAATATAGAAAACGTTTCGAGATATTAAGGTTTTCGATGAATGGGTGGAGGAATGAGTGAGGAATTTATAAATAGCTGGATGGATACTAATTGCTTATGTGAATATGTGCCCAAGCATGCGAAAAAAGGTCTTATTTGCATATCACTTTCCCTATGGTGTCTATTACAATCTCATTTTTCAACCATCTCACTGAAAAAACAAATGAAGCTTTTAATCCTTCAAGACAAGTTGTTACCGGACTTAGATATCAAGCACTTAATAATTTTTTCGAAAATATTAAGTGCTGGAAGTGTAGTTTTCACAAATTGTGAACGGACTGAAGCAGAGTTATTGAAGCATGGCCCAAATTGACTCAATAATGTTTAGTGTGTGTGCCAATGGGAATACACCCTGAGCCAATTAAACATAATTAACTATGCCATCTGGCCCAAAAAAAGAACTGTGCAGTGTTACATAAGAAGCTCTTTGGGTCAATGGCTTATCAAAACTCTGGGCTGAAGCAATTGAAGAGTATTTCTTAACAATTTGACTAGCTGGTTACTAGCATTCTTAACCCAACTGAATCCTTTGGTTGGACCACAAATGAGTAATGAATTAGCAGCTCATATTAGAAGAGTTTGGTCAGTATCTGCACGTCCTGAGGGTCTTGATGAGGATGCTGATTGTAAGGGAATTGAGATTAATTATACTTTTGATACCCAATTCGGTTTACAGTACCTGACATTATTAAGTTTAAATACCATCACTGTACTTTCACTGATTTTGTGAGAGAATTACACTGTACTTTGAATGTACTACACAGTATTACACCTTAGTACTATTCTATCACATACAAATATAAAGGAAATTCACACATTACTATGATTACAGTACAAAGTAGTACTATAGTACTACTTAGAAGCACAGTTGACTATCACCTTGTAGTATGTAAACTTAATCAAGTCAGGTATTGTACATCTCTATAGGACAGTGAAACTGTATAGCAGTTTTTTGTAGTATTAAACTATGGCATATACTTGTTGGTACATATACATGGCATATCACAAATGCATAATTATGTTGAATCTAAGATTAGGCTTAGCAACCATTTATAGTGATTAAATTCTTGTGTTCAAATTGATTTTCAGCTTTGTGTACTGGAAGCCACTGAATTTGGTATCCAGGAAGAGCGGACAGTCATCTTCTTAGATACCAAGTTTCTTTGGCTTTGTGTAAACAAAAAAGCAGAACGGCAAGCATTTTAATACATATATAAGATTGTGTACATGCAAACAGGTAGTCTTGTTCCAGACTATCACGTCCTATAGCAAAAGGTGATCTGGTGTCTAATTTTCTTGGGACAGGAAATGATATGCATACCAGAAAATCTGGTGTCCAATAAAAGAGTTCATAGCTATATTGAGTATTGACTTAAATGGGATGATAAAAGTCCACCCTCCTCTCTCCTAAAATATCATCTTCACATTACTGTACATTTCTACTAGAGCTGGGACGAAGGTTGTAAAACGATATTCGAAGCTTTGTCAGCAAAAACTAGCGAATATTCGAAGGTTTGCACATGTTTTGATCAATTTTGCTCTTACCTCACTCAATTGGCTATAGATTGACTCCAAAACTGGTTTATAAGTTCTTATAAGAGTACTAGTTCTGTACCTGTCATGGTTTCTATTTGGATTTAGCATCGCTGGAGTGAGAAATGAGTCAGAAGCAGCCACCAACACAACCTCAACTTTTCTGGAACACATCCACATTATTGATCATGTGTACATGTTGAGATTGTACAAGTGCGTATGAGCAAACATTAAAGTGGGCGTGGCAGCAAAGCTTAGAAGAGATAAATTTACCTTCGAATTCGCAGCAAATGAATGGAGGTTCCAACATTTGAACCAGCCCTAGTTTATAATGAGTGGTACATTCCTTTCTATTAATTACTCTTGTAGTTTTAATAAACCAGCATTAGTCAAAACAACTTCAATTAATTTATGGAACAACAGCAATTATAGTTACCAATACTTTCTCTATTTCCTTTTATAGGTTTTCCTGTTTATTAGTCAAGAGAGTTGAAGATTTCTTATTACATTGTTAATTCAAAACTATTCTTACAAGTTATTAAAATGTTTGCTTATAATCTTGTGTGCAATCATGTTATAGTACCTACTGTCAATAATTATTATTGTAATTATAATTAATACACTACACAGTAGTAGTAGTTTCTCTAATCTATTTTCGGTAAGTCTATAATGATGTGTTAACCCCACCACAAACTTTGACATCTAGTGACGAGTACGTACTGCCAGTAAATTCAAGAAGTCAGTATATATTGAGTACAAATTGCATTATAATTTATACCAATAATGCTTGACCTTCAAATTGATGGTATATGTCATTCATGGGTGTGGTACTATCAAATGAATATCATGCAGTAAGAGAAAATCGGATTTAAACCCTGACTATATGGTTTGGCAAACCCTAAAAGCCATGGTTTGAGACTGATAATTTTCGGGTCACAGTTCAAATGAGGTTGTGTTACGAGTTTTATCGATGATACCGATACTTGATTTGATAAATGCACAAATTCTGTTTAAAATGTGAGAATGGTATGAAATTTTATAATGGGTGTGGCAGAGAAGTGTGGTAGACTGGTAGCTATGGGTATTGCCAGAATTTCAGATGTAACGTATGTGATGTAAACTACTTCAGTATCTTATTGGTCATCATTAAACCTTTACCCTGATATCAGAATCAATCTGTAACTCTGCACCATTGTAATGGACATGACATTTCCATAGACCTACTCGGAGTGTGGTAGCTAAATGAAAGTTAGCAATATCATACAAAACAAATTAAACATCAAATAGGAAATATATCTGAATTGCAGATCAGTGTAGTAGTACACTGTGCTGTATTGTACTGTACAGAGCATATATAATTGTAAGGAAAGCTAATACCAATTAATAGAAGTTATGTAACATGTGCAACCAAGACTTGATTCCTATATATACAGCCTGAGGAAGTATCCAGACTTTCTTTTCATTTCTACTATTGGAGGTGGACCGAGTTTCTTTTGCTCACGAGCAATTATCAGTTGCATTTTCTCCACATTAGTGCGTAGGATACATTCTGAAATGCAAATGTAACTCAGTGATAGATGGAGTAACACAGTTTCACAAAATGATTGATGTTTCATTGATAAACACTTTCAGTCTATTCATGTCTTCATTTCTCTGTAACATATTTGCGACGTCAGAAAATATTTCATCCTCTTTAAACAATGTTGGTGGAAAATAACCACTAATGATTAGCAAGTTTATTAACATCATATACAACATCAAGTATTTCAGAGAAATGTCTCTTCAGTACATTGAATGGAGTTAATGTTAACTGAATGTACTTGTGAACGCATACTCTGTGTTTTCTCAGAGCTTGAAGCTATATAGGAGAAATAAACAAGTTTATAAACTTATAATGCTTTGTAAAAATGTAAGTATATATTACTGTACCCCATAACATACCTATAGCTGTTTTTTCTTGCTACTCTTAGCGTCGCCGACGTACCACGGGACCGCATAGGGCGATACATTAAGGGTGTGGTTCGTAAGGAAGTAAGACCCGTGTACAGGTCATCTTTATATATACAACACAGACAAGTTGAACCGAAAATAGCAAAGCCCAATTTGGTATGTTATGAGGTACAGTAATAGGTCTATACCTATTACGATTATAACTAAATGTATTATATTTATGAGTATGATATTGATAATACAGAATGCATGAATGGAAGGGTATGGTAATCATATTGTTGTGTCTGTGTGTGCGTGTGTGTGTGTGTATGTGAAAACTATGAACATTGGTGGTGCTACTGGCAGACTTCAAATTCAAAATAAAAGGCAGGATTTGAAATCTTGTACCAAATGTATATTGCATTGCAATTATTTCAACCAATCAGATTTACTGACCTATAGTTAGATCGTATTCAATACTTTTATTTGAAAGAATAACACTCCACATTTTTATAGGGCGAAGTAGGCTATAAAGTCGAAATATCCAATGGAATATTTTTTTTGAAATAAACTTCTGAAACATGATCGAGTCACTCTAACTATAAAGTTTAGTCAAACCTTAACAGACACAGAACACAAAGGGCTATTATCATTGAAAGAGATTTCATTGGTTGAAATAAAGCATGTAACTGCTGAATCGCTCTAATAACACTGCAAAAATAGAATTGTTTAAAATAACATGGTTAGTATACAGTTGCAACGATGCAAATCATAGTTGCTATGACTGCATAACAAACATGTATCAATTATAATAATATTAGATGTACATATAGGAGGTGTGGAAACAAACAATGATTTAATTATTCTGATGCTTTGTATATCTATCAGACAGGATAAGGAAATTGAAATTATAATTATTGGATTATAATTTGTTCAAGTACATCATATCACCATATAGTCATAACAACCTATACAACCAATTAAATTAAAATTTCACTATATTCCTTGCAACTGTACTAACCAATAATTAGTTATTTAAACAATTTTATTTTTGTGGTGAATGTATGTGTAATGTATTTAATAATCTTCATAGTAGAAACAGATGCACCATTGTTTTAACCAATTCAATTACTTGTTGCATGGATTATATCATATTTTCTTAACTGTTGATGTGAAGTGCGTTGGGCTGCTTTGTGCTTGTTCTAGATCTGTTATCAGCTAATGCTTAATGTAAATTATGTGATATGCATATGGAAATTGTGATTTCCTTTATTTTCAAAGCTATCAGACTGCATATATATCAGACATTCAGTCATAATGATTGATCTCATACAATGGAGAGTTTGTATTGGAATATGGTGTTGTAATATGAAGTCTATCAAGCAAAAGAGAAGACATGTTAATCAAAACAAGACACAAAGTTTTCAAGGTATACAGTGGACGAAAGATTATCACTGGGGGAGTGAAACTCTTGAAATGTGCATGAATATTCTAAAAACATTACTGAGTTATACTAGTGTGTGGACTGTGTGTATATTTCTACAATTGATACTCTCCGGTGATGTGGAATCAAATCCTGGACCAGTGGGTTAGTTATTAATATAATTATAATAAGTTATTATTTTGTGTGTTTAGGAATGCAAAGTCACTTTGGCTTTGTAAAATAATTATCATTATCTACATAATCCACTTTCCTCATTAACAACAGAGCTGACTCCTGGCAAAGCAATAGCACTACTCTGTAAATCGGGATTTAATTTTGAGAGCAAGTGGTATTTGTTAGCAAGTATCTTGAATGTTCCACTAGAACAAAAGGAAACGTTAAGAGCTACAATAAAGGAAGGGGAAACATATGACTATGCATTTGAGATAGCATTGGATTGGTGGATGAAGAACACATCAGAAGCATCATGGAAAGCGTTAATATCATCAGTAGACAAGTGTGAAGAGAAAGATGCTGCACATGCAATGAGAAAAATGCTTAGTGAAGAAAGTAATCATTTCTGTAATATATTGACAATTTCACCTATTATACTAGGAGATAAAATATTCAGTATAGCTAGTCAGCTGAAACAAGCATACTACTTCTTTGTTAAACAAAATTGTTAAAATAACTATTTTATTGGTTAGGACAGTTGCAAGAGTTGTTCAGATTGTTATGGATACACACAAGCTGATGCTTGTAGTTAAACTAATTAGTTGAAGCAGTATACTTTTAGGGTGCTGTCTACTCATATTTCATGCCAACAATGTAGCAACTTTACCACTTAAAGTGATTGTGTCTGGCCATGCAACTAAAGGGTTTGGAACCTGTAAACACATAATTTCATTTATTCTATAGTGTAGCATTTATACTTGTTGCACATAATGTCATAGTAAGATTATATATTTAGCCACAACCTATATGACAAACTAGATTGAAGTTTTATGTTATTCCTTGGTAACGACACTATAAAAAGTAATGGGCTATTTCAACCTTCAATTGGTTACAGGAACTTCAATGCATTTATATTTTCCTCTAAGCTGATTTATTTTTCCTGCTAGATAATATTTACAAGTCATGCACAGTTCATTTGATCTTGATCTATATTGACTAGTACGATATAAAGTACATGTCATAATAAAGCATATGGTAACAATGTAACTATATACGTATTCTGTGGTGTAACATTAGTATTCTAATTCCAAAATCTATGAAAAAAACCCCAGATATTACAAGCTCATTCCAGTTATATAAATATGCACATCAATTTGTACTTAATAACATGTGATGTACTCTACAATTAATATTTGAAAAGTCAGCACATGTATTATGGATTTACATGTTTAAAGTACATGTACAATGTTTTGGTTTTGTTACCATTCTTTATCATGGCATGTACTTTATATACTATATAGATTAAAATCAAAATAAATAAATTACTACTTGTAAACATTACCTAGCTAGACAAGAAAGTAAAATTGATTTATATAGTCTCGGGAGGAATTGAAACTCATGTAATCAAATGAGGGTTAAAATAACCCATTCAATTTTACAGTGCAATAAATTGTTTATTTTAACAATTTAATTTTTGCAATGAAACATAATAAATTATTGTAATATAATTATTGTATACAGACTCCTGTCCATTCAACATATTGAAGAGACATTTCTCTGAAATACTTGATGTTGTATATGATGCTAATAGACTTGCTAATGATCTATGGGCTGTTGATCTAATATCTAATGTTGTTAAAGATGATATCATAACTACTCTTGGTGTTTCTCGTTATGAAAAGGCCAGTAAATTACTAAATGAAGTTCAACGATCTCTTAAAACCAGCAAAAATTCAAAGGCACTTATTTTGTTATGCGAAGTATTAACCAAACAAGGAAACTCAGCGATACTAATGATATGCAACACTATGTTAAATGACCTTGGTAAGCTAATAAAGTATAATTTTATGTTTGTTGCTATATATTATAGTAATTTTCATAAAAAGATGCAATTCTAATTATATTCATATAGGCGTGTCATTACCATCTGAAATCATATCTGATACTGACAGATTCGTTCTCAAATTACGTGATCAATATCTTCAAACGCCTGTAGTGCATCATGACTTGTTAAATAGACGTGTTGGTGAAAACAGATTTGGACAACTAGGACTCATTATGGGACATGGAGGATATCTTACATTAGAGCAGGGAGTACAGAGGGCATGGAATATGTTAAGAGGAAACGTTGACATTATCATGAAAACTTCAATAAACATAGATATAAAAGATGTACTGAAATGCTATCAATATAATAGTTCAGTCAAAGTAGTAGTTGATGGACCCCCAGGCGTGGGCAAAACTACACTTTGCCAAAAACTATGTAACATGTGGGCTAAGAATGAACTGAAGGAATGTTTTATTGATCTAGTACTTCTTCTTCCTCTTAGAGATGACAGAATAACATCAGCTGAAAACATTTATGATCTTGTTTCTCTATTTCATAGTAATGAAAATATTTGTGAAACTGTTAGTGAACACATAAAAGAGCGAAATGGTAAAGGTGTGTTACTGATGTTTGATGGATGGGATGAGTTTGAGGGAAGAAACAGAGACAGGTCGCTAATATTGGATATTATTCGAGGTAATTACCTTGATGAATGTAGCATACTAGTTACTTCACGTACATATGCTTCAACGTCACTCCTTGAAATGAGACACATTGATCGCCATATTGAAGTATTAGGATTTGAGAAACATGAGATTTTTTCGTGCATCAAGAATGAGTTGACTGAAGAGAATGCTGAAGATTTGATAGTGAAGTTAGAGACGAGGGAAGATGTCCTATCAATGTGTTATATTCCCTTTGTATGCTCCATGTTAGTGAGAGTATATCACTTGTGTGATTGTACTCTTCCGAACACTTTGACTGAGTTTTATATGAAATTTGTTCTTTACGCTATAAGGAGATCAATGAAAAAACAGGAACTCAATCCAGACACAGTTGAATCACTTGAGGAACTGCAAGAAGTTCAGAAAATAGCATTTGATGAACTTTGTTGTTGTGCTTATGTGAATCTTAAGACACATATTACCACTTTCAATAAAAATGAAATGCTGAAGTTACCGCATTCATCCAAGTGTGAATACTTCGGACTAATGAACTGTTACCAGATAGCAGACACTACTAAGTATCAGTTTCTTCATCTAACCATTCAGGAATTCTTGGCAGCATGGTGGATATCTCAGCAAGATGACCACAGTAAGCTGTTTGGAAAACTTTACCAAGATATTCACTTTCGCATGACACTAAGATTTGTGGCAGGTCTGACTGAACTTAAAGATAAAAACTATCAAGAGTATTTCAGTAAAGAGGTGGACTTACAGTGTATAAAGAAACCATTATTTGGTTTTGAATCTCATCAGTATTCTGTGTATCATCAGAATCCACAGATGCTTTGTGAACAAATTTTTGATATGAACAGTGTCTTCAGTAAATATCCTCTTCATGAACGTTATGACACAGATACTATACAATTGCTTCATCTACTTTACGAGTCGCAGAACAAACATTTGTGTGAGATATTTGCTTCATCCATAAAAAATTCTTCTCTCTGTGCACATAGACTCAATTCATCACAATTTGACTTACTCTGTTTGTATTTTTTCCTGAAGAATTCAAGGAAAACTTGGAATTATCTCGAACTTGAATATGGTGATGCATTCAAGTCAATGAGTGATGAAGTTTCAGACATGTTCGATTGCACCATTAAAAAAGCACTCTATCGTGATATCACATCAGTAATAAAAATACACCAATCATCATTGTGTCAGTACCTTCAAGAGAGTTATATTAAAGTATTGTACCCTTCAGACACCATACATCCTGTCATCATGTTTACAGCACTCTTTAAACTGCCTTGCCTGAGAATCCTGCACGTTGATATTCAAATAAGATTTAGTTTCTCAATAGATGACATCGATGATGAACTACCGGAGGTATTCCTGGAAATGGAGGATGTAATATCTGGAAATTACATTGTTAAGGAATTGTTGATTAATTTAAATTTTCCACAATGCAATACATTAATAAACAGTTTACTTACAGGAGTCAAGAGAAATGAAGCAATCCTGTTCTTTTCATTATCGTTAAAGAAGTACCGTTCTTGTATTTCATTCAAATCAGTTGAAGAGTTATTAATCACCAACCAAACCTTAAAAGCTGTTAAATTGAATTTAATTTTTGACAGAATACTTCCATCAACATCGCTAAGTATTAACGAATCTCTTACAGCACTAGACCTGGGAGACAGCACAGTATGTGATTTTATGACACATGTACACCCAGTAAAAAAATCAGACATTTTGTCATATGGAGTTGAAAATGTTGAAAGAAGTATAACTAATTTGAAAAGTCTAGTCTTATATAAACCTCAGATACCATTCACTACCTGCTTTGACTCTAACCCTTTTCTACAGTATCTGAGTATAGAACTAGACCAAGAAGAAAGCTTTACTGAACTATTTAACATTATCTGTAGCAACACAACTATCACTGCTCTCAAAATAACATCTAAATCATTCTACTCATGCTGGGAGATACCAGTATTTCGTGATGAAGTAGGAAAGTCTCTTCAACTAATGCTATCATCAAACAAAACTTTACAATGTCTGAAGATCAAAATACAATGGATGGTTTTACCTGTAAAATACCTGACTGCTGGTCTGAGAGAGAACAACACACTACAAGAATTGGCTTTAGACTATAGACCTTTAGATGGCAATAATTTAAAAGAATTTTTTGAAGCTATTCATAATCTAAAATCATTGGCAGTTACATTTCCACCATTTTTTAGACACGATGAAATAATTCCTCATGTTATAAATATGTTACTGAAAAATCAAGAAATGAGAATCCTGAAAGTTTTATTTCGTAGACCAGCTAATTATGGATTCCTTAATGTAGAAATGCCTGAAGAAGATAGAAAAGAATTCATTCCCGTCGCCATACCAATGCCACAGCAATCATTTTGGGAAACTTTGGTACTCCATCCATCTTTGTGTTACATTTGCATTTCAGGAGATATGTACAACGTTAAAATCCAACCAACTAAAAGGGAGAAAGCACAACTGATTGCTCGTGAAGAAAAGAAACATGGTTCACCTTTAATAGTAGAAATGAAAACAAAATACGGATACTTCTTCTGAGATATACTTGAAAAAATTATAACATTAATATTATTATAATTATGCATGGATCTGATAACTAGCTATCTATAGTTTAAAAAAAGTATTTACTTTTTAAGCCTTCACTTTCGGTATGTTTTAGGTTACATGTTACATCATTTGTTTAATTTAGCATTATTTTGTATTTTGCTATAATAATAATTGATAATGGCAAGAAACAAAAATCTTTGAGAATAGGATTTTGGTGTGATCACTGCATGGATATGATGTCTTATACTTTGCATCTTGAGTGTGGGAAACACATTATGTACACAAAAGCAACCTTCAGGCCATATCTCAATCCTGAAATAAAATTTGAACTTTTCACTCCACACCAGTTGTCCGTAACAGTTATAACATTAGTGTCAGTGTTTGCTTTCTGTACTGTTTACACTTCCAGTGGCTTTGGTGTATATACATGTACATAATGCCACTCAAAAATGGGGATTAACAGAAATTATGTATGTGGGACAGGGCGAGATCTCTAGATAGGCTGAGCACATGTAGAATCAGGGTTTGATGACACAGGAGGGTTTCAGATCTTGATTTTGACAGGTTTCTTTAAACAAAGTCAAAGAATTGTAAATAATTTTCTTACAAATCCGTTATAGTGAATGTAAGCATCCAGGGAACATTTTGCAGGTTCTGTTAATGATAGCTATCAAAAATCCATTTTTTGCGAACATTTGATGACAAGGACAAATTTTAAATGTGTTTCATTCTAACTACACAGAAAAATGATATCAAAATGCATTATTGCTATTCATGAAGGTATCAAGTGATTAAATTATAGTTCATGCAGATATTATAGATATAGCTACAGTTAATGCATATAACACATAAAAGAGCCAATGTCCATCGTGTGCACAATAGTATGTATTTGATAAAAGTTGTCCAATATTTTACCAATTAAATTGTGATCGATCTCTTTAAAGTTTCGCTTAACTGTATTCATAGACTAGCAACTAATGAGCTGTTCAAGTTATTTCCTTATTTGGGGGTTAGTTGTTGTATGTTTACTAAATTAAGTAGTAGAAACAGCAGGCCACCTTCAACCTTCAAGTTCTGTACCTAGGCCTGATGCATTAATAGCAACATATTACATCAGTTTTAGCTGGCCAGGAAGTTGAAGTGGGTGGTCTTGTATTCCCAAACGAAAATAACAGGTTAAGATCAGAACACAATCATGATATTTGTTATACAGATTGAACTCCTCCTCCAAGTAGAGTCTTTGTAAATTCATTTAACACCGAGCCAACACATTAATTGGGGATTGATTTCCTTAGGCTGGCAGATGCACGGGATCCTCAGTACACTGATATATATGCAACATCCTTCAGTGTACATCTGAAATTTGTAATAATTAACCAGGTTGCTTGGTGTTCCAACCATCATACTGTAACAGCTCGGGGTCAATAGTTTGAATGTGACAGTAGCTACTGAGATGTCTGTCCTGATGCCAATTATTTGTGGAAGAGCTCTAAATATTCTGCAAGTCTTTCGCAGATGCAAGTTGGTTTTGTGACAGTATGCATATATATAGGAATTGCCGTCTTTCACAAAAACAACTTCATTTTGATCAAGAGCATGTAGGGTCTGATCTAAATACCAAAATATCACAATGTGTAACTAATAATTACATAACCCTACTCATGCAGAATTATCATTCTTCATTTAGTTGCTATAGCAACACAGTGACTAATCACATTCCACAGTGTCATTACTATTCACACCTACTAATTAAATGAGTCACTTGTATTTTAAAATAATACTCAAAATGTTTACGAGTTTGGATTCAGTTAATAGTCAAGATATTGTTATTAATTATCTTGGAGTTGGTGAACGAGAGCCTGAAGGTGAACGAGAATAGGAACGGGAATGAGCCCTTTCAGGGGAACCAGAATAACGTGGAACAGGAGAGCGAGATCTTGATCTTGATGGGTTTCTTTAAACAAAGCAAAGAGAATTGTAAATATTACAATTCATTTTCTCATTTCTAAATTGAATTACCTCATAGGTGACCGAGAATAGGAACGAGACCGGCTATTTCTATGTCTCCTAGGTCTCGGACTTGGAGAACGAGAATAGGACCTAAATTATTAAAGATTTGATTCAAAAAAAGTATTGGCATGTTATCAATGGCCTATATGGAGTACATACCTCCTTGGACTATAACGCCTCCTATAAAAGGCAAAGATAAAGGACATGACATTATACAATTATAAATCACTATACTAGTTTAGACATATTTAAGATATATGTGTAAGAGATCTTATTCTATCTAACCTTCTGTATCGAGGGCCAGGACTGCTGGAGTAACGACGTCTAACAAAACATACAAAATGATAGCAATTCATACAACATTACAGTATCATACCTGGAGCCATAGTTAGGACGATCTTTACCTCTCATTTGATTAGGAGCTGATAAAAGTATAATAATTAAAAGATAAGGTGATTAAATTATAGATAATGGAAGTGCTGAACCATTAACACAAACTATGTGGAGATGGGTCATTTATACACTTGGAGTTCGTTTTTATAAAATTACATTTGAAGAGCAGATCCAAGTACCTGTACTTCGACATGCTGTTAATTCTTATACCATCTCCAGACAACCCCCCAAAAAAAGCATTAACTTTAGGTTATGAACATCATGTAATACCCTTTGTTAATATGTAACCAGCTCAGGGAACACCACCACTTCTATTATTAAATTTGTGAGGCACTGCCCTATGCCACCATAAAATGGTCGCTAACAATATATGCATGTAACATAGCATGTAGTCTTGCAGGTGCTGGCTCACTACTAATATTCCCATATCAAGGTCACATATGCTCACATACTTTTCCTATCTCCTTCGGCATACTGTACTTCTAACTCTCTTCCATGTAATCGAACCCCATCAAGATGATGAAGAGCATCCTCTGCGTCTCTAACATCTTCAAATGTGTCAGTTCAGTTAAGTATAAAATGTACACACATATAATTACTGTTAAATATGTACAACAGTACAAAATACATATAGTTATGTGAGACTTTGAAAGTTAACCTTCAGCAACAAAAACAAATTACAAATCATGCGTAATTACTTGGTGATCTTTGATCTTTAAACGACTTTGGCTTTAAACTAGGTAGGGCTTGCTTGTATATACATGTACAGGCCTTTAAACTTGATCTTTTACTTGACCTTTGGGAACACAATAACTTTGACTTTAAAATACACTTGGGTTTGCTTGTTATACATGTCTTTAAACTTGGATCTTGAATGTGCTTGACCTTTGGAATAAAAAACTTTGAACTTTGATCTAAAACTAGGGCTTGCAGATATATATATATACAATGTATATAAATGTATAGACAGACCTTTACACTTTGTTCTTGAAACTATTTGATCTTTGGGAATACAAATGAGTTTCAGCTTTGCTTTTAAAATCTAGGGATTGCGTGTATGTACAAGTCTTACACTTGATCTTGAAACTACTTGACCTTTAACCTTTAGGAACACAAACGACCTTTACTTTTGATCTTTAAGTATTGTAAACCAGACGTGGAATTAAAATCGACAAATGTAAATAGAACGACCTTTTATCTTTGACTTTAAATTATAACAATTGCTTGGACATAATCTTGAGGCAACTCAATCTTTGACTTTCACGCGACACACACTGCACGAAATATTGATAAAACTTGAGCAATATCATTTAACATCTTTAATACTTGAAGACCGTTGACAAGTTGACTCTAAATAGATACAAGAATGCTTGCGCAGACAACATTGTCTTGTTCTTGACCTTTGACCTTTAGGCAAAACTTGAGAATTTAAAGACAATTTTGAAATTTTGCAGTGTATCTAAATAGACGTGATTGCTTGAGGTGGGATCTTGTCTGTGTTTGAAAAGGTAATCTTGGACACTATATATGAACCACAAAGGCAAAGAAAAAGATATAATTATAAAATTGTTTACAAAACGTTAAGAAAGAATGATTCACTTTACAATTCCAAACATTCACTTAAAACCTTTTAAACAAAATCATCATTGGTATAATGTATTCACTCATACCTCACGTAAGGAATACATAATACTAATACACATGTAGTATACACTTACATGCTGTAGTTGCATATACTAGTGGTTGAATTTTAATAGAATGGTTAACCACATACAGTATAAGTATAAATGTCACCATACAGTAACAGTAATTACCTTAGTTCTACTATCAGTATACAATTGACAAGTATACCAATTACTGTCATAACTACTGTTGAACTACTGTAGTGTGGTGATGAAACTACCGAGTAATTACTGTACTGTATGATGACATGCGCTGTATTCCTGAATTAGATAAAAATACACAGTACCTACATGTAACTATTTTATATTTTTCTATATATTAATTTTATACAGAAAGACTGTTTAGATTAATTAAAAACACCTGTCATTATTTCCGACAGGCAATATTATTCCATTTTGTCTCGTATGAGCAAAAATTTCAGTACAATATCTCATGTAATTAGTCCATGAACTTTGACTCGAAACTAGAGCTCGCTTGTATGTACATTTTATTATAAAAGGATATTCAACATACGCAAATCCACGTGGTTCACGAGTGTAATAGTCCATTGGTATATACACATCTCTAATTCCACCATATCTTGAGAAGATTTCCCTCAAGTCATCACCTCTAGGAAAATTAATTGAAATATTTGTATGAACAGATTTTCAAACTTACGTTGAAGTTAGATTAAGTCCTCTCACGAAGAGAGAAGTGTTTGGATGTCTTCTGTATCTAGTTGACATCTTACAATACGAAAAAACAAAAGGACTGAAAAGGGTGTAAGTACGCTGACAAGTCACTGTTCTGAGTATTCTCTGCGCATGCGTATAAACTAATTGTACCGCCTTCTCTATTTAATGCCCACTCTTTGTCTAGGTATGAATGAGTTGTGGTTTATCTATATAATGGATCACAGATGATTTCTTTAACCATAGGATGGCTGCTGGAATAGGTGGTGTTCAAGGTGGACAAGCGGCTGTAGTTATTCCACCTATGCAACAAGTTCCTGGAGGCAACCCTCAACAACCGCCACCTCTACAACCTAATACATTGAATGAACTTGGGCTTGTGGACACTAACTGGTTCAAAGTTGTGATCACAAAATGTCCAACAGGTAACTGTGAACAAAGCCAGGTGTCACAAGTATCTAGTTGACACGTAACAGGAATTACCATAGCATTAGTCTCACGTGGCAGACCTTACAACCAACATCTTTAATATATTTTTATGGCGTGTGTGATCTTGACACTAATTAATTACATTCATTTCCGAGAAACATCTATATTCAGTTTGGCTGACATCTCTACAGCAATCTTTTAATACCTAGATGACATTGGAATGTTTGTTTCAGCCAATAGAAAATGTGAAATAGAAGAAGGCAGTGAACTATACCTCAAAAGCTTTATATCATGCGTAATAATGAACAACGTCACTGTATTGTGTCAGGCCTGGCTTAGTGATGCATTAACATATATGTTATAGATAAATAGTTCTGTCTTGATTATTTCATGTAAGGCCACATAAACTAAATTCATTGTTTCTCATCCCCGCCCACACCAATTATCATTGGGGGTCACGTGATCCTTACCACAGCATCACGTGACATTAAACATGAGCATTGGAGGAGAAAGGTGATTGATATAGTTAGTATTCACACTTATAAACAGGGACTATATATCTGACATGGTGCTGGTAATCGTTCAGATAAGGTCAGGAATAAAAATTCTAAAACCTTGGTCTGGTTGTGTGGTGTTTTTAATTATAAAAAGTGTTAAAATATAAATAGTAAATACCCGCCCTCCGCATTGATATTATGTAAACAAGAGGATGAGAAACAATGAATTTTGTTTATGTGGCCTAAAGCATAAGAACTGCAAGATTCTAAGAATACCAAAGGCTGTATGTTCTTCGCTTTGGTATCCAGCCCATGGCAGAGTAGTCTCATGGAGCCAGACCCAACGTTCTATGAAGGAAGGGTCTGGGAATGAGCAATACCACCATTTGTTAAAATACCACTCGGTGTTTGGTATAACACTCCAGCCCTAATGCACAATAGTAAATGTGGTCAGCGATGAATTTCCTCAATACCGATACGAATTTCATTATAAAGAGTATGAAGCTTGTTAAAACAAAGCCATTGTGATGTAGTGTAGCTTTTCTCAAGACCTTTCCCTTCTCCATGAGTAATAGTTTAATGCAACTCAACTCAAATACGACAATGAATGAATGGTCTAGTGTACTAGCATTCATCAAGACCATCCAGTTGGCAAAACTGGCAATGAATTCATAACTGCATTGAGGATATTGGTTATGAATATTATTATTGGGTTTGACACCAACTAAAATCACCGAAAATCTGATGAATACTAGTATAATGACTTAACCAGCTAGACACTTCCTTTATAGTTAGTGTATAGCTGAGTTAGAGTATAACAAATGAATGATGTGGGCACAGTACATTGGTTGAACAGACACTTCGTTTGTGCTTGTAGTATAGGTTAAGTCTAACTAAGTTAGACTACTTGAGTCACAGTGTATAGCATGATGAAAACGTCTGCAGATTTCATATGCACAGCTGTATTCTGCAATGATGTTATATATAACTTTGTAACAGTATTATACTCATTACAGGTGGTCATGAAGGTACTGCATCAGTGTCATTTGATCGATGGCATGGCTTATGGTCCAATTTACCAGATGTTTTCATAACGTCTGCAGTGATAGCTACATCACAGGTATATACAAAGACTAATAGGGATTAAATATAATTGTGTGACAGTGTAACTGAGAAAAAACATTGCAGTTGTATGGATTGATTATACTGGCATGCAAGCTGCATGTCATGCATGCAGCATAACAGTGTACAGTCTATATGCAATACAGTTGCAGTCCTTATATATGTAATACTAGCACATGAAAAGGGGTCTTGTTCTTCCACAAACATTTCAGAAGAACTGCTTGTTTTTCAGCTATCTTGTGCAAGAAGCCAACAACATGCGGAATTAAATAAGACCCCATTTTTATGTATATGATTACGTATGTACTGCATTTTCTTTATATAGGTGCCTATCAAGGAATTAATATTAAAGAATCACAGACTAAGTACTCTCCCTGCTAACTCTGCCTCTGAAGGTCATCTAGATCAGTCCTTAACACTTCTTGATGTTTCTGGAAACTGCTTCAAGAGTTTCCCATGTGTAGTTTGCAAGATGCTGCAACTTCAGCATCTCATTATGTGTGGTAACCATCTATCATCATTGAGCAAGCAGTTTATAAATTTGACAAACTTAAAAGTGCTGGCTCTTCAAAACAACAAATTTCATGACTTCCCAGTTCAGATTTGCCACCTCAACTCTTTAAGCATTCTCAATTTGGAAAACAATTCAATTAATTGTCTTCCAAATGAAATTGGCCTTCTAGAAAATTTGAAAGAACTCTATCTTAAGTCAAACAAAATTGTGAATATGCCACCTTCGATTTGTAATCTCCTAAACTTGGATATCCTACACATTGCTGATAACCTACTCACTACACTACCACAGAATATAAGTGGACTTCAAAACCTTAAGCAATTACACTTAGCACAGAATAAACTGGTAAAATTGCCAGAATCTTTATCTTCTTTGAGTAAGCTACAAGGGATAACACTTAACGGCAATCCGCTTAGATACCCTCCACTGGCTGTGTGTAGAAAAGGTTTAGAATCTATTATGATGTTCTTAAGAACATGTGATCATAGTGAGAGTGACTCAGAGAATTATACAACAATATCTGTGGATAGAACTGACTTGGAAACCGGTTCTAAAACTTACACTTACAAAGTTACAGAAGTGTGAGCCCTTATTCTTTACAACTATCTTTTCGTCTGTGTAATTTATTTGTGGCATGTATGATGATTAGAAAAATTATAATTAATACACAACATAAAATTATTCATGATTGTACAATTCCTATACCTCATAAAAACTCACAACATGTCATTATGTTTCAGATTTTATTCTTTCACATCCTTTGGATCCAAAGATGTGGGAATATCTTTAACTACAAAGTGAATGAAGAAGAAGCTAACATTTTACATGTATCACTGTCATGTGCTCTAGTATTACAGACAGTAAAAATAAGGCATGCACATGGAGCAAATATAGTCTCGCCAGGCCAGCCCCTCACACACTACGCGGGAAGAGGGTCTGGCATGTTGCATTCGTGTTTAACACGCCACAGTTTTGTGGCGTGTTAACCACAGGCTAAGTGTATGAAGTATGTCAAATCCTGTTGCATTTGTGTTGCAGTCAGCAGCTGGGGCGGGTTTCTTAAGTGGGTGAAATTAATTAAAACTGAGGTGTTGACATACTTTATACACTTAGCCTGTGGTTAACACGCCACAACAACTGTGACGTGTTAAACACGAATGCAACATGCGAGTTTGACCAGAACCTCTTTCCGCGTAGCGTGTGAGGGGCTGGCCTGGCGAGACTAGAGCAAATATTACTCTTTACTTTTCTGAAATAGTGGAACAAAATATTATCTTTACTTTCTGAAATAGTGGAACAAACATGTATATGATCACATAATATATGATACATTTGAAGCAAATACGCTGTTAAAACAGAGTGTATATCCATTACACTTTAAAACTCTACCCCAATGTGTTGTGTTGCCATGGCAACCTTTGATCCTTTACACCCTGGGGTACAGTTTTTAAAGTGGAAATTCGGTGTGTGTATACACACCAGTTTTAACCGTGTATATATATAGTCCATATACAACTCTGTGAATGCAAAGATTCATGAAATATATTATTATATTCGTAAAAAAAATTATTAAGCTGACTAGCTAGCTATAATTATATGAGCGACACTGGAAAAAAAAAGGCGATTCTGAAAGGAATGCTAAATGCTTGGTATGTTGTTTTGTATATGTAGGAAGCCAACAAAATGTCATGGCAGGAAGTACACAATAGTCTTCCCTTCTATAAATTTTGTTGGCTTCCTACACAAAATGGCAGCATAGTGAGCTTATCAAGCATCGACTCCTAACGGGGTTCAGATGGTACGTTCATAGTGGGTGTGTCAGTATACATAGAGGATTGTGAATTGCTAATGGTTGTCCGTATGTCATAGCTCAGTGGTGAGAGAACACTGGTGGCTGAAGTCAGTGGCCCTAGGTTCAATTCCCTGTGACTACCAGCAATTTCCACTTTCCTCTTTAAGGCTTATTAATTACCGTATGCCAGGAAATATTCGCTATGGAATATTTTTGTGAAAGACCTATTTTGAAGCATTCACGAATTTAAATTTTCATGAATTACTACAATTTTACCACCCACTTCAAATTTTGGAAGCCCTGCCGAAAAACGTGTATAATTTGTTTACTCAACGTGCGAAAATGACACAAGAGTTCATTTGTGAAAGCTGTATGAGGGGTCACCATATCTACAAAGATGTCTAAGTTCCTGATCCAGTGAAGCCTGAAGTATTGACTTGCATGCGAGAGGCTGGAAATGATGCTGATCTCTATTCTGTAGCAATAATCAATTGCTCAATGACTGTTGTTGGCTATGAATTAATGGCAGAAGAAGGGACACTTGAAGATAGTGCTCTGTGTGGGCTTGGAACAGCAGAATCTCGGTTGAAGTAATGATACAATGACACCATAATCGATTCACATGCCGTTTACTTGCTACCACGTCCAGATCTTCGCGATTTATATTTTCGCGAGTAGTGTACAATTCGCAAAATTTGCGAAAATATTCCATTGCGAACATTTCCTGGCATACGATAGAATTTAGCATACTACGGGAGCTCATGATCAGTGTCATTGTGCAAATTAGAATTAATTCAACTCGGAGTATTAACATACCTGAAGCCTTGTCATCATATCGTTTTCTAAACTTTGTTAACGTTTTGTCTAATCGTTTACAAAATGTATCAACATCTTCAGACTGCATTCCAATAGCAGCTGCAACAGTGAGATAAGCACATGGGTATTCATTTGAGTGAGAACCCCAATTTTGAAATTTATGACCAGCAATTGTTTTTGTACTTCCTGGAGCAACTACCCTAATAGTGAAATAGCAATTGATAATTGTTTTTCCAGCTTATGTATGCTACTCTAAATACCATGCACTATACATGCAGAATCAAGTAAGGTTAGCTAAGAACCTTGTTCCTGAAACATTTCTGACAAATAGCATTGAACCAAATTCAGTCCAGTTAACATTATCTGATGATATACTACTGAGAGTCATAGCTAGTAAAGGAAGAAAGAAAACAAAAGAAAATTTGTAATCATTAAATTCACATTAATATTTATGTAACATGCAGTGTGATTCATTTTCCTTTATAAGAAACACTGCAGCCAGATGTATTATTATTAAGTCAACTATATACTGTATATTAGCAAAATGTGTGTATAATGATAGTAAGTGACTGAATGAGGAGCATGCGAAATTTAACATTTCTAAAAGTGGTTTTATTTCATCTGTCTCGTTAGATAAACAAGTGCAATTCTTGAAGACAAGTGTTACCAAATTTTGTTGCTAGATGAAAAGTAAGCAGAACAAGCAGTTGATCTCAAATATTCGGAAAAATTGAAATTGAACAAGATCCCTTTTGCATACTTAGTCACGATATATTCAATGAAGCCATGCAGTTAATTGTAGTATGGTTACCTATTGAGATTGGATTATTTGGAGTTTGAAGTACTCTTTCATTGTGTATTTCCGCTACTTTGCTCAACTTCTGCAAAACCAAGTCATAGATTTCCTGTGTTCCAAATAAAAATTACAATTAATATAATAATCCTCCTTTAAAATGTACAAATGACCTTTCTTTCTGCTAAGAGTTTCTTGTAACCCGACCATCCAAGAGACAGTAAAGTTATGAAAACATCAAGACTTGGTGTAGATGATGCTCTACCTATTAAAAAAATGATCAGCATAGTTTATTACACAGATAAACTGTAGCTTGAAATTAGAATAATTAAGCATAACTTCAGTCTTGGGACAAAGATTCTTCATCAAGTCCAATTTTAGTAGATAGACACCCTGCCGAAAAACGTGTATAATTTGTTTACTCAACGTATGAAAATGACACAAGAGTTCATTTGTGAAAGCTGTATAAGGGGTCACTATATCTAGAAAGACGTCTGGGTTCCTGATCCAATGAGGGCTGAAGTATTGACTTGCATGCGAGAGGCCGGAAATGATGCTGATCCCTATTCTGTAGCAATGATCTAGTGCTCCGTGTGGGCTTGGAACAGCAGAATCTCGCTTGAAGCAATGATACAATGACGCGACAATCGATTCACATGGTGTTTACTTGCTACCACGCCCATATCTTCGCGATTTTTATTTTCACGTGTAGTGTGCAATTCATGAAATTCGCAAAAATATTACACTGCAAACATTTCCCGGCATGCGGTAGTAGATTGAGTTTCAGAAAATGCTAGAGTAGTGCTAAAAGGTAGAGTTGCCTACAATATCTGGTATCTGAAGTACACATAAAACACAAAGTATAGGTGCAACGCTAGTAATTAATGTGTATTATTATATTACACATAAACCTCAATACATACCTGGATATGTCTGTGCTACTTGTTTGATAAAATCTGCATTAGAGCTGGCAACCACAGCTCCTCCAACAGGCACCATGAGGTTCTTATCAGTAGATTGAACAAATGCATCAACTCGACCAGTTCTGATAGCTTCGTTTATAATATTCATACATCTTGATGCTTGAACTCCATACGCATTGTTAACAATGTGAGGTATACCATACTTTGAACATATTCTGGCTACATCAATTAATCTAAGAAAAACAGTTATGTAACAAGTAGCTATAATGATATTCAAGACATTCCCGTCTAAAATGGATGTAAGTTTACTATCTTGTCATAATAACTAATAAATGTGACATGGATGTGAGAATCAGTCATGCATGCAATACTAATTTTTGTTCAATTTAAACACTCATTATACAGCCATTTTGTATTGACAGCCAACATCCAGGATAAGCAACTATTGCTCCACCTAGATATTTAGCTAGTCTGACAAGCCAGACACTCGCGGAAAGACAAATATTGTTAAATGACTGATTTGTTGCACAATATAATCACATACAATTCCTTAAGATATTGTAAGATTTACACATATCACTACCTTTCTGTAGTTCTTGGGGCAAAGCAGCTTGTTGTACTCATGACACATAATATATTAGCTGGTTCTTTTTCGAGTATTGCTTTCTCAATGGCTGCAACATCAGTTCTCAATTCATCACCTTCAAGAAGATTCTGTATTATAACTGGCTCAAATCCTATTCATAGTGTATGAAACATATTGATAAGTATATTCATATCACTGCATTAATGACATAAAATATACACATATACATGGTATATACTATTACATGCATGCAGTAAAACAGCTATAAATAAATTACTAACTTACCTGCTGAAGGAATGCATTTGAAACAAGACTTCTGATCAATACGTGGCCATACGACAAAATGTGCTGTAGGCCGTTGTTCTTTCAGTGTTAGCAATACCATAAGTAGAGCCATTCCAGTAGCCACAGGAAGTAAAACACAAGCTTTGGTTGAGTGGACACCTATTCATTTGGATACGTAATTATTGTGATTACCGTAATTTCTCTAAATTTCGCAATCCTAATTTTGAAAATAAATAATTATTTTTAAAAATATTATCTAGAGTATATCTAAATATTCGTTACGAAAATACGGTATAGAAGTTTTCTAATTTCGTCAACGTGAACTCAACGTGGTGTGACTTTACTGAAGTTGAGACTTGAGAAGTGAGAGGTTGGCCCGTAATACGATCATTCACAACCACAGCAACAGCATATCTGTCATGAATGTTTGTTTCTTCAACTCCAAATCTGTCACCAATATTAGGACTCCAATCTTCTTTATAGACGTGGTAATCTTTGACAACACTTTCAACACGTAGAGCACGTCGGCCATTTTCACGAATCATTGACAAAAAAATTCTCTAATTTGGACAAAATTAATTCCGTTTAATAAGGTTTTCTTTATTTAACTCTAAATATTCCTTTTAAAATAATTATTTCAAAACCTATCATGACAAATTTTTAGAGAAACTATGGTACTTCAAAAGATTGCATAGAAATTATTAGTCAATATTGATTCTATTGTACTATTATAATAATTATAATAACTACACTTGTTTTTAGTGACTCATGAATTTCAACCTCATTAATGACATACCTGCTTTCTGAATAACGTCAAGCAAAAGTGAGTTTGTAAGTTGATTCAGCAAGGATGATCCTGCTGCCTTGGGTTGGACTGCAGTGACATCTCCAGATCTTCCAATACCATGCCCTAATCTGTGATAATTATTAATGCATACATACAGTAAGTGAATAATGATTGCAAATAGATAATAGCATTAGGTTTAGAAGTATATAATGGTTATAACCTACCCATAATGTCTTTCTTGAACAAGTCTTGAAGCAATCCTTGCTTCTCTCTCACCAACACCAATGTTTCCTAAACGTTATTACAAAATATTATAGTGGTTGATATCATGTTCAAAATCAGTGCAATTGTCTCATTGATTTTTTTGGCTCATAAAAGAGTTTACAACTTACATATGATTTCACTGTATGTACATTAGGCATACATTATATGTACCTGGGAAGTTGTTACTGTCCATTAAAGATAGTTCATTCACAAATAGTTTAATTCTCGCATCACTCCAACCATCATCTGGTAGCTTCCTCTGTGCAACAGAAGAAAAAAAGCTGAATGAAAAAGGGGGTGAGCAGTAACAGGGC
This sequence comes from Petrosia ficiformis, assembly GCA_947044365.1. Classification (NCBI taxonomy): domain Eukaryota; kingdom Metazoa; phylum Porifera; class Demospongiae; order Haplosclerida; family Petrosiidae; genus Petrosia; species Petrosia ficiformis. Next base: position 7,540,057 of record OX345640.1, on the reverse strand, counting down.
GAAGCTTTTTAACCGCTGTAATGTGCAATATTTGTGTTCAGCATACATGTAGCTTTCTAATGCATAGGGAACTGCTGTTAGCCATGACTCAGTTGAGTCATTTTGGAGTGACAAAGGCAAACCAAGGCATAAAGTTGAATGATCTGTTGATGCATTGAATGAACAATTAGAATAGGGAGAAGCTGATATAGTCAGGGAACTATTAAATTACAGTAACAGTGAGTACAAGTATAGTGCCATGCCAAATCATGCACCAGTTGACCAGCGTTTTTTGAACGACGGTCTCCTTTTAGCCAAAACTGGGACAGATGTCTACCACTGCTCTTGACATGTACTCCCCCAGTCTTGGAGTACATGTCAAGAATGTTAGTAGACATGTGTCAAGTCCTAAATCAGTAGTAATTCCCAGAGTTCATTCCGCACACTAAATGTCGGTTAGAACCTTGGACCAAGTACTCAGTTTATATTAATTAGTAAAACATAGAGCATGTTAAGTGAGTGGAAGATGATAGCTGTAGGGTAAATTTACTGTTGTATACATTAAACAATTTTGCTGTGCAGGAATTACATACTCAAAAACATTTCTACAGACCGCAGCCACCTGCCGGACAGAACGGTGATTAAGTCCCTGACTGCCAGTTGTTCATCTGTCACATGATTACACTTTTCAAGGAATTTGGGAATATACAACTAAAGAATGTAATCCTACACAACAATGATGCATATTTTTATGATAGTAATATACAGAAAGACAGAGAAAAGATCTATGAACTTGGACGTATGGGCGTGGCTTTATCGCAGCCACGCCTAGAATAACATATAAACATATACAACAAACATGTTGAATTAGAGATTGGATCTGCTTCTCGTGTGTTCTTTTAGCGTCTCTTCCTTGGTCTGAGTAAGTGCAAGAGTCCAGGAGTAAAGCAGCTAACTTGTAACTCTCCTCATTCATGATTGTTTTGTGGTTTCCGTAAATTCCCGTTTCTTTCATTTAGACGCCATTCTTTTAACACTTGATCAGTAACTTCTTTTATTCTCGTCTTTACCTATAGGTTCCTTGCTAATAGGACTGACTAAAACAGTGTATTAAAAGAAATCTACCAGGAGGTATAGTATTTAAGATCACTGTGTCATGTTTATAATGATTATAATTTTTGTGGGTGTTACTGGTGTCCTGTCAGTGAGTGCTAGCCAGCCACTCAAGTTACTACTGAAGTTGACCATAAGCCACACCGAAGTGTCGTCTGCAAACTATATATTACAAATGAGTATCTTTAGATTTTTCAAAGATGGATAAAGAAGTAAAATACAGCTATATTCTTGATGTTGATTTTTCAACAGGTTGTTCAATATTCGCAGTTCACACGTGTTATGATGCATTCTAAAACATACAGCGCATTCCTTTGGACAAAAAAAAGCATAATTCAATTCACTACCTTTTCATCTAGCTGGGAATGAGACTGACATGGGCTGACTGAAACATACCAAATAGCGAGACATTTTCGAGGGCTGTAAATTTTTGAAAGTGAGTTTCATTTGCTAAAATGGGATTCTCAAATGGCTGTGGTCAGTCAATCATCCACGTGTGATTCAAGGATTATACAAGTGTTTCAAAGTGCAAGTGTCTCTACCTAACCCAAAGGACCACTTTCTGATTATCTGCCTTCCTCTTCAATAGCTTCAGCTAACCAAGGAGTGCAACCTCTTCTAGAGGAAGACAAACAAAAGCCTGATACTAGAGTGATATGCAAGCTATACACATGAAAGAACTCTAAAGTAACAAATTGAACACTGAGATATCTCGAGAAGGAGTGTGGCTCATTGTTCAACCTGTACTGCAAATATGTTTTAACATGTTGTATCACGTGTTTGGATGTGGCAGTTAAGGTGGCGTCACAGCGGAAGCGAGAAACCATACAATTGCCCGTTAATTATATTCATACTTTATTCATGACATTCATTTTGTGGTTGCAGTACAATACTATGCGCATGCAGAACAGCGTTAAATATACATGTACATTCATGTGGTATTATCTCTGCTATAATGATTCAAAATCAGTGGGTTGTACTGAGGTACATTTTTCTCAGCTCTAACAATCCATACAGCTATGAAAAATTAATCAGAGAACCAAAACATGTGGGCAAACAATTCTATGAAGCGATTTAGCGACACTCTTACGTTCTCTGGAGATATGTGGAGATACGTGTTGACTATGTATAATATCTTTGGAACAGGAAGAGATATCAAGAAATACCTTCATAGAACTGTGATCCTAGTAAATTATTCATGTACAGCGACTTTCAAATCTCTATGTTGAGTACTTTGTATTAAAAATGTACCTTTGTGATGGGTTTTCTCACGCTCGTAACTCTTGAATGCAATGAGGTAACAACTTGAAATTTTCACCAACAATGAATGACAGTAAGGTAATGTAAATTATAAAACAAAATAATGAACAACAATGAAGATAATAATAAATAATCTTTGAACTATAAATATCATTAACGTCACCGTAACGCTACCTTAAATTATGATGGACATGTTCCAATTCTGATCTGCAATTTGTGGGTTTTTGAAATATACAGCACGTTCTCATATTTGAATACCTCGGATATCTTATTTACTATAATTGCTTGCACACGTTTTCCTCATACCCAGGTTTTTAAGATAGCAATGAATGAGCTTGGATTCAGCTGTTTGTGGTATTTAACATACATGGTTACTAGAGTGTCGGTTTGTGGCAGTAGTATGAATGTAACTACAATCATTATTATTACTTTCAAATGAAGTTAGTTGCCTAATTCATCATGTTTTTGCATGCACTTGTCCAAGTTGAGCCACACTTGCGAATAAATTACCTGTTGATTTGCAAGTGATGTTGATTATACTACCTACTTTTAGCCAACTGAAACTCAAGACTAAAATAATTTTCCATTTACTCAATTATTGAAATGCTTCATTGTAAAACAACCAATTATAGTAGTAACTGACTAACTATATGTAATGATACTTAGTATCATACACAAATGTTTGTGGTGGCGTTTCTAAGGAAAGGCAACTGCATAAGTCTCACTGTTTTACATGGCCCAGTCACAGTAGCTATAAATTATTAAAGTGTAAAGAATTCAATAACACTGACAATCAGGGTAATCTCTACATAAAATTTACATGTACGATACTCAAAGGCACAAACATTTCATGCTTACTGTTTTGTGCACTTTTAGTTGTAGAGCCTGGTATTTAGGCCCTTCAATGATGAGGTAAATGCTTCATATTTAGATGCATGTCACAGAAAGTCTGTATAGGGGTGTATAGCGTGCATGTATGGGACATTCGATTGACATATCAGTGATGTGACCATGTGTCATTTCGACACTTGTGTTTACAGTGCACTGTTGAATGTAAATACATAATTATTATCATGGTGATTAATCATCCATGCATCTCCTCCTAGTTAACTGATGCTAGTTGTTGGATTAAACATGCTCAGTGTCAAAGTGGAAACTGTTTTTGACGATGGTATTGTGGTATCTTACACAAATAAATCCGGTGTTAGTTTTAGAGGTGCTTTGTTACCTTTCAAAACCACACGATCAACTGAAAGTTTGGAACACAATCTCCAGAGAAGGTAAAATTATTGTATAAAACATAGTTTTGCTGCATCTCAAACCACTTGTATTGAATATAAATCCATGATTGTGGATGTGAAAATCAGTCATTTGTAAAATAAGAATTTTGTCAAATGCTTATATATAAATGCTCATTTCTCAACTATTTTGCACTGGTAACCTACTAAACTTGGAATATAGATAGACCAATAGCTGCTCTTCCTGTGTACCAGATGTTGCTGGCCAAGTGTGCAAAATTGCCGAATAACAACATTAATTTTAAATATAATTGTTTGACAAAATTCATAATTATTTTACAAATGACTGATTGCGAATTTGCATCCATGGTCATTATTGTGTGTGAAACGTATCAATTTTAAAAACAACCTGTGATAAAAAAAAACATGGAATCATATTTATGCATAACTATTCTTAAACACTGCAGTTCATCTTATTTTGAAATGATAATTCACTGCAGCATTCGTGGCACCTTTCATTGATCGAAATGTTAAAACTATAGCTAGAGCTCATAGTGATCTTTCCTGAAAAGGGTCCTTGTGACTCTAGAGTCTTTACATTCTGAGATTGGTCTTTAGGCTGAAGTAATCCTTTATTGATCCAAATGGCATGCTTTATTAAGTACAGCATGAATTTGAATTCATTGTGAGCGAAACAATAACAGTTTTGTATGCTACAAGATTACAATACATGAATTATTCATTTATGGAATGTCTAGAAAGTCTTAAATACATTTAAAAATGTGTGAAGCCTTACATGTTTACAAGTACCTTCTATTGATCAAATTAAAAGTATATATTACTGTCCTTCCTGAAGAGGCTTCAAATTTCGTTTAGCAAGCATCTATTCAAAAACAAGCCAGTGGGTGTGGCAGCAAAGCCACGCCACTGACGGATCATCCGTACAATTGCTAATATAAATATATTATAGAGGCAGGATCTCTACCAGCTGAGTCCCAGTGGTGTAGTTAATAAAGTGGCAGTTCCAATTTGTGAAATGCCTTATAACTGTGGTCTCTACCAGGTGTGCCAGTGGCTCAGACAGTGGAGCAATGGTTCCAATATGTGGAAGCCTTATAACTGCAGCCTGTGTCAGCTGAGTACCAGTGGGTTCGTTAAATGTGTAATGCTGGATTTGTGTAATAATGATTGCGATCTTTTGTCTGCTATATTGTGTTATATAATAAACTTGCATACTCACATGAATTTTCTAATATGGTAGTGTTTCAGAAATAATTTTGGAGCTTCATGAACAACTCCTTTTTGGCTTCAGGCTCCAGTAGACACCATTTATGATAGTTAATATCAAGGTGTATTATACTCTCACATGTATACAATTTTCAGATGGAATAAGTGTGAATATTCACTGTCTGAGTCGCATTTAGCCAATCCACTAGCAACTATTCATGACCATCAGTACACAGATATGACAAAATCAGGTATAGTGATTATGTGCATGTATTAAAGAATATTTGTTAATCAATTGGTTGCTTTTTGAATTACAGTTAATGCTGTGTTGGAGGCAGTACCAATGGACTGCCTCTTAAATTGGGGTATACCTAATGATGTTACAAGATTACCCAAAAATGGTAAATCAACCAGAGGTCTGCAATCTAGATTTAGCAAGAATGAGGCAGAGATTCCAGCTGATAGTTTGGAACACAGAAGCACTGTAGTGTTGTGTGATAGGCCAAAGATGCCTACAAGCTTTGAACAAGAAAGCTACTTATCACTATCTAATGGAAGATACTACAGAAAAGCTAAAGTTAGTTCAAGCTTATCCTATTAAACAAATAATGTATGCAGAAAAAGTAGAAGACCTAATTTTCGAAAAAGGACACTTTCCCGCCAAAATAAACACTCACTGATCATTCTGCCATTTTGTACAGAAAGTTAATGACATTTGGAGTCTAAGAAGCTAATACTTCATCCTGAATACCAAATTGAGTGTCTTACTGTACTAAATGGCTGCATGGTGAGCATTTGAAGTGTAAACATAGTCCTTTTTAAAATCTTGTTTAGGTAAGTTTTCGTGTATTCAAAAATTAATGACAAAAGCTCTTAACATTGTCAGTTCTGTTTAGTGTTTAATGTTCACTCAGTTTTGTATTTTTTTCTTTTCTCTTTTGTTTTGTTTTCATTTTTTGTATATTGGGTATATAGGTATAGCTATATATCCAACTTTGCAGACAAACCATATGCATTTCAGGGGCGGATTCAGGGGGGTCCTGGGGTGTATTTGCACTCACTTTCCTACTCGTTAATAAATTCATAGTTACCTGAAGTCACTATAATGACTGACAAATATTAATGTACATGCAGGCATATTAGTTAGCCACACGAATAATGTCCAAATTTGCCATCAAAGGCTAAGATTACTTTGATACTGATAGGGAACTCTACCCTACGCTTAACCCTACCCTAAATGAACCACATAATGATATTCATGAGATTTTAATGGCAAACTTGGACATTATTGCTGGATCTGCACCCGCATTTCACAGTATTGCATCACATTTTCATAGAGAAAAAAAAGCATTTTATGGGAGTGTTCAAAAATCAGTAGATTATAATGTGTTGTTAGTGACCATAACATGACCATAACATACTGTATACCTCTAAATTGTCGTGGGGAACATTTTCACGTTTTAACTATGTTCAACTATCTCGCGATAAACGTTTTTGAACTCACCAAAAATGAGCACGTGGTGAGCACAAATGACCATTATGTCTGTGAATAACATTTTTGCAGCCCGTCAGTTTTTGCAAAATAAGCTAAATTTAGGGCTATACGGTAAATGAGTTAGTTAAAATAACTGAACCACGAATAAGATCAAGGTCACTTGCAACATAGAAGTGACATCTAATTTTGGAAAAGGGGCCGTATCCTGCAAAATAATTAACACTCATCTTTAATTGCTCATCATTGGCCGTTTTTGCCAACATGTGCACATTGGTATCTAAGATGATAGCTCTTCCTGGATAACAAATTTCATTGACTTCTTGTACAAAATGGAATAGTAAACATTTGAAGGTAAAAGTTTAACTAAATTTATTTTCCCTTTCAAAAATTAGGCCACACATACAATTATGTATTTATATTTCATATGAAGCTAGGTTGCCATGGAAATGTTTCATGTTTGGTTTTCAAACAAAAAAACATTCTGTGCCAAACATGCTGTTGATATGAATGTTACCATTTTAAACAGCTTATAGTTGTTATTATCACTATTTTGAAGGTGTCAGCTAATGTAAAACTTCATGAACATTCTGATTCCAAGAGAGAAGATAAAAGGACAGGTCAAAAGACAAAGAGAAATAAACAAGGCCCTTATCAATCTAGAAAAAAACTTTTCTCCCAAGATAATACAACTGTAAAATCTACAAAAATTCAAACTAAGCCAACATTTGATAAATCTTCAAGTCAAATTTCATTAACCAGAATAACTGAGAGTAGTCCAAGCTTAGAAATGAAGAGCATTAATGTTCGACCATTGTTTGATTACAAACAGCGTGAAATTCCAATGAAAGATTTCTCTATAAAGATTGCAAAAGTGCAAGTTCCGATACTGACTGCAACTCCAACAGTGAATTTAGAACATGATGAACTTGAGATATCTGTAGTGAATTCAGTACATGATGAACTTGAGACATCTGTAGTGAATTCAGTACATGATGAACTTCAAACACCTGAGATATATAACTCAAAGCATGGAGAACTTGAAACACCTGATGTATCACATGACACGGAGTTTAAAACTTCTGATTGCTCATATGATTCAGAAGTATCCACTTCTGCAGTCAGTGACGATCTAATCATTGAAGTGGATTGATTATTGCTTTTGTCTGAAATGTAAGTATATATAAATGAATATTTTTCTATTTGTATATACCATTATAAATGTAAGACATCAGCTGTGTGTTTATCTGCAATTATTGCAACTACATGTGGATGCGAAAATGATTTGTTTGGGAAAGAACAATTTTGATGAATACGGACATTTTAATTATTGCTATTACATACATAGCATATACACCTTCTAATCATGGTTTATAGTTTATACTAGTCAAATGTAATTCCATTGTGGGGACGAGCCTGTGGTCATGTGACATAGCACATGGCAAAGCAAAGTCAAAGAGAGAGTCATGTTTGTCTGAGACTGAAGAGATATGTCTAGTCTACTTCTCATCTGCAGCAGCATGATCTCTCCTTGTTCTGTACTCCTAGCAACATGTCTGTCTCTTTTTCCTGCGCTTTGTCAAGCGCGGTTCTTTTTCTTCTCGTGTTTCTGCATCCATTTTAGCCTTCTCATATTCTCTCCTGTGCTTCAACTTTCTATCCATTTTCATACACATGCAGCATAACTAACAAGGAATTGAAATTCTTTTGCGGTTTAATGGAACACATACAATCATGTACGATGCATACATAAATATGTGCAGAACATTCTCCACCAACTCCCTAGTGTGGAGCTCGCTCAGGCTCGCCCCAATAATAATAGTTACAAGTTATATAACTATTATGTCAGTGGTAGCATATGATTAGGAGGTGTATATGCCAACTGCTGTAGATGTGGATACAACCCAAGTCCATGCAGTAGGGCTGAGGGGTATATTCACATAAATGTTTGAATAGTAGCAGGTGGTATACCCAGCATACATATACTAACTAGTGAGCATTCATTTGTAAGTGTTTGACAAAAGAAATACTATTTCCCAAGTTTTTCCATCAGAGTTTTTGATAAGTTTTGAAGCATGAACCAAATTGGCTCGAAACTGGTCACATCTGGAATACATCTTGAGCCAATTCACGAAGAGTTAATGCTATTAGTGACAATATAATCATAATTAACTGCGCCACTGGCCCTAAGCGAGAACTGTGCAGTGCCAAATAAGAAGCTCTTTGGGCCAATGATGTACTATATACGCTTATCAAAAACACTGCTTTCCATCAGTGCTAACATCACCGCAAATTACTATACTTTGACTAACTATCACGCTTCACTAGATTTGTGTCCAAACAGGCTTGTAAGTGTTTCATTTTGGACCATGCATATTATAAATATTTAGTTAACTAATGTCACACACATGTACTACATTCTATTTTCACAGGACAACAATTCTTCATGCAGTTGTATTGTTTGTGTGTCACGTATCTGATTTTGTATCTGTATTATACTGCAATATTTGTATAGTTATTTTTGTGCAGAACTTTTATTTAACATTTATATTAAAATTTGTATAATAATACATTACTCACTATAATAATGTTTATACTACTATCTATTACTAAGTATTATAAACAGGTAATCATTTTAATTATGATCGATACTGCTAATTATATTCCTTGTAATTCATTTTTACTTATACAATGTAATAATTGACTTTCTCTTAAGAAGTGCTACGATTGGTACAAACTTGTATAATACATCTCGCATGTTATAATCTCCACGAATTTTATTCAATTTGAAATCTATTTTCCCTTGATGGTGTTAGCAGTATTATGCATGGTGCTGGTGATGACTAACGAAACATAAAGAAAATGATTTTTCCATTTATCATTCCTCAAGACAACTATAAATTAATGCATCCACTCTGATTCATATTCAGCATGTAATGACTTCATATGTAAATAATAATAAAAAAAAAACTTTTTCAATAAAATTTAAAGCAGATGTAGGGAAGTGAACACCCAAAAAGCATGTGAACGAGGTTGGGAGTAACATAGGACCCAAAATTAAACAAACCACTTCCATATAACACTACATAAGCATTTACACCGCTATAAAGCAAAATACAAAAAGCTGTACTTATGTAGGGTTATATGGAAATGGTTTGTTTAATTTTGGGTCCTATGTTAGCCTCCCAACCTTGTTCACATGCTTTTGGGGGTTTTAACATTCCTACATCTTTTATTTTTATTGAAAACGTTTTTTATTATTCTTGTTTCCATTGTTTTTTTTCCTGAATGGTGTGAATATTTTTTGTAGATTGCACAAATACTGGTTTAAGTTATATTATATGAAATAATACAATCACTGTTACTAGAATGGTGCTAGAATTATTGAGATAGTTCAACAAACAAAAAAATTATTTGTCTGAAAAAAAAAGGGTTAGGAAGCACATTTTGCCAGTTTTGCCACTCGCCAGTTCTCTACCTTAATTAATGACAATCTTTGGCCATCTAGACGGTGTTGGTAGTCATAAAAACACTAGATATGAATAGGTATGTGTGTATTAAAACTTATCTGATCTGTATATACTACTAGAGATTTCAGCTCATCACTTGAAATTGAAATGTATGGGCGGCCATTTTTTTTCGGTGCTATCCCTACATAGAGAGTACTACCATATTCGCTGATATATTAAATGACTAATAGTTTAATGTCCAGGGTGATTTTATATACTGCATTTCAATAATGAAGCAATGGATTGAAGCTTGGCATACACAAAGAAGAACAGGAAGGATAGTTATATGAAAATGAGAAAAAGACTGCTGGTCCTTTCAAGCTAAAGTTACGAGATGTTTTCTTAGCTCAAAGTGAACGTGAATGACCTTTATAATTCAACATACACACAGGATTCGCTTAACTTATCAATCTACTGCTGCATGAAGCTTATAATCAGAAATTATAATGTAGAATACAAAAGAATGTATGAAATTTAGATTGATGTCAATGACAAACATGAAAGAAGAAAAACAAAACAAAAATGATATCGTGTATATGTAATTCTGTAGCACAGCTTATTTTCTAAAATTTACAGAGTAACCACCTGTGTTTGGATCTTGTTGTAGTTGAAAATTACTTGTTGATAATCCAAACGGTTTCAAAACAGCATCACCAAGTTCCTTCAGCTTACCTAAAATAGATAAATGGATTTAAGCCAGGTTCACAAAATGACGCAAGGCCTTGTGTTGCGTAAGTGTGTTGAATTGTGAAAATGATGAGCTTCTTTTAATGCCATCAGACACAACGTAACGCAAGAATAGGATCTGATTCTATCTTTGCGTCAGCTCCATTGCGTTTGACCAATCAGTTTTCAGAATTTTATCACAACGCAACTGATGCAAAGCAAGGCTTGCGTCATTATGTGAACCCGCTTTTACTCTCCACTTAGAAGTACTGCATGGTCAGCAGAGAAATAATGATTAAAGTTCCAAGTATTTATGTTATAATTGCATACTTTGTTACTGACCTATCATTTCTTCCTTCAATTTCTCATGCTGTTCTTTAATTTGCTCTGGTAAACGCTAAAATATAGAAATATTATGAAGAAATGTATGAGTAATAAAAAGTAAAGCATCGTGGAGCCAAGCGTGATAAAGCACGTGATTACGTTACAAAGATATAAAGGAAAAATGAAAACAGACATTTACCTACAAAGTGTATTCATGTTGTTACAAAAAAGAAAAAAAAGACGACTGAGTGGGATTTGAACCTAGAGTCCCAGCTCCAAACCAATAAAACATAGAGGAATCCCAAGGATTCTCAGCTCTAAACAAACATTTATTTCAGTTGACTACACAAGATGCATGCAAAGATGTACATTCATTGAATATATATACTCACCATAACAGCCTCTCTTGCTGCAGTTTGCGATGGATCAAGTTCCAATGCTTTCTTATAATCTAAAAAACAGATGATAGTCGTATGATACTTGACAATATACTCCATATGCATACATGTACCTTCTAGTGCTTGCTCAAGCTTTTCTAATGCTTCATATGATTGTGCCCTTCTCATTAGAGGTTTGAGGTAGTCAGGTCGAAGCTCTAATGCTATTTAAATTAAAATTAATAGTAAATGAAATTCTCAAGCAATACAAAGAGTAAAAGAAATCTATGCAGCGTAATGTCTAGTGATTGAGCCCTTGTCATAAAAAAATGGGGAGGGTGCCCCTAAGTAATAAACCCGAAACTCTATACCCTACACCCTAAATACAAAACCCTGAACCCTAAACCATAACCTTATGTCCTAAATAATTAACCCTACACCCTAAATACTAAAACCTATATCCTAAAACTTAGGGGGGTGGATGCTATATACCAAGTTAATATCTATACAATTTTTGCCAATTGGGAGGGCATGTGCCGCCCCCTCTGATCCCTTGGTTCCTATGCCTGTGATAGTAGTACACAATGGGAAAACAATGAATTTATAATAAGCTCGGTTTCAAATTGTTTTCATAGCATCTTTAAAATCATAAAACAGTATTGTGAAACACATATCACACAGTACCTTTAGTACAGTCATCCACAACATTCTCATTTTGTTCCTATCAATAAAATAATAATCAGGTAATATTAGAAACACACTTTTGTCAATTACTAACCAGTTTGATGAAGCAAGCACCTCTATTGGCATAACAAATAGCGATTTCATTTGTGGATTCTGTAGGGTAGACAGTCAGTGCTTCCGAATATAATTCAACTGCTTTCTCATAATCTATATAAATATCATACAGAATTACAGCAATCATAATGTATTCATATCAAGGCTGGACGAATAGTCAATATCAAATTGGAAGCTTCGTTAAGAAAAGTTTGAAAGGTTTGTACGTGTTTTTTATAACTTTTTATCAACCATCAAAGAAAGGAAAGCCATAGAAACATTCTTCATTAGTTACACTAAGACAGCAAAATGAGCATTAGAAAGTTTGATAGTCTCCATGTTATATACTAGTCTCATCCCAAGACCGCCATGCCTTACGGGCAAAACACAGTATGAAACTGTTGCTTCAAATTCTCTGTCCAAGTGTCAAACATCATTTCCACTCAAAAAGTACGTTTGTTACAATAAACTTTCTTTTGAGTGAAAAAGACATTTGGCGCTTAGACCACAAAATTGAAGCAAATGTTCCAGGCCGTCTTTCACCCATAGAGCGTGGCAGTCAGGGTATGAGACTGCCATGTTACTATGTATGTCACATGGTCCAACAAATCTTGATTGGTCTGCATGATTCTCTGCAGAGCTGACTTATCAAAAACAGTTTCCTCAGATGTTACCTCTTTATCTAATGTCTGGCCCAAAAACATATATATATATATATATATAGTATTACCACGCAGCTAAAAAGGCTTACCTGAATTCTTAAAAGCTTCATTACCTGAAGTTTTCAACTTATCAGCCTGCTCTCTCATCTCCTATGGAAATAATAATAGTAATGATGCGAGTGAACACTACCAAATAGAGAACTGAATCTAAAAAAAATGTGAACAATACCAAATTGAAATTTGGAACAAAAATGTTAATACATTGTATACTCATTCTCCATCCCTATGATTGCTTTCCCACGGGTTTGAACAATATATATATATGTTTGTGTCAACTACGTGAGTATATATAGTTAAGGAAGTTACGTCATTCCCAGGAGTCGGTCAATTAATGGGTGTGGCACGTAAAAGAACGCGCGCTCAAGCTCTGCAGATGAAAGCTGTGTAACTTATGTAGAAACTGGAACTAATAGCTAGCTATTCTACCTGAAATATATTTCTAAAGTTCTACAAGGTTCTTTAAAAGGTAAACAGAGTAGATAATCAAAATAATAATAATAATAGGCTAATGTGTTTCAGGCATCATGAAGTTAGCCATGTTTACCGAATACTGGACACCACAAAGCAGTCATAGGAATACTTTTTTCTCTATATATCTTGTTTTAAAGGTTCTTGTAGAAATTTAGAGCAGTTATTAGTTCCAGTTTCTACAATCAGCTTTTTTCCTGCTGTTCTGTAGAGCCTGAGCATGCATTCCATTATGTGCCGTGCCCATTAATTGACCGGGCCCCTCAGGATGACACGACTTCCTTAACTACATATACAATGTGTACATATGTATGTATGTGACACAAGCAAATATGTATACTTAATAATTTATATAGTTTGAATCTGTGTGAAATCAATTATAGGGATGGCCATATGGGTAATAAAAAGGTCAATCCACAACTTAAAAAAAATTTTGAGGCTACAAGCCATTTTACTAATATAATACTGACCTTTTTCTGTTCCTCTGTTAACTCAATCTTTTCATCTTTAATGTCCAGTCCCTCACTGACATAGCGATTATCCAAATTAGTAACAAATTCAGTTTCCTGCTTATTATCATACTGTTTCACAGAGTCTACAGGCCTCGTCTCCCCAATTACAGGTTCTGTTATATTTACATTACTTGCCATTGTTGTTTGACATGTATTAGTGTCCTCAGGTAAATCAACAGATTCCGGAACTGGCTCAGTTGACTTTCCGCAATCTAAAGTCTTTACACTTATATCTGTTTTCATGCTTTCAGATGTTGTATTACTCAGTTGTAAATTATTCATTACTTTTCTCGTTTCTTCTATGTCCTCATCAGCTGAATGATACACATCTGAATCAGAAGAAACATCTTCACTTGTATTTTCCGCCATTTTAAAAATAATTAATAACTACCAGTTATTTAATTTTAATAATATTAACGTTTAATAATAATTAAAATTAATTATTTTAAATAAAATTAATTAATAATTATCATTAATTAATAATTATTATGTACTGGAAATTTTCTCTTATCAACAGAATGCTCCTCAGAACGGTCACCAGAACAGTCACTGAAATGGTCTCCAGAATGGTCTCTAGTATGCTCACCAGAAGTATTCTATTATTAGGTAGAATGTGTATTCACTGTATGAAGTATGCAAGCGAACGACTTTTTTTGATTTGTGTTCCGCTATTGCATAGCCAACATTTATCAACATGATATTCTAATCTCCGTTTACTTTTAAGTGCCCTAAGCTAACTGCAAAGTAATATCAAAGGATGGACACTTGAATGAAAGCACAATTGACCACATGCACTAGACCCATACCATGAGAAAGGATCTGGTATCAACGTTTTAGCCATTTTCAATTCACTGAAACCGATTCCAAACATTTGGAGACTGGAGTACTCCATAATGCTATACACTCCCGAATACATAGGGGTTAGATGTCATATATGCAATGTCTTCACTATGGTATTGTGTGCAGTTCCTATAATGGAAATTTTCAACTTCAACAACAAAAAAACAGTAGAAATATAAGAATCATGCATTCTGTTTTCAAAACATTATATTACAAAAAAACTTATTTGTCAAATTATATCTACTGAACTAGAAATTACCATTAACAGTAGTTGATTACTGAGTGTGTTATGATTTAAAATATATTATTATAATATTTAAAAAGTTTTCTGGTCAATGATACGAACTCCATTCTCGTCATAATCTTTTCGTGAAATCCATATTTTCTTGAAAGTGTCTAGTGCTGCTAATATAGAACCACTAAAAGAAGAAATGGAAAAGATGATCACGTATGCTTCACTAAAAATAGAAACCTTCGCTATTATATTAACCAGCCTACTATGTGTTATATATAAGCTACTCGGTAGGTTAATGTTTGATTTAAACAATGAATGGGGTCATGAAGCAGTAGACATATAATGTCAATATTTGTGTTATGGACTTAATACCACTCTTTGGAAAATTGGTCTCAGGCAACCAGATTTTCCATGGGCAGTATCTCCAGTTTTCCACAGCTACTTTGGATACACCGCGGGAGAGTTATGAGTCCATAACACTTGCTCTGAGTTCCACTTAACTTTAATGAACCTCGCTGACCAGGGAGGTATCTTATACATGCCCCAAAATACATCTTTGCAGAGTAGTCACTTACTTATATGTACATATTGTGTATTGAGTATTACTCACCCCATCCATGTGGAATAAAGTC
The DNA here is from genome assembly GCA_947044365.1 of Petrosia ficiformis. NCBI lineage: Eukaryota > Metazoa > Porifera > Demospongiae > Haplosclerida > Petrosiidae > Petrosia > Petrosia ficiformis. The sequence continues at coordinate 7,524,686 of OX345640.1, read as the reverse complement.
GATCTTGAGGAGCTGAAATCTAAGAAAATAGAATAATGATAATACCACTTTGAATGTACTATATACAATAACAAAAGGCTGGGAGAATAGTCAACATCTAATTCAAAGCTTCGTTAAAAAAAGCTTTGAAGGTTCACAAGTGTTTTTAATAATTTATGAATGTTGCTCTCACATGGATTGGCTACAGAAAGTCTCTAAAACTATTTATAGTAGGGCTGGGACGAAGGTAGAAAAACAACCTTCGAAGCTTCGTTGGCAAAAATGAACGAACCTTCGAAGGTTTGCACGTGTTATTATCAAAGTTGCTCTTACCTTGTTTGGCAATATAATTCCTCCAAAACTGGATTATTGCTTTATAATACTATATACTATATAGTACTAGTCTTGTTCCTGTCACTATTTCTACTTGGATTTAGCATCGCTTGAATGAAAATTTAGGCAGAAACAGCCAACAACTCAGCCTCGACTTTTCTTGGACACACCCACAATTTTAACCACACGTTTTGATTGTGCGCATGTGCAAACATTGAAGTTGGCGTGGCAGCGAAGCTTCGAAAGGAGAAATTTAGCTTCGAATGCGCAGTAAACAAACGAAGGTTCGAATTTTCGAACCTTTTTCCCAGCCCTACTTTATAGCGTGTACTAGTCTGGTTCCTGTCATTGTTTCTACTCAGATGTACAAGTGCACATGCACAAACTTTAAAGTGGGCGTTACAGTGAAGCTTCAAAGGGAGAATTTAAATTCGAATGCACAGCAATCAAACAAAGGATTGAACATTCAAAGCTAGTATGTATAACACTAGTTCGTCTAATGTTGTAGTGATTAATATGTAACTTACTCTTATTTTATTATCTTTCGGAGTTAATTTTTTCATTTCTGATAATAATCTATCTCCAAATCCTAGTGAAGGAAAAAAAATGACTTTTACGATGTTGATAAAAATTGACAATGTTGAACCAAATATTTGATCAAATGTGACCAAATTTGCAAAAGAGAAGCTTTTCCAAACCATTTTAATCAAACATTTTCATTTATAAATGTAGTTATTCCATCATTTTATATAGAAAGTCAGTGAAATTTTGTATCCAGGAAGAGCTATCATTAATTTTAGCATCCAGTACAGTATATACATATCAATTTCATTTCCTACCTATACAACATGTATGGCAGCAAGCAAAATTATAAATTAAGCCTATAACTTCAATATACATAATTATATAGTACTATACATCATAGAGAATCGAGTAATGCTTTCTCAAAGATGATTGCTAATTATACAGCTAATTTAAAATGAGGGCTTACAGGGATTAGTGCTTATAGCACGAATCTAAATCCTCTCTTTTCAACCCACAATCAGTTTAGTGTGATGCATACTCACCTTTAAACAGCGTTGAGCCTCCTGATAGTACTATAGTAGAGTAGAATGTCTTACGGAGATCTAAATCACTCTTTTGCACAGCATACGCTAAAACCTAACATAGGGATCATTATATACACATGTACATTGTAATAATGAATGTACGGGAGGGGATATAACATGGGATACAATATATAAGAATACATGTACATCATGGGATCTTATAGGAATAGAAAATAGCATCTTACAATAGATTTTAACTCATATTAAATGTATGAATATATCAAGAATTACATAAAGCTTCAAGCTTTGAATGGACGTTAAAATATTTTTAAGAAAATAAAAATTAATAGAAGAGTTTGAACAGAACTATACATACAGCAAAATTGTTATACTGTATATATTACACACCTCATGAACACCTTCGCTTTCTTCTCCTATTAGATATGGTTGGAACAAAACTTCTGCAGCTCTGAATCTTGCTCTACCAACCTTTAGAAGAAAGAGTATCGATAATCATCACATACACAAAGGATCATTGGAATATAACAACACCTCATTACAAATTGAGTTCAAAACTTATTAAAAACTCTGCCTCAGTACATGGTATTACTATAATATTACAACATATAGCATACAATGCACATACATGTACATGGTATCACTATAACATTACAACATACATTATACATGTACATGTACAAATACATTATATACTGTATGTTGTAATACCATGTACATGTATTTGTACATGTACATGGTATTACAACATACAGTATATAATGTACATACCTCTATGACAGATCCATCAGGTAATGTATATGAAGTTTTCGTTGGTTCACTTGCCTCCTATGTTAGTTATAATAATGAATATCATTAGTGATGAGTTTAATATAACTTACATCTTTTTGTGGTTGCTGCGAAACATTACAAATATTCTGTAGAAAAAGATTGAAGTAAAAGAGTAATACTCATCAATGTAACAAGTATGACATTGTACACAGACACACAGACACACAGACACACAGACAAACAGACACACACACACACACACTTCTTTCATAGCTCTAACAACTTCAAATTCGGCTGATGTCTTGAAGATATACCCCTCTCTTCTCAAAAGAATTTGTAAATGTCTAGTAACATCCCTGCAGTAGATAATTAAAAATATAAAATGTTTCATGTAGAAACTGCCCTTTTTAAATAGTCATTATTTGACAGTTCTATACAGGAAGCCAATAAAATTTGGTATCTAAGAAAACTAAAGATTACTACCTAATTCAAGTGTTTTAAATGTCTGATTGGAAATGTCCTACTTCAAATGGTCACAGTCACATTTACACACATGTACATACATACATAGTTACTGTTCATAGTATCACAATACCTTCCAGCTACATCAGATCTCATTATGGAATGAGGTAGGGCAAATCCTTCATATATAGGCACAGCATGTGTCACTCCATCTCCTGAATCTAATACTACTCCTGTAGTACGACCTGTTGCATAGCTACAAAAGAAAGAACATATATAATTCAATAGTACATTGTATGATTGGCTTATATATATGTATAATATTTATTAGTATATGCAATAGCCAGTGATGCAGGACATTGGCTGAAATGTATTGAATGTCTAGTAAATTTAAAACTGAACTATATACCAAGTACATACGGAGCAGATAAAAGTGGTGAAATAGGCCTACGTGTCCAGCAGTTGGGTAAATTTCCACAGCATCAAAATGTACATGTACATGTACAAATCTTGCTTAACGATACAACATTTATGTACATGTACTATACCAACTTGTACATGTACATGTACCCATCTTGTTTAATGATATGTACTATACGAACATGTACATGTACATGTACCAATCTTGTTTAATGATATGTACTATACGAACATGTACATGTACATGTACCAATCTTGTTTAATGATATGTACTATACGAACATGTACATGTACTTGTACCTAACAATGGCTCACATATATTTAAACTTACAGACTAAGAACAGCTTGCATTGATATGTATAGAGCTGGTACATTATACGTCTCGAAAAATATCTGTGGATTTAAGAAATGAATTAATCGTTAACAAAAGCGGCTTGCATTATAATGAGTAAGTATTTAGTAGCTTACTTCAGCTGCCTTGATTCGATTCCTCCTTGGGTTTAGAGGAGCTTCTGTTAATAGTACAGGATGCTACAAGAAAAGTACCACTAAATTAATTGCTTTATAATTTAGTGTTTAAATTACTTACATCTTCGTAAGCAGCGTGAAGTTGGTCATTAGAATAGACATACTAATAACAAAGGAAGGATGGATAGATAGATGCATGGATAGATAGATGCATGGATAGATTGATGATTGGATAATTGGATGAATGAACAGATAAGAAGATAGGTGGATGGATAGATAGATGCATGGATAGATAGATGGATGGATAGATAGATGCATGGATAGATAGATGCATGGATAGATAGATGCATGGATAGATAGATGAATGAATAATTTGATGATTGGATAATTGGATGAATGAACAGATAAGAAGATAGGTGGATGGATGAATGATAGACAGGTAGATGGATGGATTGACAGATGGATGACCAGATAGGCAGATGGTTGAATGGATGGATGAGTAGACATGTAAATGGATGAATGGACTAATGGATGGATGAATGCAGTAATGAATGGAGGAATGGTGGATGAATAGTTGATAGATGGATAGATAGAAAATGGATGAATGGACGGATGGATGGAAGACAGATGAACGTAAGTAAGGGTGGACATGAGAAGTATAACACTAACATTCCATATTTGTTCCATATCATTCCAATCTGTGACAATACCATGCTGAAGAAAAGATGTACATATACTATATACATTGTAATACTACGATGTACATGTACTTAGTATATACATTCACAATAACCTCAAAATTAGGATGTGATGACTTTATATGTACTATACATAATGTATAGTTTAATGTCATACGGTTAATACATGCAACTCAATAATGAAGCAGTGGATTGAAATTTGACATACATATACACAAAATGAATGGGAAGGATAATTACATAAAAATGGCACAAATAAAAAGATCACTGGTCCTTCTAAAATAAAGCCTAGAACATCTTTCTGAGGTCCAGGTGAACGTGAATGATCTTAGAAATGTATATTTTCAAATATGTACATACCTCAATTGGATACCTAATGTTTAACAATCCTCTATGTTCCTATGGAGTTATAACAGTGATAATAATAACTTAATTACATGTATACACTGGTTAAGTCACCTCAGCTTTGGGTCCAATGAAAAACTCACCCTCTAATCCACCAGCCATTACCTTGACATGCTTAGGACGACCAACGCTATAAAAATTAACATAATTATTATCACATTACATTAATTAAAGTTTGTTGAAACTTTGTTCACATTCACGATGACCTCAAAATTAGGTTGTGATGACTTTATATGTAATGCAGTGTATAGTTAATGTAATAAGGTTAATAGATTATTATACTGTAACTCAATAATGAAGTAATGGTTTGAAATTTGACATGCTCAAAAAACAACTGGATAATTGTGAAAACAGTACAGAAAAAAATTGGCATTGAGGATCTGAGGTTGGTAACTATCTTCGGCTGTTCAGAGGTGACCTCTACAAGAAATACGCTTCACTATGGAGAAGAAAAATGTCTGCCGAAGAAAGAAGGACTGCTAGTGAACAGACAGGGTATAGTCATTGTAATATATCATCAAATTTTATGATTATTTGGACATTTTGAAAGTTGAAATGAACGTATTTACATAATATTACTTACTAGCTTGATAAACGAACTCGAGGTTCCTCATCACCTGCAAACCCGGCCTTGATAATCCCAGACCCCTGAAAATACATGACAACATCATTCACTTTATATTGCACTATATCGTGAATACAACAAAATTAATTAATGAGATATTATAACTCACATTATCTATTACAATAGGTTGGCCTGTAATCAAGTCATAAGACATTTCTTAAGAGATTTCAACCCTGGTAGAATACTAGAAAATATACGGAAGTATACAAAGAAGGTGTGTTTGTAGGCGGGGTAATATAAGGGCGGGGCGTAAAAGGCGTGGTTATTGATTGCATGTGGTTAGAGGGTGTGGTGTATTTTATTGACCACACCTCAGTCTCGATGGGAGCATGAGAATCTGCATGTATCTACTGTTCCATCCAAGTAGTGCAAGACATATATTTGGAAAGATGCAGTTAAAATTTAGTTCATTCAAACGATATCTGTTTGTAGAGATACTAGTCAGACTTTTTCTTCTCTGTATTTACTGGTAAGTATAGTGTTGTTTTAGTATCACAATATTGAACACATTTAGTAATATGCCTGCAATTCAATTCTGCTGTTTAATTAACTAAAATAATAAGTATAAGTAAAATTTAGAATCAATGTTTAATATATTATAGAAATCACGTTATGTACTCAGAAGCCCCATTGGGTGTGGTTGACGAATCTAGTCTTGTAGGCCAGCCCCTTCACTGGAGGAAGAAGGGTTTAGTCAACTGCTTTATAGCTACTTAGGAACATGGAATGCTTAAATATCATGTGATTATGACAGAGCCACTACACTTCCTCATAATATCATACAAAATAGGTACTGCTATATAACAAGGACTTGTACTGCAAGTAGAAGTAGCTATCAAGCAGTTGACCAGACCCTTCCTGACTAGACAAACCATAGGGTCTGGAGGCACAAGTTTGTTGAACCACAGGGTCTGGGGTTAAAATCTGAACAAATTACGGAACCTAAACTTTACTTATACTAGTCTTAGAGTGGTTTTCATGTATTCATTTGTTAACTATTGTATAGAGCCTGGTCCAACTTTGCCATCAAAGGCTTAGATTACTTTGATACTGATTGAACCCTAACCACAAGGGAACCCTAACCTACCTTTAACCCAACCCTACATGAACAATATAATGATATTCATGAGATTTTGATGGCAAACGTGGACATTATTGATTGTATAGTGTCGAAACGAGTGCTACATGTATTTAAGTGGCAAGGTTTCATTTAAGGGGGAGGGGCGCCATTCACCTCCATTGATAGATTCATTCCAATATGCATCTTGTATGTCGCTCCATCAAATTTAATGATTTCTAAATAAAAGCCTGTGTGATATTCAAATTTTTATTCTCTGTAACAAATGATTATTAATTTTGAATACTATGTCTGCTTACTTGTCACAATGTTTTTCTGGTGAGATAGCTCACCATTTTAAGTATCCCTATGACTACTTTGTGGTGTCCAGCATTCATTTATCATTGCTGACTTTATCATGCCTGAAACACATCAGCCTATTATAGTGATTATCTACTCTCCTTACCTTTTAAAGGATCTTGTAGAACTTTAGCAGTATATTTTAGGTAGAATAGCTAGCTATTAGTTCCAGTTTCTATATAAGCTACAAGCTGCTTTCTTTCTGCTGGTCTGTAGAGCTTGAGTGTGTGACTGCTTGTTCTATTATGCACCACCCCCATTAATTGACCAAGCGCCCTGGAATGATGCAACTTCCTTAACTACGTATACAATGGATACTCGCAAAAGTGACACAAGAATATATATATATATATATAGTGTATATATATATATATATATATAATATATATATATATGTAGATTCAATCGCATGGAAAGCAATCATAGGGATGGCCTTATGGGCCATAAAAGTCAAACAAAAGAACGTTCATTTCAGCACTACTATTCTATCACACTAGAATACACTTTAGAGAGACATTTCTCATATTTAAAATTCAATATAAAAATCGCACACTGATAATTGGATTGGTAATCAGTATTGGTCACAATTAATTAGCCATTGTTTTGAGTTATTAGTATCAGTTATATCTGAAAGATTTAACGGATATTGTAAAACGTGTACTGATGATGTCACTTCTTGTGATTTTAGATTTCTTTTATGATAATCATTATTATTGAGTAAATGCTGATTTTCATTGAAAGAATCAGAAGCCAGAAGGTATAGGTATAATATCAGATCAGTATAGGTTATCAGAATGTATCTAAATTAATTATCAGTTTATTGGAATATCAGTAAAATCTCTTATCAGTGGATCACTAATCTCACTTCAATTTAGGTATTTAAATAAAGCTGAAGCTTTTCACAGACCGATACCAACAGAAGAGTTATGGAAGTATCAATATAAGACTCATAATAACACTGTCGAAACAAGTGTACTGCTAGTAAGATTGTAAATTATATATGTAATTGTAATAGAAGAATCATGTATTAGGAACTTCTTAATAAGTTAATCAGGCCCACATAATGTACTTGACATCTATGTGATAATGTACTTGATATCTATGTGATAATGTACATGTACTTAACATCTATGTGATAATGTACTTAACATCTATGTGATAATGTACTTGACATCTATGTGATAATGTACTTGACATCTATGTGATAATGTACTTGACATCTATGTGATAATGTACTTGACATCTATGTGATAATGTACATGTACTTAACATCTATGTGATAATGTACTTAACATCTATGTGATAATGTACTTGATATCTATGTGATAATGTACATGTACTTAACATCTATGTGATAATGTACTTAACATCTATGTGATAATGTACTTGACATCTATGTGATAATGTACTTGACATCTATGTGATAATGTACTTGACATCTATGTGATAATGTACTTGACATCTATGTGATAATGTACTTGACATCTATGTGATAATGTACATGTACTTAACATCTATGTGATAATGTACTTAACATCTATGTGATAATGTACTTGATATCTATGTGATAATGTACATGTACTTAACATCTATGTGATAATGTATTTAACATCTATGTGATAATGTACTTGACATCTATGTGATAATGTACTCGACATCTATGCGCTAAATCTTCCATCACTTTAATTAGTTATCACCAACAAACTTCATGAAAGGATAGTGTATGTTTTGTATTTTAACTCTTAAAATACATTTTCAATTTACAAAAATACAAATACAAATACTTAAAAAACTATTTAAATACAAATGCTGAAGTAGACTCTTGCAAGATTCAAAATGCTAACTTGTTTTGCTGGAGAGCAAAGGCATTAGAATGCTACGTACAGTAAAATTTGTGCTTCATTGCTTGCCGAAAGACATCAAGGTGATTGTATGAAAGTTCCAAGCCTTAATCCAAGGCAATGCTTGCTCTCTACCTAAGCTTCATAACTTCTGTATTTTCAACAGCACAGCCTTGTAGAATGTTTGAATGGATAGGAAATCTTTATATAGACATTGTCCTTCATTAGCTGCAGCAAAGTAGCATGGCGAGCGTTTCAAGTGAAGTAGGTGGCTATAACTCACTGTACACACAGTCTATTTTACTGAAATATAATCCTGTCCTCATTGCAATATAGGGATTATATTATAGTAATAGACCTTGTGTGTATTCTATGCATGCTGTATACCATTGTGAGGATTTTAAAGATGTGTGTTTGATTAAAATTCTGATGGCGGCTTTTGAAGTATTATCAACTAAACTAATGATTCATATAGGATTGGAATTTATGGGTGTTCAATGGTTATAGTATAATAATACATTTTTTATCAATAGATATCTATTTACTGTTATAATAAATAAACACATTCTATAGCATATACATGTACAAACAGAAGATATTCTCCTATTCTGTCAGTGTGAGTAAGCTAATATTGTGCCCACGCAATTTGCGGTGTTGATGACCCCACCCACATGCTCTGCTGGGTTGCTGAGGCATTTCCCTTGCTGTATAACCCGAAATTGTGGGTGTAGCTGATGCCATCATGTAGTGGGGTCATTTTGTTTGCCCCACTTCCAGTCAAAAGAGGGAGAGTACTGCATTTGATTTAATCCTACAAAGCGCTTGGGGACTTTCAAGTCCCAGTAAACGAGTTGGTAGAAGTAGTACTCCATGTCGGAAAAGGAGCCAAGTTTGGGGTAGAGAAAGTGAACTGTGGCCAAAATATATGCAATAGAGATGCCAGTGTTGGAAATGGGAAGAATTTTGAAAAACAAGCTCAGTCCTCTAAGGGTTAAAAGATACAAGTACAGTGTACAGAATTTGTTCAAATTAAACATTCTACTAGTTTGCTTCTTTGATATTACACACATGTACGATGTTTATGGTAATATGTGTATCATATTTTAGAAATTAGCAAATTGTTTGAATATAAAGGGCCCGTAAAAGCTGTAGATTATCTCACTATACTCGCATAAGTAACTCATTCAATTGGCTTCAAAGATGGAAATTTCTCCTCATCAAGGGTTATCTACTTTTACAAAAGATATTAAAACTTACTGTTCTAAGATCAAAAGTGGTGAAGTTTCAGCAGTTTCTGAATTGGTAGTGGTAACTGAGAAAATTGTTTTAGTTGTGCAGAGCGATGCTGAAATCAATTTGACTCAAGTTGCAGAGATCATTGATTGCTTAGGAAATGTTGTGAAGTGCTTACTGGAAGAGCATGATAAACTGCAAGAAAGTGTAAAGAAACTTGAAGACAGAGTAAAACATCTGGAAAATCTTGAAGAAATTCTTTTGGTCGGTCAAATAGCATCAAAAGTAGAAAAGGTATTTGTGGGAGAAATAGTGAATGGTACGAATGTCAGTGACTCACGTTACTTAACTATTGATCAGCTGGAATCTGCCCTTTCTGACCTTGGCAGGAACTCACGTCAATCTAAAGACATCTTTAAGTCACAGGAAGAAGTTTCCAAAGCTAAAGAAAATTGGGACAGACTAGAAACTACTTTCGAGCTAAACTCTAACTTGTATGGTGCAATTAAATCATTAAAATCACATCGAAACATCAAAGCACATCCAGGCATGTCTGTTAGACAGGCTCGTGAGCGTTTAGTTAATTGCAATGACCGTGATATTGTCTACAGGTTGCTAGATATTCTGGAGAAGGCATCAGTCAAAAATATTGAAACTTGATTTTATTCCAATTTAAAATTACACAAGACTTTTAAATTTCTGTGTGTACATGTATAATATATATATATATATATATATATATATACATGTATATATATATATATATATATATATATATATGGTATAGAATGTGTGTATTTATTATTATGAACACTAAATAAATATCTTTTGTATTATTAAATGATGATACATTAAACACTGAACACCAAAAACCTACAGAAATCATTAGTTTAGTTGATAATACTTCAGAAGCAGCAGTAGAAATGTTAATCAAACACTCATCTTTAAAATACTGATGAATGAATGCACTGGAAATAGAGTTTGTTATTTCTACTGATCAGCTGGTTACCTCAATTTGCATGTCAATTTAGTAATACTGGTAATGCTGTATTGAGTCATTGAAAGGTCAGCCAGTATTCTTAACCTTTGGTATTGGAATGTTGTTCACAATGACTAAGTACATTGATAAAGGAAGATGAATAATATGATGTCAAGACCAAAGGTTAAGCTGACCTAATCATTAACACCTCAATTCAGCAGTAATGAATGCAACTAAGGATGTGTGATAGTATCGATATAGTGATATTTTCATGACTGAAGTAATTATCGTGATAAGCAATATCAGGAATCTACACATGTATATCGCAATATAATTATAATATTTATGATTATTAATTTTTATAATTATTATTGCTTGACACATGTGTTCATGCATGCGCAGTTCGGTTTGTACACAGATGGCTAGGCTAGCAAGAAAGTTGAAGAATAGCATGATTCCTTGGCTCCACTTGTAGGAGCCAAAAGCGAGATCTGGCAGTTATTCAGATTTAAGATCTCTGCTCCAACTAAACAACAATGAGGTAATTTGTCATTTGTGTAAGGGAGATTTGGGTTACAGTGGCAACATGACTAATCTCTTTTATCATTTGTGGATTTGCTACATGGAAGAACATAAAGCTTAAAGTATCGCGAATATTGTGATAAACTATTGAGACAGAAAATTTTGTTGATACACATCCTTAAATGCAACTGAGGTAACCAACTGATTGCTCGAACAAAACTGTTTTTGTTGTGATACATATATTATACAATTAACTCTCAATGTACACAGTTATGTAAATTTAATATCTTTTTGAGGTATTGTATACTTGTAATTATCAGTTGAAAACAGGTTATTTCTTGACATGTAATAACAAATATGCAGATAATGAAAACAGATAAGAAAATAAATAAAAATTAATTTAACACAAAATTGAATAAGAACTATATATGCACTTTTTATAGTAATGAATATAAATGTTGTTCATAATGAATAAGTAAATTGTTTGTGAAAGATGACTGGTACGATATGACGTCAGTTCTGACATGTAAACTGTGAGCCATGACTAATTTACTTGTCATTGTGAACATTACAACACAAAAAGTTAATTAAGTTGATCTACTCCTCAACACCTCAATTCAGAAGCAATGGTATTCGAAATGCAATTGGGCTAACCAACTGATTGGTTGAAATAACCAAACTATTTTTTGTAGTATATATACATGTGTATATATATATATATATAATTATAAAATTATATATATTTGAAACACATCAATATTTGTAGATCATGGGCTAAGGGGTAAACATTTTGAAATTCTAATTGGTTTCATTACAGAAAAAAAGGTGTTTCACATTTCACAGACATTGAGCTAAGCAATGATGTCCTTGTTTAGTGATTTTGAGCAAGTGGATGCAACCTCATTAACCATTTAACCTCAACCACTGTAATTAACTCTCATTTGGTTACACTAGTTTCATTTCATTTGAGACCGTATAAAGCAATGCTGCTTGCTTGTCTTGAAATTAATGTTTACAAGTACTTGTCAGGTTGTAATTTGATATCGACTAGTATACACATGTATAAAGTACATGCCATAATAAAGAATGAATGTACATGCCACATTTAACATATAGTATGGATTTCCCATGCAATGACGTACATAAACATGTACATGTACTGTGCCTTAAATACCTGTGGAGTAAACACATTTTATATGCTTTTATGTACATAATTACTCTGGAATGAGCTAGTAATATTTCCTTTTTTTGGTGTTGGAATACCCCACAATCGTATATAGTTACATTGTATTGTATTGGTAGTTACCATTATGGTACATGGAATTTTTATGTATGTACTACATATACAGTTACATTGTATTAATATATTCGTTACCATATGCTTTATCGTGACACCACAGGTGTATATAGTTACTGTATTGGTAGTTAACATTATGGGAGTTGACATGGTGGAATGTTTGGGTACATATATAGTTACATTGTATTAATATATTTGACATATACTTTGTCCATCTCTCTGTTATCAAAAACAAGAAAATTGGTGAAGAACTTTCTAATAGTTTACGATTATATCTTCTAAAAATATCGAAAAGCTCGAAATTAGTCGTAGAAGAATGTCTGCATACCTTGACGTGGCCAATACAGTCCACTGTATCCACAATTCCTCTGCTTTATTATTATCAGTTTAGATTTGTCCACCATTTTTCATCAATTCTATTTTTATCCATGCTGGGTTGTTTTTCCTGGTAGGTAATATTTACAATTCACAGTTCATTTGATCTGGATCTAATATAAAGTATATGTCACTCATAATAAGGCACATGGTAACATACACAATGTAACTATATATGTAGCATAGTGTGATACATGTAGGTACATTACCAATTCTAACATCTGCACTACTAAGAATTAGATTATAGCTCATTAAAATGCTGCAATCTGATTGGTCAATTAGAGGTTTCTAAATCCCATAGTAAACCTACTTTAATTGATTAGTAAACCTGTTGCAGTGTTGCTATAGGAATTTCACACAACAAACAGCAGCAAAGTTTGTTGTAAGGCTGGATCTGTTGATTTGTACTAGCGATAGACTGAGAAAGTCGCTAAAGTGTGGGCGTTGACCGCTGACTACTGCATTTGTAAAAACACTCGTCTAGCTGCTTTTTACCAACAGATGAAGAATGGTTTTAATATCCACGGCCTTCTTAAAAGGTCTTCTGTCCAACTAAGTAAGCTAAAATCTTCAGCTTTTTGAAATCCAAAAGTTACACGGCTGACAAAAGATAGATGTGGGCGTTGCCCTCGAGAGCAAAACACTCGCGCTATTGATCACCTTTACCATAATTATGGCTTTCTTGTTATTTCTTCTATCCAACACATGCACAGTAATAACTATAATCTAAATTGCTTAGATACTGTATTCTTGGTTTCCACGCGCAATAGAACTACCTTGGAAACATTAATTACTTCGGGCTCCGCCCTCAGTAATTAAAACTGTTTCCGCGGTAGTTCTATTGCATGTAGAAACCTCGAATACAGTATCTAACCTATATATATTGCTAGCTCATTCCAGAGTAATTATGTACTACGTACATAATTACTCTGGAATGAGCTAGCAATATCTGTTTACTCCACTGGTATTTACAGTCAGCAATGATTACTAAGAGACTTCCATACTCTATGTGTGTATATTGTATTACCATTCTTTATTATGGCATGTACTTTATATGCTAATCAATATATATTTGACCAACCAATTGAATAAGTGAGTACAGTGCTACCCACTATAAAGAAAGAATCTACAAACCTGTCTGGTTGCTAAGGGCACCCCACCATGTGATATGTGTCTGGTGACTTTCTAGTACACTTTTATTCTATTTTACGGCTACTTCAATCACCCTAACAGTCAAGCCTGCCTTAACACAAACCTGGATCGTGTGTCCAGCACAAGCTTCAGTATGCCAACCATATTTATCATGAAGCTGCTGACCTGCAAATTAATATTAGCACCACTATCATAAACAAAAGCAATAACTTTATCAAAACTAATGTCATAGGAGGACAGCATTTCCTCTATCCAAATCACAATGTTTGTACCAATATGGCGGTCATCAAGTGGTTTTGTCCGAAGCACAGCACCACACCTTTCCCAAGATATAGATATGTAGTGCTATGTCAGAGTAAGGTACGAATCTACAGCAATGCTAGTCCATATATCTCCTGTGAGCACAAAACTACTCTCTTGTTGTAATATTTCAGTTAGTTCATCCTTTACCAAATACTTTCATTCTATTAGAGTCATGAAGTACCTATCTGAAGGAATGTGGTAACTGGGTTCAAGATAGGCAAACACTTCTCTGAATCCTTTCCCATTGACAATATCGAGGGGATGAATAACGCAAGCAATCATCATTAGGTTGTTAATGCAGTCACTTCTTTCCTTACTACACTTGTTATTGGAGCCAAAACTGTCCAAATTCAATTGTTTAGACTTTGGTAAGTTTGGTTCAAACTCGCTTTTCAATGTCGATTGGATATTTTCTTTTAAGATGCTCAATCATTACAGTGGTTGCTCTGTGAAAAGTAAGTTCATCATTACATAACTTGCAACAAATAACTGATTTTGGTTTGTCGTCGTTGTTCTCAATCGAGGACTTATCAAAGAACTTCCAACAGGGTGATCTTTTCACGTGCTTCATCCCAAGGAACCACCAGCACCAACACTACTACTAGCCATTTTCAATCTCGTGGTTATCCTTTAAGCCAATGGGGGCTCAAGGTGGGATTTAGGGTCTAGGGCCAGGTCAAGGTGGGGTTTAGGGTCTAGGGCAGGGTCAAGGTGGGGTTTAGAGTCTAGGGCGAGGTCAAGATGGTGTTTAGAGTCTAGGGCAGGGTCAAGAAGGGGTTTAGGGTTTAGGGCGGGTTCAAGGTGGGGGAGTGCAAAAATATAAGTGTGCATACCTAAGAACACGTAGTATATTGAAGTGACTAATTAGTTGATAAAAATCATAGTCGACAGCCTTGCACTGAAACACAGTTAATATCTTTCTGAGGTATAATTGTAATTATCTGGTGAAAACATGTTATTTCTTGACATGAATTTGTACTAATAGCAAATATGCAAAAAGATAACAAAAATAAATTTAACACAAAGTTGAATAAGAATTATGTATGTACTCTGTTATTTCAACCAATCAGTTGGTTACCTCAATTGCATTTCAAATATCCCATTACTGCTGAATTGAGGTGTTGAAGAGTAGGCCAGCTTAACTTTTGGAGTTGGAATGTTGTTCACAATAACATGTAAATTAGTCATGATTCACAGTTTATATGTCAGTACTTCCCAGTTATAAGTTTACATAATTACTGACATTCTATCTGTCATCCCTCCACTATTAATTTACTTGGTCGTTGTGAACACAAATTTTCAACAGCTTAATACTTAATACTGCAGTATGGTGTGAAAAGGCGTATTATTAAATTGGCATGCAATTGAGGTAACCAACTGATTGGTTGACATAATCAAACTGTTTTTGTAGTATATATATAATATATATATAATTATATAATTATATATATATTATATAATGATATATATTTGAAACACAGTCATATTTGTAGACCATGGGCTAAGATGAAAATTTTGAAATTCAAATTGGCCATGAATTGTAGCTTAGGTTCCATTACAGAAAAAAAGGGTTGAGCTATACAATGATGTCCTTTTGAGATTGTTAAATGATTTTGAGCAAGTGGATGCTTCTTTTGATATTGATTTATATTGATTAGTATTTTAAGTACATCTCATGTAATCGGGCTCGGTCAATTAATGGGCGTGGCGCGTAAAAGAACGCGCGCTCAAGCTCTACACACCAGCAAAAAGAAAGCTGTGTAGCTTATGTAGAAACTGGAACTAATAACTAGCTATTCTACCTGAAATATATTTCTAAAGTTCTACAAGATTCTTTAAAAGGTAAACAGAGTAGATAATCAAAATAATAACTACAATAGGCTAATGTGTTTCAGGCATCATAAAGTTAGCCATGATTACTGATTACTGAATGCTGGACATCACAAAGCAGTCATAGGGATACTTTTTTCTCTACATATCTTGTGGGAGTTGACATAGTGGGTACGTATATAGTTACATTGTATTAATGTATTTGACATGTACTTTATACTGTACTAGTCAATATAGATCAAGATCAAATGAACTGTGAATTGTAAATATTACCTACCAGAAAAAACAAATCAGCCTAGAATTGCATTGAAACTCCTTCAACCAACTGAAGTTTAAAATAGCCTACTACTTTTTACTGTGTAGGAACCATTGCATTAGGTAATAGTACTCACAAACATTTCTATCTTCAAGGCTTTAAGAGGGTTGGTGTACCTTTTTGATCTTTAATTATGCATATTCCTTTTAGTAAAGAATATTTTGAAAACTATTATAGATAAATATTGTACTCAATTTGAGAATATAAAAATATACAAAGCTAAATGTTCCTAAAATGCATATCCAGCGCAATATTGCACAATATTAGCTTAGTCACATTGACAGAATAGGAGAATATCTTCAGACTCTTAAATTTCTGTTTATACATGTATAATTATGTTATAGAATGTGTTTATTTATTATAACAGTAAA
The DNA here is from genome assembly GCA_947044365.1 of Petrosia ficiformis. Taxonomy (NCBI): domain Eukaryota; kingdom Metazoa; phylum Porifera; class Demospongiae; order Haplosclerida; family Petrosiidae; genus Petrosia; species Petrosia ficiformis. Next base: position 7,507,822 of record OX345640.1, on the reverse strand, counting down.
TAGATATCTATTGATATAAAGTGTTTTATTCAATGATGATACTATAACCACCGAACACCCATAAATTCCAATCCATTAGTTTAGTTGATAATACTTCAAAAGCCGCCATCAAGTCTTGTGTAATTTTAAACTGGAAAAGTTTCAATATTTTCAACAAATGCTCTGTCTAGAATATCCAGCAACCTGTAGACAGTATCACGTTTACTGCAATTAGCTAAACGCCCACGTGCCTCTCTAACAGACATGCCTGGATGTGCCATGTTGTTTCGATCTAACTTTAGTGATTTAATGGCACAATACAAGTTAGTGTCTAGCCAGAAAGTAGATTCCAGTCTGTCCCAATTGTCATTAGCTGTGGAAACTTCTTCCTCTGATTCGAAGATGTTTTTATATAGACGAGAGTTCCTGCCAAGGTCAGAAAGGGCATAATCAAGCTGATCAATAGTTAGGAAATATGAGTCACTGACATTTGTACCATTCACTATTTCTTCAACAAATACTTTTTCTACTTTTGAGGCTATTTGACCGATCAAAAGAATTTCTTCAAGATTTTCCAGCTTTTTTACTCTGTCGTCAAGGTCCTGTATACTTACTTGTAGTTCATCATGACTTTCTTGTAGTTCACCATGCTGTTCCAGTAAACACCTCACAAGATTTACCAAGCAGTCGGTGATCACTCTAAGTTCAGTCAGATCGATTTCAGCATCACTCTGCAGAGCTAGATGAATTTCTTTAATTACCTGAATCAATTCAGGAACTGCTGAAATTTCACCACTTTCAATCTTAGAACAGTAAGTTTTAATATTTTCTTTAAAAGTAAGTAACCCTTGCTGAGGAGGAATTTCGGAATTTGAAGCCATTGAATAAGTGACTTACGTGAGTATAGACTATCGAACTATGAAGAAATGAATTTGCAGCTTTTACAAGTGTTTATATTCGCATTCAAAATATTATGCTAAAAATTTGCTGATGCCAAAAATGTTATAAGTATTTCCATAAATATCTCATTTTATGAGTTGTTCTGTAATATCAAAGAAGCAAGCTGGTGGAACACTTAATATGAACAAGATTCTATTTTATTGGTTGTAAGGATTTAACAATTAGTCGGTTATTGATTATTGTGGATTCATACATTCTTAATGCCATAGCACTAATTATAATCAATTTGTTGATGGAAGTATAATCTTAGGTTGCTGTCTAATCATATTTCATACTGAAAATTCATTTATAGTGATTGTATTTGGTAGTGTTTGGCCAACAAAAGATTTGGAAACCTGTAAACACATAATTTAATTTATACTAGTGTACATTGGCGCACATGATGTCATAGCAACATCATGTATGTAGCCAGTATGAAATTTATGCTATTCTTTCCAACTGTACTAACCAGTGAATTGGTTATTTTAATTAGTAATACCGTTCTAATATCTACGAAAACAAGAAATGTTACAAGCTCATTCTAAAGTAGTTACTGTATGTAGTTTGTACATGTACATAAATAGCAAATAACATCCGTTGTACTCCACATTTTTGAGAGTCAGCACTTGTTTGTCATTACTACGGGATCTCCATACTACATGCTAAAAGTACATGTACATTGTATTATCAATCTTTGTTATGACATGTACTTTATATACTAGTCAATATTGATCAATATCAAAATAAATAAATTACTACTTGTAAACATTACCTAGCTAGACAAGAAAGCAGCATTGATTTATACCAGAACCATCAGTACCAACACTACTAATAGCCATTTTTACTCTCGTAGTTATCCTTTAAGCCAATGGAGTGTAAAAATATAAATTTGCATACACAAGAACACGTGGTATACTGAAGTGACTAATTAGTTGATAAAAATCATAGTTGACAGCCTTGCAGCTAACTCACTGAAACACAAAAATTTTCACCTTAGCCAGTGCTCTACAAATATGACTGTGTTTCAAATATATATCATTATATAATATATATAATTATATACATGTAATTATATATTATATATATATATAATTATATACACTACAAAAATTAATGTTTACAAGTACTTGTCAAGTAGTAATTTATTTCTCATGATATTGATCTATATTGACTAGTATATAAAGTGCATGCCATAATAAAGAATGGTATAGAGGGTTGGTATACCTTTTTGATCTTTAATTATGCATATTCCGTTTAGCAAAGAATATTAAGAAAAATACTGTAGATAAATATTGTACTCATTTTGAGAGAACATATTTACAATCTCTTAAGATCAAGTAAAGTATTCTTAGTCCAGCAGATTGGAGTATACAGATTGATGATTGTTCATTAGGTTTGGAATGTTTTTACGCTATAGAATCCTGCAGTATGCTGATCAAGGGGATAAGTGATTAGCTCTGTCCATCTGTCTGTTATCAAAAAAAAAATTTGAAAAAAGGCTTTCTAATAGTTTATAATTATATCTTCTAAACATATCGAAAAGCTCGAAATTAGTCGTAGAAGAATGTCTGCATACCTTAGAGTGGCCAATACAGTTCACTTTATCCACAATTTCTCTGCTTTATTATCATCAGTTTAGATTAGTCCACCATTTTCCAGTCAATTCTATGCTGATTAGTTTTTCCTGCTAGATAATATTTATAACTCACAGTTCATTTGATCTTGATCTATATTGACTGATATGAAGTACATATCATAATAAGGCATAGGGGCAGGATGACGTTTCATTCTGGAATGCTGGAATACCAATCATATTGCTGATAGTTCAATCAATGGCATATTTAACATGGGGATGTCACATGTTTCAAAGATTAATTTTGACTTTAAGATCTTCTTCTAGGCTTCTATCAGTAAATTCTTTGATACTGAGTTATGGGAAAAGCTATTTAAAAGGTCAAGAGGAAAATCTGTTGTTTATTATTGTCTACCAAACAAGATGTAATTCCACTGTTGGTAGTTAATCCTTGTGATTTGTCCTAGTGTATGACGGTATAGATATGGAATTGAGCATTTTTATTGTATAATCTTGTTTTTAAATGTTAAAGATACAATTAACTTCTTTGCACACACCCCTGATCACATGATGAAAACATCATCATGCCACAGAATATTGTACACTATTGCCAGATGTTCTCCACAGGAACGAGATTGGGATTGATTGTACATGTACGAGTGTGTTATAGTTTGGTTGTTTTAACCATTTCTATTTGAAATATGTGTTGATGATTAGGTCAGCTTAACCTTTAGTGTTGGAATGTTTTCACAATAGCATGTAAATTAGTCATAATTCACAGTTTGCATGTTAGTACTTCTCCCACTCAGTCAATGTGCTTAGTCATTGTGGATAACATTCCAATACCAAAAGTTAAGAATACAGGCTAATGTGAATTAGCATGTAGAGAATTTGCACACCAATCAAATTCATGTACACTGAATGTCATCAAATAATAGACAAATTAACAATTATCATAATTAGATATGGGACTTGTACTTGAAAATGCCAAAATTGTTGCCTTGTGTTACAGATTATGATAAGTTATTTGTTGCTCCACCATTTTGTATTATGTTGCAAAACTTGACTATGAAAGTAGATCTATACTACTAAGACCCCAGTGAATGTTTACATGCAGGGAGGATGTGTTTGATAACTTTAATATCCAGCGTGTATGGAAAACAACCAGTCCCTAATATTTCACTATTGGCAGCACACAATTATAAACACTCCCTATTGCATCAATTTTGCAATGACCATACCTAACCGGAATTGAGTGTGGCTTTCCTTCATCCTATCAGTTTGCATTAGACATGTGATTTTAATCATTTTATGTGAGTCACTAAGTCAGACTAGGGATGGCAGTAGTTAATGCAGGAGACTTTCTTCGTTCTCTAAAAAACCTTGTTGCAATTCAGCGATGAAATAATTAGTTTATTCAACTTGCAGAAGCAAGATATGATAAAATAGCCTAACGTACTATGCTTAGAAAGTGCTATATATGGTTGCCTATCTAAAACCACTGAAGACTGTATTAAGCTAGTTATTACAATTATTATGATATACGTGTACATGTATGGTATGTATGCATGTATATATGTATGTACGTATGTATGTGTGTGTATGTATGTAAATATGTGTGGATGGATGGACGAATGTGCGTGTACATGTATGGTAATCATAATCATATTCATAATCACAGACCTACACATGTAATAATGATCATAATTAGGTTTATTAATTTAACTGTAATCGCAATAATCAAAAATTTGTAATCAGCCCCAAGTCTGATTATGGTTCATGAGTTTTTAAAGATTACCTTATCAATTCACGTTTAGTCATGTGTAACTCGTACCTGTGTCTTTTTAGTCGGTAGAGCTGGTTTGTATAATCTGCATTATGGATATATACACATATGCATGCATACATGCACAGGGACAAAAAGTAATCTCATCCTATGAGCATCATTCTCAGGTGGTCTCATATTGCACTAGAATCAACTACATATACACATGTATAATATATATATATATATATATATATAATGTACATTAGACTTGATAGTGTTCAAATATATCTTCTTTATTTTCACAGGCAATCTGTACTCTGATCCCTACAGCTTTTATTATAAATTATATATTCTCAAATGATCACACAGATTTGATACAAGGTCTTTTAGGTATGTAAATATCATTAATATTTCACTAAGGAGACTATATGTATCAGAATTTAAGTTGGGTGTGGTCAAGGATTACTGGATACCTAGCTTCCTGTACTAAATTAGTGATTAGTAGAAATTTAGTTTATGCATCTTGTAATTCAGCATGAAGTTATTGTGTAGTACCATATATACTCTAATTATTTCATGCGCCTGATTACAAGATGCATGAAATTAATTTCTCGTACTATATTGACTAGGCAGGGATAGATTTTCATAGTAATGTAATATAGTACCGTAATTATGTACTTCAATTACAAATTACTTGAAGCGTGAACCAAAACATTACCCTCGCTGTGAAGTGTGGGTGGAAGGGTATATTATTCCATTAGCATTGTCATTATCATGTTTACTAAATGGTGTTGTGATAACTGTCCTTAAGATTTGTGTTGGCAGGTACGTTTATTACATAAAATTAGATACATAGTCTGTTCACATTCACAATGACCTCAAAATTAGGATGGGATGACTTTAGTATAGTTTAATGTTATTTATTATATGATTATACTGTAACTCAATAATGAAGTCATGGATTGAAATTTGACATACACAAAAAAGAATGGGAAACATGTACATACATGTTCATACAAATGTACATGCACATACAAATGTACATGCACATGTACATACACATGTACATACATGTACATGACAAAACATGTCTGAACATTTACTATTACTTCAGAAAAATGTTCAAATATTTTTACCTGTACCATTTTCATATAATTATACTTACGTTACATGTATGTACATGCACATTTGTATGTACATGTATGTACATGTTTATGTTACATGTATATGTACACGTATGTACATTTGTATGTACATGTACATGTATGTACATGTACATTTGTATGTGTATGTTACATGTATGTACATTTGTATGTTACATGTATGTACATACATGTAATGTATATATAGTCATCAATAATTTAAATTATTATTTAGACCTCGTCCAGACTATTTCTACAGATGTTTTCCTGATGGAAAGGTCACTTTTGATTTCCAGTGTTCTGGTGACCCTGATACTATTTCAGAGGGCAGAAAGAGTTTCTCCAGTAGACACACAGGATGTATGTACATGTTGTATGCCATCTATCTATCTTAGTATTTATCAGTCTGTTCTTCATGGCTATTTATCAACCAATCAATCAATTTATCTATCTATCTATATCTCTTTCTATCTATCTATCTATCTGTTTGTTTGTCTATTTATGTATGTATCTATTTGTGTATCTATGTCTACCTATCTGTGTATCTACCTTTTTATGTATTTATGTATCCATCTATGTATTTATCAGTCTGTTTGTCTATCTATCTATCTATCTGTCTGTCTATCTATCTTTCTATCTGTTTGTCTAACTATCTATCTATCTATCTATCTATCTATCTATCTATTTATCTATATATCTTTCTATTGTTATTAAACATGTAAGGATATTTGCTGGATTTGGTTTCTTGAGTTTGTATTTGGCAGGAAAATTGCAATACTTTACTACAGGAGGGAGAACACAGTCATGGCGTGTTATAGTTGTTGTTGCTTCTCTTCTATCTGCTGCAGTTGTTGGTATATCAAGATTACAAGATAATAGGCACCATTGGGAAGGTTGTGTGATATTACGTAAATGATATATAAATTAATAGATATCATGTGACTTTGAGCCAATCATGTTTTCATATACGAGTCACCAGATTGGATTTTAAACAGTAGAATCCACACTTAAAAGTGTATTAACTACTTAATACTCATTTACCTGTGAAAATTCGACCAAACACTAAAATGTCAAGTGATATATAGACACTAGACATTCTTCACAGAGCATTAACAACTCTAATGGAACTATAAAGGTCTCCATTACATAATCCACTTGGTTCGCTCATGCATTATCTAATCTCGACCTTTGATCCCCACCCTTGTGCGACATCAAAACGTGTATTACCATGTAAAGAATGTTATAAATATTACATAATCTTTATTTTGTTGTTATTTCATTTTCCATTTACAGATGTATTAGTTGGTGCTATTCTAGGTAAGCATCAGTGTAGATATCTGAACCGATTTGAAAAAAAAAACACACTTGTGGGTAATAATGAATTTGAATTAATGCTTACATTTTAAGTATATATAATTATATATATTATATAATGATATACATTTGAAACACATCAATATTTTGTAGACCATGGGCTAAATTGAAAAACAGCCCTCAAAAACAATTTTGGTTTCAAATGAATCAAAGAAATAATAGTGTATAGTTGATCTTAATACTAAATTATTAATTGAATCAGTAGCTAACACAACTATTAATATTATTATTGTTAATGATTTAGTTCGGTGCTGTTCTCTTTGTAAATTTGCTTGAGAATAAACAAGGCTGTGTCTTCAGATCACCTGCATGTATAGAAACATATATTAAATATAATAATTATTATACTATAGATAGTACTATAGTAACTATAACTACAACATGGCATTGTGACTTTTAGTTAACTAAACTATAACTAAATTACAAGTCTACTGTAATAACTGAAAATTGGCCAATGATGGTAAGCCTAATATTATTCTAGTTTATAAACGTACCAGTAACAAAGATGACTACTTAATGAAAATATATATTCATTAAGTTTTTCAATTGGTTTTTCCTGAAGCACATAATCAATTCTGTCACCACCATTCAATACTCCTATCGGTATTTGTAGATCAGTAGGGACATCATCTGATAACTGAGAACTAAGTTTAACTGTACAAAGAGAGAGAGAACCAGATAGACAGGGAGATACAGTAAATAGACGGATAGATCACGTAAGGATGGATGGATGGATGGGTGGGTGGATGGATGGATGGATGGATGGGTGGATGGGTGGATGGTTGTTTGATCGAAAAATCAATAAATAAATAGATGGATGGATAGATGAATGAATAGATGAATAGATGAATGAATAGATGGATGAACGACTGGTTGGATGGATGGAGGGGTATTTGAACAAGATGTGGACAGATACATGTAAACAGATGGATTGATATACACATGTACATTATACACAGAGAAATGCATATATAAATAGATACATGTACATCTAACACAGATCAAAACTAACTCTTGCAACGCCATGGCTTAGAAATGCAATAGTCAGGACTTGTATGAAATCTACTGAATGTCTAGACTGAACTGTATACCAAGTACATAGGGAGCAGACAAGAGTGGTGAAATAGGCCTAATGTCCAGCAGTTGGCTAAATTTCCACAGCCCCAAAATGTACATGTACATGTACATGCGCCAATCTTGCTTAATGATATGTATCATACCTACATGTACATCCACTCAACAGTGGGTCACATATATTTAAAAACTTACAGACTAAGAACAGCTTGTATTGATATGTATAAAGCTGGTACATTATACGCCTCGAAAAATATCTGAGGATTAAAAAAATTAATTAATCGTTAATGAAACTGGAACCATTAAAATGAGTAATTATTTAGTAGCTTACTTCAGCTGCCTTGATTCGATTCCTCCTTGGGTTGAAAAGAGCTTCTGTTAATAATACAGGATGCTACAAGAAAAGTGTCACTCTAAATTAATTGCTTTATAATTTAGTGTTTAAATTACTTACATCTTCATAAGCAGCATGAAGTTGGTCCATTAGAATAGACATACTAATAACAAAGGAAGGATGGATAGATAGATGGATGGATAATTTGATGATTGGATAACTGGATGAATGAACAGATACATGTAGGAAGATAGGTGGATGGATGAATGATAGGACCAGATAGGCAGATAGTTAAATGGATGGATGAATGAATAGATAAGTAAATGGATGAATGCACTGATGGATGAAAGAATTCAAGAATGAATGGAGGAATGGATGGATGAATAGTTGATGGATGGATAGATAGAAAAATGGATAATGGATGGATGGATGGAAGACAGATGGACGGATGGATGGAAGACAGATAAACGTAAGGGTGGACATGAGAAGTACTACACTAACATTCCATATTTGTTCCATATCATTCCAATCTGTGACAATACCATGCTGAAGAAAAGATGTACATATACTATATACACTATGATGTACATGTACTTATACTATAATTATACATTGTAATACTATGATGTACGTGTGCTTATACTATATACATTGTAATACTATGATGTACCGTAAATCGGGAATATTTCGTCTCCAAAATATTTCTAATTTTTATTTTTCGTATGTATAAATTTTCAGAAGAACTCACCCTCTAGTCCACCAGCCATTACCTTGACATGTTTAGGACGACCAACGCTATAAAAATTAACATAATTATTATCACATTACATTAATTAAAGTTTTTTGAAACTTTGTTCACATTCATGATGACCTCAAAATGAGGTTGTGATGAGGTTGTGATGACTTTATAAGTAATGAAGTGTATAGTTAATGTCATAAGGTTAACATATTATTATACTGTAACTTGATAATGAAGTAATGGATTAAAATTATACATGCTCAAAAAACAACTGGATAATTGTGAAAACAGTACAGAAAAAAATTGGCATTGAGGATCTGAGGTTGGTAACTATCTTCGGCTGTTCAGAGGTGACCTCTACAAGAAATACGCTTCACTATGGAGAAGAAAAATGTCTGCCGAAGAAAGAAGGACTGCTAGTGAACAGACAGGGTATAGTCATTGTAATATATCATCAAATGTAATGATTATTTGGACATTCTGAAAGTTGAAATGAACGTATTTACATAATATTACTTACTAGCTTGATAAACGAACTCGAGGTTCCTCATCACCTGCAAACCCGGCCTTAATAATTCCAGACCCCTGAAAATATATGACAACATCATTCACTTTATATTGCACTATATCATGAATACAACAAAATTAATTAATGAAATATTATAACTTACATTATCTATTACAATAGGTTGGCCTGTAATCAAGTCATAAGACATTTCTGAAGAGATTTCAACCCTTGTAGAATACTAGAAAATATACGGAAGTATACAAAGAAGGTGGGTTTGTAGGCGGGGTAAATATGGGCGTGGCGTAAAAGGCGTGGTTAGTGCAGTGAATAGGGGGCGTGGTGTATTTCATTGAGTCTCAATGGGAGCATGAGAATCTGCATGTATCTACTGTTCCATCCAAGTAGTGCAAGACATATATTTGGAAAGATGCAGTTAAAATTTAGTTCATTCAAACGATATCTGTTTGTAGAGATACTAGTCAGACTTTTTCTTCTCTGTATTTACTGGTAAGTGTAGTGTTGTTTTAGTATCACAATATTGAACACATTTAGTAATATACCTGCAATTCAATTCTGCTGTTTAATTATAGTTTAATTAACTAAAATAATAAGTATAAGTGAAATTTTAGATCCATACTTAATGGAATCATACTATGTATCAAGAAGCCCCATTTGGTGTGGTTGACGAACAAGCTGGTGGAACGCTTAATATGAACAAGATTCTATTTTTTTTTTCAAAGCCTGCAAACACATAATTTAATTTATTCTAGTGTACATTGGTGCACATGATGTCATAGCAACATCATGTATGTAGCCAGTATGAAAATTATGCTATTCTTTTCAACTGTACTAACCAGTGAATTGGTTATTTTAATTAGTAATAATGTTCTAATATCTACAAAAACAAGAAATGTTACGAGCTCATTCCAAAGTAGTTATGTAGTATGTACATGTACATAAATAGCAACTACCATCCATTGTACTCCACGGGTTTTTTATAGTCAGCACATGTTCTTCATTACTATGGGATTTCCATACTATATGTTAAAAGTACATGTAGACGTGTACATTGTATTACCATTCTTTATTATGGCATGTACTTCATATACTAGTCAATATATATTTGACTAACTAATTGAATAAATGAGTACAGTGCTACCCACTATAAAGAAAGAATCTACAATGGTTGCTAAGGGCACCCACCATGTGATATGTGTCTGGTGACTTTCTAACACACTTTTATTCTAATATCCTATTGACACAAACCAATGTTGATTTTTTTTCTTGTTAGGTAATATTTCTTTGGTTTTTCATCTACATGTACATGTATATTGTTGACTGGTATAAGAAGTACATGTAAATTTTCAAATACTGTAAATTCCATAATGTTAACGGCCATTATATTTAACGTTTTATGAATGTGTAAGGGTTTAACGAACATTTATGTTAACGATTTTCATTTTTTAAGGATTTTCATTTTCAAAAATTTCAGAAATGCCAATTTTCTCAAAAGGTTTCTTTAGAGTTTCTTTGTTGTCAGATAGTGTGAAGATAGCTGAAATCACCCAGTTAGCATGCCAGGGCTTTATCACCGAAACTCTAAGATCCACCTTCATATCGCTCACAGACTTTCCTTCATCCATAGCTACTCTCACTTCATCTGCGTACCATCTTGAAAACGAAGCTTTCATCATTTGTTTAAAGTCTCCATTGACTTCAACATCCAGGGGCTGCAGCTCTCCTGTGCAACTAGCAGGAATCTGGCAAGAAAGATAGACTGGAGGACCTGGCTGGTGTCAACCAACGATGGATAGACATCTTTACTTAGCTTAGACAACGTGTTTTTTATATGCACATGCGCAAACTTTACTTAAATTATAACGACCATTAATTTTAACGAAAATCAACTTCTCGTTAATTTCGTTAACATTAATGGACCGTTAACATTATGGGATTTACAGTATCTGTTGTGTATATACACATGAATGTTATTAATTTACACTTCATGATATAACTACTTTTATCAAATGTGCGACTTGTACTTGATAATGTTTGCCTTAGGTTAATTAGTTATTACCAACAAACTTCATGAAGGATAGTGTAAGTATTTGTATTTTAACTCTTAAAATACATTTTCAGTGTATTTCATTCAATTGCAAATAGAAATATTTGTTATTTTAAAACTCAAAAATACAAATACAAATACTTAAAAACTATTTAAATACAAATGCTGAAGTGTTGACGTATTTGACTCCAGTCTGTAGGTCGATGACTCTTGCAAGATTCAAAATGCTAACTTGTTTTGCTGGAGAGCGAAGAGATTAAGAATGACACAAATGTAAAATTCATGCTTTATTGCTTGCATAAGAACACCAAAGTGAGTGTATTAAAGTTCTAGGGTAATGCCCACTCTCTACCTAAGCTTCATAACTCCCGTATTTTTAACAGCACATCTTTGTAACTTGTTTGGATGGATAGGAGATCTTCATATCAACATTATCCTTCATTATTTGCAGGAAGGTAGCAAGTCAAGTGTTTCAAGTGGCTATAACTCACTGTACACACAGTCTATTTTACTGAAATATAATCTTGTTCTTGTTGCAACATAGGGATTATATTATAGTAATAGACCTTGTGTGTATTCCATGCATACTGTATACCATTGTGAGCATTTTAAACTAATTTACTCAACTAGTCGACTAATTGACCACAAATATAGCATTATCAAAACAATTAACAGTAAACCAGCAAAAATTGCAACATGAACAAAGTAGAAAAGAAAACACAAAGAAAAAGTACACAGTTAATTCACCATGTTTTTGTTTAAAAAAAACTAACATATCTACATGCTCTGGAATGAGGCTTGATCGTAAATGAGAAACTATTAGTCTTGCAACTGAAAATATTCTTTCAGCAGGAGTAGATGTAGCTACAATGGACAAGCACTTCCTTGCCTATGGAGCTAGCACCAAAAATCTGCTCTCATTGAATCTCGGTGAGTTGGTTGTTGCTTGAAATAATCTTCAATTTCAACTTGGGTGGGATCAGAAAAGTCATTCAGACCATCAAGAGAGTCATTTTCTAGTAGAATGTCCAGAGCATTTTGTGACTGTACTGTCACAGTACTGTCTTCACTCTCCTGTACTCTATCTGGAAATAGGACTGCTGGATGTAGCTTGATGGGCCAGGTAAGATATACCAGACTATAAATCAATGCGATCATGAGAATTTAAAAATTTGGTTTGCCTAAATCTTGGACCAAAACATGAAGCAATTAAGTTGCGGTTAGGATTAATTACATCAAGTTCATCAAGTTGCCACCTTCTCTTACTTTCCGGACTGATATTACATTTAAATAAATTGCAGGTGGGTCATCTTCAGTGATTTCCATTGATTTAGTGAGGCCATGAACAATTGACAATACTGCTGATATACATGTAGATACATTGTTTTCAGTACTCGAATATGTAGTGGCTACTTGCAAAACATGTAAAACAGGGTTTAATGAAGCTAACAAGTTCCACTGATCTGTTGTGAGATCCAGGGTACGGTCACTAACTTTAGTAACCGATGAATCTGACGGGACTGCAGTAATCGGCCAATGCTGCTCCAGGAGACGATCTATAAGATAAAAGGTACTGTTCCATCTAGTGGATACATAGTATATTAAATTGTTGTTGGGCAACTTGCATCATTTCCCTCCTTTTCCTCAGGGCTGTCTGAGGTTGCCAACTCACTCCGGCAAAAGTGGCCAACCAAGTGGCAAGCAACTGCATGGCTACTTCAGTCACCCTAACACTCAAGCCTGCCTTAACACAAAGCTGGATCGTGTGTCTTCAGTATGCCAACTATATTTATCATGAAGCTGGTGACCTGCAAGATTAATATTAGCACCAGTATCATGAACAAAAGCAATAACATTATCAACACTAATGTCATAGGAGGACAGCATTTCCTCCATCCAAATCACAATGTTTGCACCAATATGGCAGTCATCAAGTAGTTTTGTCCGAAGCACAGCACTACACCTTTCCCAAGATGTAGATATGTACTGCAATGTCAGAGTAAGCTACGAATCTACAGTAATGCTAGTCCATATATCTCCTGTGAGCACAAAACTACTCTCTTGTTGTAATTTTTCGGTTAGTTCTAAATATTTTCATTATATTAGAGTCATGAAGTACCTATCTAAAGGAATGTGGTAATTGGGTTCAAGATAGGCAAACACTTCTCTGAATCTTTTCCCATTGACAATATTGAGGGGAGGAATATTGCAAACAATCATCTTTATGGTTGGGTTGCTAATGCAGTCACTTCTTTCCTTACTACACTTGTTATTGGAGCCAAAACTGTCCAAATTCAATTGTTTAGACATCTATGTGATAATGTATTTGACATCAATATGGTTATAGTGTCATCATTGATTAATGTATTTTATATCAATAGATATCTATTTACTGTTATAACGAGCGCCGTTGGGACGGGACCCTCGCCTATGTAGCAAAGTAATACAAAGCACTCCATTTAAAAAATATATATAATAAAGTGTATGAAACAAACAGTACTTTTGTTACATGGAATAGAAATATAAATGATTTGAAAACATTTATATATGGGCATTAATTAAAACTGATATATACATGTATATAACTTTATATCCTAAAAGACAAAATAAGGATATCAATGAATGAAATGTATAATTTGTATATATATCTTACATCTTATTCTGTGTTTTCCTTCGAAAAGTTCTCAAGTCTACCTCTAAAGTCTCTGTGTGAAAACGAATCACCTCTACCACGTGTTTAGTATGCAAGCATGCACGTACGTACGTACGTGCACATACCTGTAGGTGGAGCTAGGTAGCTCTCTATCTTGCATCAATGGTGATGCAGAAGCAACCATTACCTCGATTGTTTTGGTGGTTTGAAGTGTTTTTTAGCTAGCGACAGCCATGAAACAGGATCAATTGTGTTTTGCGTGTCCATATTTACTCTCGTTATTGCCCTCATTTCATCTTAAAGTCGTGAAACGGTAATTGTGAGTTATAAAAATTGTCATAACTTTAGAACCAAAAGGTTTTAGAAGAATCCCTACGTTAATTTTTTTCCTTGTATAATTTGAAGTGTACCAGCACCCCTTTTGAAATGTCACTGTTTTTATTTTTCAAGAAAAATTGCTAACACACACACACAGACAAAACGATTACCGTACCCTTCCGCCTACGCTACGCGGCGAGGGTAATAAACAAACACATGTATATACAAACATAAATTTAAATGTTCTTGTGTAATTTTAAACTAGAATAAAATCAAATCAAGTACCAATATTTTTGATTGATGCCTTCTCCAGAATATCCAGCAACTTGGAGACAATATTACGGTATCTGCAATTAGATAAACGCTCACGAGCCTGTATAACAGACATGTCTGGATGTGCCTTGGAGTTTCGATATGACTTCAATGTTGTAATTGCATGATAAAAGTTAGAGTTTAGCTCGAAAGTAGAATCCAATGTTTTCCAATTTGCTTTAGCTTTGTAAACTTCTTCCTGTGACATTAAGATGTCTTTAGATTGATGTAAGCCCCTGCCAAGATTAGAAAGGGCAGAATGAAGCTGATAAATAGTTAGGTAACGTAAGTCAGTGACATTTGTACCATTCATTATTTCTTCAACAAATACTTTTTCTACTTTTAATGCTATTTGACCGATCAAAAGAGTTTCTTCAAGATCTTCCAGCTCTTTTGGTTTGTCGTCAAGGTCCTGTATACTTACTTGTAGTTCAGCATGACTTTCTTGTAATTCATCATGCTGTTCCAGTAAACACCTCACAACATTTCCCAAGCAGTCAATGATCTCTGCAACTTGATTCAAATTAATATCAGCATCACTTTGCATGACTGAAACAATATTCTCAGTTACCACAAGCAAATCAGAAACTGCTGAAACTTTACCACTTATGATCTTAGAAAAGTAAGTTTTAATATCTTCTATAAAAGTAGGTAACCAATGACGATGAGCATTTTCGGACTTTGAAGCCATTGAATAAGTGACTTACGTGAGTATAGGCTATCCAACTATGAAGAAATGAATCTACAACTTTTGCGAGTGCTTATATATTCATAGATTCAAAATGTTATGATAACAATTTGCTGATTTGTAAAATATGATACATATTTTCATAAATATCATATTGTACTAGTTATTATGTAATATCAAAAAGCAAACTGGTGGAATGTTTAATACAAACAAAATTGTATTCATTTTCTATACTGTACATGTATCTTTTCATTGAGTATCAGGATTGGGTCCATCTCCTTTGCTGATCTCATCTCTAGCCGCACCCACACAAAAACCTTTTCAAACACTCATCCTGTCCCATAGTTGTATAGATCTACATGTACTTTTGTAGCCAACCTTTTCAACATCATAAAGGAGGGTAGGCCATCAGCGACAACCAGCTTATCTTTGGACAAATTGTATTACTTAATGTTTTAACATAACTTGAATTTGGTGTGCAGTATTTTTTGCATGCTGTGTCAACATAGCCAAGACATTGCTGGAAAGTCACCAGACTCTTCTCATGTGATGGATGGGGACAAGACTAGAGATGACAGAACATTTTTATTAATAATTTTAAAATATTTCAGAAACATGGCTGTCTTAAGCTAGGTAAAGCCTGC
Source organism: Petrosia ficiformis (assembly GCA_947044365.1). Taxonomy (NCBI): domain Eukaryota; kingdom Metazoa; phylum Porifera; class Demospongiae; order Haplosclerida; family Petrosiidae; genus Petrosia; species Petrosia ficiformis. The sequence continues at coordinate 7,491,712 of OX345640.1, read as the reverse complement.
ATCTCCACACTGACCAAAAATATGTAAAATAATTATCTGTATACTCCAATCTGCTGGACTAAGAATACTTTACTTGATCTGAAGAGATTGCAAATATATACTCTCAAAATGAGAACAATAATTATCTACAGTAGTTTTCACAATATTCTTTGCTAAAAATATGCACAATTAAAGATCAAAAAGGTATACCAACCCTCTTAAAGCCTTGAAGATAGAAACATGGGGATGTCACATGTTTCGAAGATTAATTTTGACTTTAAGATCTTCTTCTAGGCTTCTATCAGTAAATTCTTTGATAGTGAGTTATGTGAAAAGCTATTTAAAAGGTCAAGAGGATATCTGTTGTATATTATTGTCAACCAAACAGGATGTCATTTATCTGTGCCACTGTTGGTAGCTAATCCCTGTGATTTGGTTGTTGTCACTAGTGTACGACGGTTTGGGGCAATGTTAAGAAGTATAGATATGGAATTGAGTATTTTTGTTGTTTTATAATCTTGTTTTTAAATGTTAAAGATACAGTTAACTTCTTTGCACACACCCCTGATCACATAATGAAAACATCATCATGCTACAAAATATTGTACACTATTGCCAGATGTTCTCCCCAGGAACAAGATTGGGATTGATTGTACCATAGATAATAGAGTCTATTATCTACGATTGTACATGTACGAGTGTGTTATAGTTTAGTTGTTTTAACCATTTCTATTTGAATTATGTGTTAACCTTTAGTGTTGGAATGTTTTCACAATAGCATGTAAATTAGTCATTATTCATAGTTTGCATGTTAGTACTTCTCCCACTGAGTCATCTTCCTCTATCAATGTACTTAGTCATTGTGAATAACATTCCACTACCAAAAGTTAAGAATACTGGCTAATGTAGAGAATTTGCACACCAATCAAATTCATGTACACTTAATGTCATCAAATAATTAACGATTATCATAATTAGATATGGGACTTGTACTTGAAAATGCCAAGATTGTTGCCTTGTGTTACAGATTATGATAAGTTATTCGTCGCTCTACCATTCTGTATTAGGTTGCAAAACGTGACTATGAAAGTAGATATATACTAAGACCCTGGTGAATGTTTACGTGCAGGGAGGATGTGTTTGATAACTTTAATATCCAGCAAGTATGGAAAACAACCAGTCCCTAATATTTCACTATTGGCAGCACACAATTATAAACACTCCCTATTGCATCAAGTTTGCAACAACCATACCTAACCGGAATTGAGTGTGGCTTTCCTAACCTACCAGCTTGCATTAGACATGTGATTTTAATCATTTTATGTGAGTCACTAAGTCAGACTAGGGATGGCAGTAGTTAATGCAGGAGACTTTTTTCGTTCTCCAAAAAACCTTGTTGTAATTCAGCGATGAAATAATTAGTTTATTCAACTTGCAGAAGCAAGATATGATATAATAGGCTAACGTACTATGCTTAGAAAGTGCTATATATGGTTGCCTATCTAAAGCCACTGAAGACTGTATTAAGCTAGTTATTACAATTATTATGATATACGTGTACATGTATGGTATGTATGCATGTATATATGTATGTACGTATGTATGTGTGTGTATGTATGTAAATATGTGTGGATGGATGGACGGATGTGCGTGTACACGTATGGTAATCATAATCATATTCATAATCACAGACCTACACATGTAATAATGATCATAATTAGGTTTATTAATTTAACTGTAATCGCAATAATCAAAAATTTGTAATCAGCCCCAAGTCTGATTATGGTTCATGAGTTTTTAAAGATTACCTTATCAATTCACGTTTAGTCATGTGTAACTCGTACCTGTGTCTTTTTAGTCGGTAGAGCTGGTTTGTATAATCTGCATTATGGATATATACACATATGCATGCATACATGCACAGGGACAAAAAGTAATCTCATCCTATGAGCATCATTCTCAGGTGGTCTCATATTGCACTAGAATCAACTACATATACACATGTATAATATATATATATATATATATATATAATGTACATTAGACTTGATAGTGTTTCAATATATCTTCTTTATTTTCACAGGCAATCTGTACTCTGATCCCTACAGCTTTTATTATATTTAATTATATATTCTCAAATGATCACACAGATTTGATACAAGGTCTTTTAGGTATGTAAATATCATTAATATTTCACTAAGGAGACTATATGTATCAGAATTTAAGTTGGGTGTGGTCAAGAATTACTGGATACCTAGCTTCCTGTACTAAATTAGTGATTAGTAGAAATTTAGTTTATGCATCTTGTAATTCAGCATGAAGTTATTGTGTAGTACCATATATACTCTAATTATTTCATGCGCCTGATTACAAGATGCATGAAATTAATTTCTCGTACTATATTGACTAGGCAGGGATGGATTTTCGTAGTAATGTAATATAGTACCGTAATTATGTACTTCAATTACAAATTACTTGAAGCGTGAACCAAAACATTACCCTCGCTGTGAAGTGTGGGTGGAAGGGTATGGTACATGTAATCATATTGTCTGTGTGCGTGTGTTCGCACATTTTTGGGAAAACTTGAAAATTGGTGACTCATTTTCTAAGTAGTCATGTATTAATTATATTTTATTATCATTATTCCATTAGCATTGTCATTATCATGTTTACTAAATGGTGTTGTGATAACTGTCCTTAAGATTTGTGTTGGCAGGTAAGTTTATTACATGAAATTAGATACATAGTCTGTTCACATTCACAATGACCTCAAAATTAGGATGGGATGACTTTATATGAGTATAGTTTAATGTTATTTATTATATGATTATACTGTAACTCAATAATGAAGTCATGGATTGAAATTTGACATACACAAAAAAGAATGGGAAACATGTACATACATGTTCATACAAATGTACATGCACATGTACATACACATGTAAATACATGTACATGACAAAACATGTCTGAACATTTACTATTACTTCAGAAAAATTTTTACCTGTACCATTTTCATATAATTATACTTATGTTACATGTATGTACATGCACATTTGTATGTACATGTACATGTATATACATGTGTATGTACATTGTACATGCACATTTGTATGTACATGTACATGTATGTACATGTACATTTGTATGTGTATGTTACATGTATGTACATTTGTATGTTACATGTATGTACGTGTATGTACATACATGTAATGTATATATAGTCATCAATAATTTAAATTGTTATTTAGACCTCGTCCAGACTATTTCTACAGATGTTTTCCTGATGGAAAGGTCACTTTTGATTTCCAGTGTTCCGGTGACCCTGATACTATTTCAGAGGGCAGAAAGAGTTTCTCCAGTGGACACACAGGATGTATGTACATGTTGTATGCCATCTATCTATCTTAGTATTTATCAGTCTGTTCTTCATGGCTATTTATCAACCAATCAATCAATTTATCTATCTATCTATATCTCTCTCTCTCTATCTATCTATCTGTTAGTTTGTCTATTTATGTATGTATCTATTTGTGTATCTATGTCTACCTGTCTGTGTATCTACCTTTTTATGTATTTATGTATCTATCTATGTATTTATCAGTCTGTTTGTCTATCTATCTATCTATCTGTCTGTCTATCTATCTTTCTATCTGTTTGTCTAACTATCTATCTATCTGTCTATCTATCTATCTATCTATCTATCTATCTATATATCTTTCTATTGTTATTAAACATGTAAGGATATTTGCTGGATTTGGTTTCTTGAGTTTGTATTTGGCAGGAAAATTGCAATACTTTACTACAGGAGGGAGAACACAGTCATGGCGTGTTATAGTTGTTGTTGCTTCTCTTCTATCTGCTGCAGTTGTTGGTATATCAAGATTACAAGATAATAGGCACCATTGGGAAGGTTGTGTGATATTACGTAAATGATATATAAATTAATAGATATCATGTGACTTTGAGCCAATCATGTTTTCATATACGAGTCACCAGATTGGATTTTAAACAGTAGAATCCACACTTAAAAGTGTATTAACTACTTAATACTCATTTACCTGTGAAAATTCGACCAAACACTAAAATGTCAAGTGATATATAGACACTAGACATTCTTCACAGAGCAATAAAAACTCTAATGGAACTATAAAGGTCTCCATTACATAATCCACTTGGTTCGCTCATGCATTATCTAATCTCGACCTTTGATCCCCACCCTTGTGCGACATCAAAACGTGTATTACCATGTAAAGAATGTTATAAATATTACATAATCTTTATTTTGTTGTTATTTCATTTTCCATTTACAGATGTATTAGTTGGTGCTATTCTAGGTAAGTATCAGTGTAGATATCTGAACCAACTTGAAAAAAAAAACACACTTGTGGGTAATAATGAATTTGAATTAATGCTTACATTTTAAGTATATATAATTATATATATTATATAATGATATACATTTGAAACACATCAATATTTTGTAGACCATGGGCTAAATTGAAAAACAGCCCTCAAAAACAATTTTGGTTTCAAATGAATCAAACAAATAATAGTGTATAGTTGATGTTAATACTAAATTATTAATTGAATCAGTAGCTAACACAACTATTAATATTATTATTGTTAATGATTTAGTTCGGTGCTGTTCTCTTTGTAAATTTGCTTGAGAATAAACAAGGCTGTGTCTTCAGATCGCCTGCATGTATAGAAACATATATTAAATATAATAATTATTATACTATAGATAGTACTATAGTTGAATATAACTATAACTACAACATACTTTTAGTTAACTAAACTATAACTAAATTACAAGTCTACTGCAATAACTGAAAATTGGCCAATGATGGTAAGCCTAATATTATTCTAGTTTATAAACGTACCAGTAACAAAGATGACTACTTAATGAAAATATATATTCATCATGTTTTTCAATTGGTTTTTCCTGAAGCACATAATCAATTCTGTCACCACCATTCAATACTCCTATCGGTATTTGTAGGTCAGTAGGGACATCATCTGATAACTGAGAACTAAGTTTAACTGTACAAAGAGAGAGAGAACCAGATAGACAGGGAGATACAGTAGATAGATAGATGGATGGATGGATGGATGGATGGATGGATGGATGGATGGATGGATGGTTGTTTGATCGAAAAATCAATAAATAAATAGATGGATGGATAGATGAATGAATAGATGAATAGATGAATAGATGAATGAATAGATGGATGAACGACTGGTTGGATGGATGGAGGGGTATTTGAACAAGATGTGGATAGATACATGAAAACAGATGGATTGATATACACATGTACATGTATACACAGAGAAATGCGTATATAAATAGATACATGTACATCTAACACAGATCAAAACTAACTCTTGCAACGCCATGGCTTAGAAATGCAATAGTCAGGACTTGTATGAAATCTACTGAATGTCTAGACTGAACTGTATACCAAGTACATAGGGAGCAAACAAGAGTGGTGAAATAGGCCTAATGTCCAGCAGTTGGCTAAATTTCCACAGCCCCAAAATGTACATGTACATGCACATGCACCAATCTTGCTTAATGATATGTATCATACCTACATGTACATCTACTCAACAGTGGCTCACATATATTTAAACTTACAGACTAAGAACAGCTTGCATTGATATGTATAAAGCTGGTACATTATACGCCTCGAAAAATATCTGAGGATTAAAAAAATTAATTAATCGTTAATGAAACTGGAACCATTAAAATGAGTAATTATTTAGTAGCTTACTTCAGCTGCCTTGATTCGATTCCTCCTTGGGTTGAAAGGAGCTTCTGTTAATAATACAGGATGCTACAAGAAAAGTGTCGCTCTAAATTAATTGCTTTATAATTTAGTGTTTAAATTACTTACATCTTCATAAGCAGCATGAAGTTGGTCCATTAGAATAGACATACTAATAACAAAGGAAGGATGGATAGATAGATGGATGCATAATTTGATGATTGGATAACTGGATGAATGAACAGATACATGTAGGAAGATAGGTGGATGGATGAATGATAGGACCAGATAGGCAGATAGTTAAATGGATGGATGAATGAATAGATAAGTAAATGGATGAATGCACTGATGGATGAAAGAATTCAAGAATGAATGGAGGAATGGATGGATGAATAGTTGATGGATGGATAGATAGAAAAATGGATAATGGATGGATGGATGGAAGACAGATGGACGGATGGATGGAAGACAGATAAACGTAAGGGTGGACATGAGAAGTACTACACTAACATTCCATATCTGTTCCATATCATTCCAATCTGTGACAATACCATGCTGAAGAAAAGATGTACATATACTATATACACTATGATGTACATGTACTTATACTATAATTATACATTGTAATACTATGATGTATGTGTGCTTATACTATATACATTGTAATACTATGATGTACCGTAAATCGGGAATATTTCGTCTCCAAAATATTTCTAATTTTTATTTTTCGTATGTATAAATTTTCATACGTGCGTACTTTATTATTTACGAATACCCATTTATTTTCGAAGTTTTAAATTTCGTACGCATACTGTTATATGAAAATTTTTATAGTACAAAATTTTCCCGAATTACGGTACATGTGCTTATACTATATACATTGTAATACTATGATGTACATGTACTTACTATACTAAAGTCTGCATTCACAATAACCTCAAAATTATGATGTGATATACACAAAATGAATGGGAAGGATAATTACATAAAAATGGCACAAATAAAAAGAATGTTGGTCCTTCTAAAATAAAGCAAAGAACATCTTTCTGAGGTCCAGGTGAACGTGAATGATCTTAGAAAAGGTATATTTTCAAATATGTATATACATACCTCAATTGGATACCTAATGTTTAACAATCCTCTATGTTCCTGTGGAGTGATAACAGTGATAATAATAACTTAATTACATGTATACACTGGTTAAGTCACCTCAGCTTTGGGTCCAATGAAAAACTCACCCTCTAGTTCACCAGCCATTACCTTGACATGTTTAGGATGACCAACGCTATAAAAATTAACATAATTATTATCACATTACATTAATTAAAGTTAGTTGAAACTTTGTTCACATTCACGATGACCTCAAATCAGGTTGTAATGACTTTATATGTAATGCAGTGTATAGTTAATGTCATAAGGTTAATATATTATTATACTGTAACTCAATAATGAAGTAATGGATTGAAATTTGACATGCTCAAAATACAACTGGATAATTGTGAAAACAGTACAGAAAAAATTGGCATTGATAATTCGGACATTTTGAAAGCTGAAATAAACGTATTTACATAATATTACTTACTAGCTTGATAAACGAACTCGAGGTTCCTCATCACCTGCAAACCCGGCCTTAATAATTCCAGACTCCTGAAAATATATGACAACATCATTCACTTTATATTGCACTATATCGTGAATACAACAAAATTAATTAATGAAATATTATAATTCACATTATCTATTACAATAGGTTGGCCTGTAATCAAGTCATAAGACATTTCTTAAGAGATTTCAACCCCAAAAGAATACTAGAAAATATACCGTTATATACGCAAGTATACAAAGAAGGTGTGTTTGTAGGCGGGGTAATATAAGGGCGGGGCGTAAAAGCGTGGTTATTGATTGCATGTGGTTAGAGGGTGTGGTGTATTTTATTGACCACACCTCAGTCTCAATGGGAGCATGAGAATCTGCATGTATCTACTGTTCCATCCAAGTAGTGCAAGACATATATTTGGAAAGATGCAGTTAAAATTTAGTTCATTCAAAAGATATCTGTTTGTAGAGATACTAGTCAGACTTTTTCTTCTCTGTATTTACTGGTAAGTATAGTGTTGTTTTAGTATCACAATATTGAACACTTTTAGTAATATACCTGCAATTCAATTCTACTGTTTAATTAACTAAAATAATAAGTATAAGTAAAATTTAGAATCCATACTAGGGCTGGGAATCGGGTGAGATTCTGGAATCGATTATCACTAACTTCAAGTCGATTGATAATCGATTAAAATCAGCGGAAGTAATTAGGCCAATTAAGTCAATTAATACAGGAAACTCCTCCCATTTGATTATCAAAAAGGCTTGATCACAGAATTATAATCAATAAACAGAAGAATTTTCAATATCGATTGATTAATCGATTAATCGTCCCAGCCCTAATCCATACTTAATATATTATAGAAATCACACTATGTACTAAGAAGCCCCATTGGGTGTGGTTGACAAATCTAGTCTTGTGGGCCAGCCCCTTTACTTGAGGAGAAAGGGTCTAGTCAACTGCTTTATAGCTACTCGGGAACGTGGAATGCGGATGTTGAGTAATTATCATGTGATTATGACAGAGCCACTACACTTCCTCATAATATCAAACAAAATAGGTACTACTATATAACAAGGACTCGTACTGAAAGTACAAGTAGCTATCAAGCAGTTGACCTAATCCTTCCTGACTAGACAAACCATAGAGTCTGGAGGCACAAGTTTGTTGAACCACAGGGTCTGGGGTTAAAATCTGAACATATTACGGAACCTAAACTTCACTTATATTAGTCTTAGAGTGGTTTTCATGTATTCATTTGTTCACTATTGTATAATGTACAAACGAGTGCTACATGTTTTTACGTGGCAAGGTTTCATTTAAGGGGTAGGGGCGCCATTCACCTCCATTGATAGATTCATTCCAATATGCATTTTGTATGTCGCTCTATCAAAGTCTTTTAAATTTAATGATTTCTAAATAAAAGCCTGTGTGGTATTCAAATTTTTATTCTCCGTAACAAATGATAATTAATTTTGAATACTATGTCTGCTTACTTGTCACAATGTTTTTCTGGTGAAATAGCTCACCATTTTAAGTATTCCTATGACTACTTTGTGGTGTCCAGCATTCATTATTATTGCTGACTTTATCATGCCTGAAACACATCAGCCTATTATAGTTATTATTTTGATTATCTACTCTCCTTACATTTTAAAGGATCTTGTAGAACTTTAGCAGTATATTTCAGATAGAATAGCTAGCTATTAGTTCCAGTTTCTATATAAGCTACAAGCAGCTTTCTTTCTGCTGGTCTGTAGAGCTTGAGTGTGTGACTGCTCGTTCTATTATGCACCACCCCCATTAATTGACCAAGCGCCCCGGAATAATGCAACTTCCTTAACTACGTATACAATGCATACTCACATAAGTGACACAAGAATATATATATATATATATATATATATACATATATATAGATTCAATTGCATGGAAAGCAATCATAGGGATGACCCTATGGTCCATAAAAATCAGACAAAAGAATGTTCATTTCAGCATTACTATTCTGTCACACTAGAATATACTTTAGAGAGAAGTTTCTCATATTTAAAATTCAATTTAACAAGTGTATATATAGAAAAAAAAACATCCCTATAATTGCTTTGTGATGACTATGTATCAATCATTGCTGATGGTACTAAGGTCTCTACCTTTCTGTGTACTCGAAAGCTGGAGCCTGAAGAAGTAAGTGTAAGCCTGATTGCAATCTAAGTACACAGATCTCTGATGAACTGACTGAAGTACTCCTTCAAGGTTCTAAATCATGACTTCCTCATGTCTGAAACTCAACATCTTACTACACTTACTTGTTAAAGATTCTTGGATAATATTTATACTGTTTCTCTGCTAGGTAGCTCGAACGTGCGTTCTTTTAAGCGCCACGCCCATTAATTGATCGAGCCCCGGGAATGACGCAACTTCCTTAACTATGTATACAACGCATAGTCGTGCAAGTGACACAAACATATAAATATATATAATATACATTAAACCCCGTAAAAAGCAATTATAGGGATGGGCCTACGGGCCATAAAAATCACACACTGATAATCGGATTGGTAATCAGTGTTGGTCACAATTAATTAGCCATTGTTTTTAGTTATCAGTATCAGTTATATCCGAAAGATTTAACGGATATTGTAAAATGTGTACCAATGTTGTCACTTCTTGTGATTTTAGATTTCTTTTAAGATAATCATTATTATTATTGAGAAAATGGTGATTTTCATTGAAAGAATCAGAAGCCAGAAGGTATAGATATATTATCAGATCAGTATTGGTTATCAATACATATCTAAATTAATTATCAGTTTATTGGAATATCGGTAAAATCTGTTGTCGGTGGATCACTAGTCTCATTTCATTTTAGGTATTTAAATAAAGCTGAAGCTTTCCACAGACCGATACCAACAGAAGAGTTATGGAAGTATCAATATAAGACTCATAATAACACTGTTGAAACAAGTGTACTGCTAGTAAGATTATAAATTATATATGTATTTGTAATGGAAGTATCAATGTATTAGGAACTTCTTAATAAGTTCACCAGGCCCACAATTGTTGTTAGCCCTTTAAGTGATAATCTACTTGACATATATGTGATAATGTACTACATCTATGTGATAATGTACTACATCTATGTGATAATGCACTTAGCATCTATGTGATAATGTACATGACATTTATGTGATAATGTACATGACATCTATGTGATAATGTACTTGACATCTATGTGATAATGTACTACATCTATGTGATAATGCACTTAGCATCTATGTGATAATGTACATGACATCTATGTGATAATGTACTTGACATCTGTGTGATAATGCACTTAGCATCTATGTGATAATGTACTTGACATCTACATTTTGTATGTGATAATGCACTCGATATCTATGTGCTAAATCTTCCAGCACTTTAATTAGTTGTCACCAACAAACTTCATGAAAAGATAGTGTATGTATTTGTATTTTAGCTCTAAAAATACATTTTCAGTTCACAGATAATTATTTGTTATTTCATAGCTCAAAAATACAAATACAAATACACATGTACTTAAAAACTATTTAAATACAAATGCTGAAATGTTGACATAGTCTGTAGGTCGATGACTCTTGCAAAATTCAAAAGGCTAACTTGTTTTGCTGGAGAGCAAAGGCATTAAGAATGACACATATGTAAAATTTGTGCTTCATTGCTAGTAGAAAGACACCAAGGTGAATGTATGAAAGTTCCAAGCCTTAATCCAAGGCAATGCCTGCTCTCTACCTAAGCTTCATTATTTCCGTATTTTTAACATTACAGCATTGTAAATACTGATGTCTGTAGCTCCATAACTATTGCAAGATTCAAGATGTTTATATTTTTCATGAATAACGGAGGTGTTAAGAAATTAAGCCACAAATATAAAATTCATGCTTTGTTACTTGCGTAAAGACACTAAGGCGAGAGTATGAAAGTTCTAGGGTAATGCCCACTCTCTACCTAAGCTTCATAATTTCCGTATTTTTAACAGCACATCTTTGTAACTTGTTTGGGTGGATAGGATATCTTTATATAGACATTGTCGTTCATTAGCTGCAGGAAGGTAGCAAGGCGAGTGTTTCAAGTGATGTGGGTGGCTATAACTCACTGTACACACAGTCCATTTTACTGAAATATAATCCTGCCCTCGTTGCAACATAGGGATTATATTGTAGTAATAGACCTTGTGTGTATTCTATGCATACTGTATACCATTGTCAGCATTATAAAGATGTGTCATTGATTGAAATTGGATGGTGGCTTTTGAAGTATTATCAACTAAACTAATGATTCATATAGGATTGGAATTTATGGGTTATAGTATAATAATACATTTTTTATCAATAGATATCTATTTACTGTTATAATAAATAAACACATTCTATAGCATATACATGTACAAACAGAAGATATTCTCCTATTCTGTCAGTGTGAGTAAGCTAATATTGTGCCCACGCAATTTGCGGTGTTGATGACCCCACCCACATGCTCTGCTGGGTTGCTGAGGCATTTCCCTTGCTGTATAACCCGAAATTGTGGGTGTAGCTGGTGCCATCATGTAGTGGGGTCATTTTGTTTGCCCCACTTCCAGTCAAAAGAGGGAGAGCACTGCATTTGATTTAATCCTACAAAGCGCTTGGGGACTTTCAAGTCCCAGTAAACGAGTTGGTAGAAGTAGTACTCCATGTCGGAAAAGGAGCCAAGTTTGGGATAGAGAAAGTGAACTGTGGCCAAAATATATGCAATAGAGATGCCAGTGTTGGAAATGGGAAGAATTTTGAAAAACAAGCTCAGTCCTCTAAGGGTTAAAAGATACAAGTACAGTGTACAGAATTTGTTCAAATTAAACATTCTACTAGTTTGCTTCTTTGATATTACACACATGTACGATGTTTATGGTAATATGTATCATATTTTAGAAATTAGCAAATTGTTTGAATATAAGTGCCGTAAAAGCTGTAGATTATCTCACTATACTCGCCTAAGTAACTCATTCAATGGCTTCAAAGTTGGAAATTTCTCCTCAGCAAGGGTTATCTACTTTTACAAAAGATATTAAAACTTACTGTTCTAAGATCAAAAGTGGTGAAGTTTCAGCAGTTTCTGAATTGGTAGTGGTAACTGAGAAAATTGTTTTAGTTGTGCAGAGCGATGCTGAAATCAATTTGACTCAAGTTGCAGAGATCATTGATTGCTTAGGAAATGTTGTGAAGTGCTTACTGGAAGAGCATGATAAACTGCAAGATAGTGTAAAGAAACTTGAAGACAGAGTAAAACATCTGGAAAATCTTGAAGAAATTCTTTTGGTCGGTCAAATAGCATCAAAAGTAGAAAAATTATTTGTTGGAGAAATAGTGAATGGTACGAATGTCAGTGACTCACGTTACTTAACTATTGATCAGCTTGATTTTGCCCTTTCTGACCTTGGCAGGAACTCACGTCAATCTAAAGACATCTTTAAGTCACAGGAAGAAGTTTCCAAAGCTAAAGAAAATTGGGACAGACTGGAAACTACTTTCCGCCTAAACTCTAACTTGTATGGTGCAATTAAATCATTAAAGTCACATCGAAACATCGTGGCACATCCAGGCATGTCTGTTAGACAGGCTCGTGAGCGTTTAGCTAATTGCAGTGATCGTGATATTGTCTACAGGTTGCTGGATATTTTGGAGAAGGCATCAGTCAAAAATATTGAAACTTGATTTTATTCTAGTTAAAATTACACAAGACTTTTAAATTTCTGTGTGTACATGTATATATATATGGTATAGAATGTGTGTATTTATTATTATGAACACTGAATAAATATCTTTTGTATTATTCAATGATGATACAATAAACACTGAACACCCATAAAGTTCAGAAAACTATAGAGTTTAGTTGATAATACTTCAGAAGCAGCAGTAGGAATATTAATCAAACACTCATATTTAATAGAGTTTTTTTATTTCCACTGAAAAGCTGGTTATCTCAATTTGCATGTCATTTTAATAACTGTTGAAAGGTTAGCCAGTATTCTTAACCTTTGATATTGGAATGTTGTTCACAATGACTAAGTACATTGATAAAGGAAGATGACTGATATGATGTCAAGACCAAAGGTTAAGCTGACCTAATCATTAACACCTCAATTCAGCAGTAATGAATGCAATTGAGGTAACCAACTGATTGGTCGAACAAAACTGTTTTTGTAGTGTATAAATATATATATTATATATATATATAATTATATATATATATATATATATTTATATATATATATATATATATATATATATATATATATATATATATATATAATATAATTAATTAACTCTCACTGAAACACAGTCATATTTGTAGACTATGGGCTAAGGTGAGCATTTTTTATCTTCTCTTGAAACTCTAATTGGTCACGAATTATAGCCTTGGTTTCATTACAGAAGAAAAATATTTCATATTGCACAGATATTGAGCTAAATAATGATGTGCTTGTGAGATTGTTAAATGATTTTGAGCAAGTGGATGCAACCTTCAGTGACCAATTAACCATTTTACCTCAACTCCTGTAATTAACTCTCATTTGGTACACGAGTTTCATTTCCTTTGAGACTGTATAAAGTTTGCTTGTCTTGAATTTGGCATTGATCATTATTGACTAGTATATAAAGTACACGCCATAAAAAAGAATGGTATTACAAGAATCCGATGTAATAATGTACATGTACTGACTTTTGTGGAGTAAACAAATGCTATATGCTATTTATGTACATAATTACTCTGGAATGAGCTAGTAATATTTCTTTTTTTGGTGTTGGAATACACGACAGGTTTATATAGTTACATTGTATTGTATTTGTAGTTAACATTAAGGTGGAATTTTTGGTTACGTATATACTCAGTGTTCTGCCCAGGATATTTAGAGTGGTGGTTGGATTCTACAACGCATTTAGTGCTGTTTATCCAGTTTATACATAATTCTGTCTCAGTAGCCTATATATGTTTTAGATTATAGCTCATTAAAATGCTGCAATCTGATTGGTCAATTAGAGGTTTATAAATCCCGTATTGAACCTACTTTAATTGATTAGCAAACCTATAATCACTTAGTAAACCTGTTGCAATGTTGCTATAGGAATTTCACACAACAAACAGAAGCAAAGTTTGTTGTAAGGCTGGATCTGTTGATTTTTACAAGCGATGGACAGAGAAAGTCGCTAAAGTGTGGGCGTTGACCGCTGACTACTGAATTTGGAAAACACTCGTCTAGCTGCTTTCTATCAACAAACGAAGAATGGTTTTAGCATCCACGGCCTTCTTAAAAGATCTTCTGTCCAACTAAGTAAGCTAAAATCTTCAGCTTTTTGAAATCCAAAAGTTGCACAGCTGACAAAATCGAGATGTGGGCGTTGCCCTCGAGAGCAAAACACTCGCGCTATCGATCACCTTGCTGTCTTTCTGCAGCTAAAAAGAGTACCACAAGGCTTTCTTGTTAGTCTTCTATCCAACAAAATAATAACTATAATCTAAATTGCTTAGATACTGTATTCTTGGTTTCCACGCGCAATAGAACTACCTTGGAATAGTGATGGGCGATACCGATACTCAAGTACTCGATACTTCGATTCCAGGCGCAGATGTAATGGCACCGAGTACAGGAATCAGAACCGAACACAGTCGATACCAAAGACCACACCCACTTAACGTTAATATTACTTAATAATTATTATTCTAAAAGCGCGCTGCGTTAATTAAAAATGACTTAAAATTTTAAAAATTTACAATTTTAAAATTAAAACAGGTTATGAAGATTGCAGTAATAATTAAAACACCGTCATGGTGGCACACAATCAAATTACAAAGGCCTTGGCTTGCCACGCCCCAAAGTATTACTACGTGCGCATGCGCACTCTTTATAACTCGGTATCGTACTCGATACCATCGATACTGGGAAGAAAAGTAATCGGAATCGTATCGAAATCAAAATTGTGGTATCGCCCATCACTACCTTGGAAACATAAATTACTTCGGGCTCCGCCCTCAGTAATTAAACTGTTTCCGCGGTAGTTCTATTGCACGTAGAAACCTCGAATACAGTATCTAACCTATATAATTATATCAAAGAGGTGGTTAATTTATCTAAGAGGTGGTTAATTCATCTGAGAGGTGGTTATTCCCGACCAGTGCCGACCAGTGTGGGCAGAACACTGTATACTATATATATAGTTATGTTGTATTAATATATTTGTTACCATATGCTTTATTATGACATGTACATTTACTAAATCAAGATCAAATGAACTGCGAATTGTAAATATTACCTACCATGAAAAACAAATCAGCATGGATAAAACTAGAATTGTATTGAAACTCCAACAACCAACTGAAGTTTAAAATACCCTATTACTTTTTACAGTGTAGGAACCATTGCATTAGGGGATTCTATCTTCAAGGCTTTAAGAGGGTTGGTGTACCTTTTTGATCTTAACTTATGCATATTTTTAGCAAAGAATATTGTGAAAACAAGTGTATATAGAGAAAAAAGTATCCCTATGATTGCTTTGTGGTGTCCAGGATTCAGTAATCACGGCATGGCTGACTTTATCATGCCTGAAACACAACAGCCTATTATAGTTATTATTTTCATTATCTACTCTCCTTACCTTTTAGAGGACTTTGTAGAACTTCAGGAATATATTTCAGGCAGAATAGCTAGCTATTAGTTCCAGTTTCTACATAAGCAACTTAGCTTTCTTCCTGCTGGTTTGTAGAGCTCGAGTGCGCGTTCTTTTACGTGCCACACCCTTCAATTGACCAAGACCCCGGGAATGACAAAACTTCCTTAACTACGTATACAACGCATACTCGCGCAAGTGGACACAAGGATATAAATATATATATATATACATTAAATCCCATGGAAAGCAATCATAGGGATGGCCCTATGGGCCATAATAAATATTGTATTCAATTTGAGAGTACATATTTACAATATCTTAAGATCAAGTAAAGTATTCTTTGTCCAACAGATTGTAGTTGATGATCATTCAAAAGGTTTGGAATGTTTTTCACAATATGAAATCTGCCAAACCCACTCCAGTGACTTCAGCTAACAGATAATTATTACCCCCTGCAGTATGCTGAGCAAGCGGATAAGTAATTGATTCTGTCCATCTCTCTGTTATCAAAAAAAATATTTGGTAAAGAACTGTTTATAATTATCTTCTAAACATATCGAAAAGCTCGAAATTAGTAGTAGAAGAACGTCTGCATACCTTGGAATGGCCAATGCAGTCCACTGTATCCATAATTCCTCTGCTTACCATGTACATGTGTACAATATACATAATACACAAACACAGAATGTATCCACCATGTTTGGTCAATTCTATTTTTATCCATGTTGATTTGGTATGTAATATTTACAATTCACAGTTGTTGATTGCTATTTACTAGTATGGTATAAAGTATGTCATAATACGGCATATGGTAACTAATAATTACCAATGTAACTATATATGTAGCAATCTATGATGTATTAGCATTCCCGCATCTGTGCTAATAAGAATATTACTAGCTCATTTCAGAGTAATTATGTACATAAATTGCATATAGCATTTGTTTACTCCACAGGTATTTAGAGTTAGTCAGCACAGGGATTTCCATACTCTATGTGTGTACATTGTATTACCATTCTTTATTATGGCATGTACTTTATATGCTAATCAATATATATTTGACCAACCAATTGAATAAGTGAGTACAGTGTTACCCACTATAAAGAAAGAATGTACAAACCTGTCTGGTTGCTAAGGGCACCCCACCATGTGATATGTGTCTGGTGACTTTCTAACACACTGTTATTCTATTTTACCCTAATATCCTATTGACACAAACCAATGTTGATTTGTTTTCTTGTTAGGTAATATTTCTTTCAACATGTACATGTACATGTATATTGTTGACTGGTATAAGTTCATATTCATTATCTATTGAGTATATACACATGTACACATGGATGTTATTAATTTAGTTATTTGTTATTATAAGTATAAATTCATGATATAACTAAATGGGGGACTTGTACTTGAAAATGTTTGCCTTTGGTTAAAGATTACGATAAGTTATTAGTTGCTGAAGGCTACCATTTTTTATTATTTTGCAAAGCTTGACTATGAAAGTAGATCTATACTACTAATGCCCAGGGTGAAACACTCCCTATTGCATCGATCTTGCAATGACCATACCATAGTGAGTGTATTAAAAAAAACCAGAGCTCAAACACTGTATACTTAACATCTATGTGATAATGTACTTGACATCTATATGATAATGTACTTGATATCTATGTGATAATGTACTTGACATCTATGTGATAATGTATTTTAGCTCTTAAAATACATTTTCAGTGCATTTCAATTTACAAATACAAATATTAAAACTAAAAATACAAATACTTTTTAAAATTATTTATAAATGTAAATACTGACTCCAAGTCTGTAGCTCCATAACTCTTGCAAGATTCAAGATGCTAACTTGCTTTGCTGGAGAGCGAAGGCATTAAGAATGCCACATATGTAAATTCATGCTTTGTTACTTGCATAAAGACACCAAAGTGAGTGTATGAAAGTTCCAAGGCAATGCCCACTCTCTACCTAAGCTTCATAACTTCCGTATTTTTAACAGCGCAGGCTTGTGACTTGTTTGGACGGATAGGAGATCTTCATCATTATCCCTCATTAGCTGCAGGAAGGTAGCAAGGTGAGTGTTTCAAGTGAAGTGGGTAGCTATATAATTCAGTTATAGCTCTTTCAGTTTTGCAACAGAGACATATTCGAAATTATTATAACCACACCCACCTTGATCAAGCATATAATGTGTGAGGTGTGGCTCAGCATCACAAATGCAGCTTCTTTGCAACTTTCTGGACCTCCTGGAGCAATCTAACACTCACTCAACCTTGCTTACCAATTACTGCAAGCACAGCATCCACTCAAGTCTGCAAGCGAACGGTATTTTTCACTTTTTCTCCCAACATCCCTTTCTCTCTCACTAGAACTAGCTAGAAAGCAAGTCTATACATCACACATACATCAACATCCCATTCTGATCTCCTTTTACTTTTTTTTTATTATTTTTTTTTAAGTACCCTAAGCTAACTTCAAAGTAACATCAAAGGGCGGACACTTGAATCAAAGCACCGCCCGACCACATCCAACAAAGCGTGGGCGTTTTTGACAATAGAATGCCGACATGCCGCCACCACATTGGCATACTCTCGTAATCTACAGTAATTTGGGGCATGGTGCATCCAAGATCCCGTGAATTGCAGTTTGAATTCAGTATTCTATTAAGTTGGATACACTTCCTCTCTGACAGGATGTTGTAAAATTACAACATTAAAAAACTGAAAGGGATAGAATGTACACACAATCTATTTTACGTAAATATCATCCTGCCCTCATTGCGGATTATGTTATAGTAATAGACCTTATGTATATTCTATACATACTGTATATTCATTGTGAGCAAGATAGTTTGTTTTTGTTTCTGATTGCAGCTTTTTGAAATACTATGAACTAGATTTCTACAGAATTGAAACTTTGTGGTTGTTCAGTGGTTATATTAAATAGTCAATTTATATCAACATTCATAATAGTAAATAAACACATATACATGTACAGACAAATTTTTTAACTGGAAACAATAAAATCTACTTTCAAGCATATACATGAACAAACAGAGTTTTAAACTGGAAAAAGATAAAATCAAGTTTCAATATTTTCGACAGATGCCTTCTCCAGAATATTCAACAACCTGTAGGCAATATCACGGTCACTGCAAACTGATGGATTAGCTAAACGCTCACGAGCCTGTCTAACAGACATGCCTGGATGTGCCTTGGTGTTTCGATATGACTTTAATGATTTAATTGCACCATACAATTCATAGTCTAACTGGAAAGTAGTTTCCAGTCTGTCCCAATTTGCTTTAGCTTTGGAAACTTCTTCCTGTGACTTGAAGATGTCTTTAGATTGACGTGAGTTCCTGCCAAGGTCAGAAAGGGCAGATTCCAGCTGATCAATAGTTAAGTAACGTGAGTCAGTGACATTCGTACCATTCACTATTTCTCTAACAAATACTTTTTCCACTTTTGATGCTATTTGACCGACCAAAAGAACTTCTTCAAGATTTTCCAGATGTTTTACTCTGTCTTCGAGTTTCTTTACACTTTCTTGCAGTTTATCATGCTCTTCCAGTAAGCACTTCACAACATTTCCCAAGCAGTCAATGATCTCTGCAACTTGAGTCAAATTTATTTCAGCATCGCTCTGCACAACTAAAACAATTTTCTCAGTTACCACTACCAAATCAGAAACTGCTGAAACTTCACCACTTTTGATCTTAGAAGAGTAAGTTTTAATTTCTTCTGTAAAAGTAGATAACCCTTGATGAGGAGGAATTTCAAACTTTGAAGCCATTGAATGAGTTACTTATGCGAGTATAGTGAGATAATCTACGGATGCAGATGCTTATATTCACATATTTAAAATGTTTTGATAACAATTTCCAAATTTGTACATATTTTCATAAATATATCTTATTGTATTAGTGATGGGCGATACTAATCGAAAAGTATCGAAGTAATCGATATTTTGTCGATACTTTACGGTATCGATTACTAATCGATTACAATGAAAGGTATCGGGTTTTTATAAAATGATTACCTACGCATGCGCAGTATGCGTGAACACGTACACGTGCGCAGAGAATACATTCGTAACTCGCAAGTCACAGTCGTACGCACGATGGAGATCGATATACTACAGTCTATATACAGGAGCAGCGAGCGTTTGACCAAGTATTGTGTTACAGAAAAGAAACAATGCTTTTATTTCTAAACAAAGCCGCCACAAGATGTATTTGTCAAAAAAAAAAACTCATAGAAACTGATCAAACTGATTCATTAAGTACATTATTAATTACTCAAAAGTAGTAATCATATTAGTAATTGATACTATCGATACTTGCATGAGCAGTAATCAGTATCGTATCGTACTGGAAATTTATGTTATCGCCCATCACTATTAAATAATTGTATTAATATCAAAGAAGCAAACTGGTAGAATATTTGATACGAACAAGATTCCATTAATTGAGTATAAGGATTGAGTCCATCTCGTCTCATCTGTAGCTGCACCCACATACAAACCTTTCAAACACTACTTTCATAGCCAACCTCTGGAACATAACAAAAGATGGTAGTCATCAGCGACAAACAGCTTATCTTAATCTTCAATCTTTCTTGGCCATTTTCACGCACTCATCACGCAACCAATCATATATTTGTCTATTATTTGATCATGATACGTCATACTTGAATTTGATTGGTGTGCAGCATTTTCTGCATGCTGAGTCAGCAAAGCCTTACAGACACAAATGCTTGCGTGTGAGTTACTATCTCCTAATCCAATGGTTCCTATAGGAGTTGAGGTTAAACAGTTAATTGGTTACTGGAGGTTGCATTCATTTGCTCAAAATCATTTATCATCATCAGATTCTGTGCAATGTGAAACACATTTTTCTGTGATGAAACCAAGGCTATAATTCGTGGCCAATTATAGTTTCAATAGAATAATTATAAAAAATGTATACCTTAACCCATGGTCTACATGACTGTGTTTCAGTGGAAGTTAATTATTTATAATTATGCTAAGTAAGATATAATTATTGAGAAAAAATAATTGCTTTGTGATGACTATGTATCAATCATTGCTGATGGCACTCGTGTCTCTACCTTTCTGTTTACTCGAAAACTGGGGCCTGAAGAAGTAAGTGTGTACACAGATCTTTGATGAACTGAAGTACTCCTAAATGATGACTTCTTCATGTCTGAAGCTCAACAACTTATCATACTTACTTTTCAAAGATTCTTGCATCATCTTTATACTACAGTTATTAGTTTTAGTTGCAGTTTTACATTCTTCCTAAATCTTCCTGTTGGTCTGTAGCTCGAGTGTGCGTTCTTTTACCCCCTGGAATGACGCAACTTTCTTAACTACGTATACAACACATAGTCGTGCAAGTGACACAAACACACACATATATATATATAATTATATATATATAGTTCAAACCTGTGGGAAAGCAATTATAGGGATGGCTCAGTGGGCTATAAAAATAGTTTGGTTATTTCAACCAATCACCCCAATTGCATTTCGAATACCATTGCTTCTGAACTGAGGTATTGAGGAGTATATCAGCTGAATTAGCTTTTTGTGTTGAAATGTTCACAATGACAAGTAAATTAGTCATGACTAACAGTCTATATGTCAGTACTTCCCCAATATAAGAATTGATGTCATATCGTACCCATCATCTTTCACAAACAATTTACTCAGTCATTATGAACAACATCTATATTGACTATATAGTATAAAAAGTACATATATAATTCTTATTCAATTTTCTGTTAAGTATATATATATACACGGATGTTATTAATTTTTGTTATTAGTTATCTGTTTATTTTGTTACCTGTTTTCTGTTGTCTGTTATTTGTTATTAGTACAATGTACTATGTCAAGAATAATCTGTTTTCTACAGATAACCACAAATACATTACGAGTTTCAATGCATAATATTCCTAAAAGAGATATTTTGCATTGAAACTCATGTAACCAAATGAGGGTTTATATAAACCACTTTTTAAGTGTAATCACTGTGGTGACTCAGCATGCAGAGAAGCGTGCATACCAATCAAACTCAAATACCCAGAACATCATTAAAATAATAGACAAAATTAGTATTAATTATTTTTATTAGATGTGTAACTTATACTTGAAAATGTTGAAAATGTTTGCCTTTGATTAAAAATTACGATAAATGATTCGTCGCTGCATGATGGCTACCATTTAGAAAATTTGTTGAATTTGGCGAAATGTGAAGTTTAAAGACCTTAGGCCATATTGACCGACAAATTCCCCCTCTCCCCCAAAATATAAACCTGGCTACCATCCTATATTATTTTACAAAGCTTGGCTATGAAAGTAAATCATTAATGTTTGGAATGGTTTGTGCTGAAAGGATGTGCTCGACAACTTACTATCTCCAAAAAAGGCTTATGGTACACCAGTGAGTCCACCAGTGGTCAATCAGCTTGCAATAGACATGTGATTTTTGTGAGTCATTGACAGGCAACATTTTTTGTTCCCTACAATTCCTTGTTGCAATTCAGCAATGAAATCATCGTTTTATTCAACTTGGAGAAGCAAGATATGACATAATAAGCTTAGAACATACTGCACTTAAAAAGTTCAACGCTTGCCTAGCGTAAAGCCACTGAAGGCTGTATTAAGCTAGTTATTTTAATTATTGTGATACATATAATACATACATGTGTATATATAATATTGTATATAGACCTTCCATGTGCACACACTATGCTGGAGATGACACCATCATACAATATATTGTATATACATGTAGTATGCTAATAGGTCCTATATACAAAATATAGGACCCTCATTTTGTGTCCAAGGATGTGATATAGCCCTTGCAGGCTCGGGCTATATCACATCCTCGGACACAAACCCATGTCCTATATTTTGTATATAGGACCTATTAGCATATTATATATATAACATAATTATATAATTATATATATATTATAAAATTATAAATTGTAAATTGCTCGATGTACATTAGACTGATCAGTATTAAAATATACCGCTTAATGTTAAGTATCTTCTTTATTTTCACAGGCAATCTGTACTCTGATTCCTGCAGCTTTTATTATATTTAATTATATATTCTCAAATGATCACACAGATTTGATACAAGGTCTTTTAGGTATGTAAATATCATTAATATTTCAACAAAACGAGATTAGGGTTCCACCAAAACAAGTATTGGAATCAGTATTGGTGCTGATACTATGCTTTTCTATTGTATCGATTTTGGTAGTCCATAAATTACCGATACTAATCCATGTGGTCATTAATTTAAGTTGGGTGTTGTCAAGAGTTACTGGATACCTAATTTGGTTACGAGAAATGTTTGTTCGTGCATCTTGTAATCCGGCACGAAATAATTAGAGTGATGTTATTTTTATAGTATTGTAATATACACCATAATTATATGCTTCAAATATCAAATGTATTTGGTGTGCTTACATGAACTAAAAGCATTATCGTTTTGTACGGTTTTTTGATTACCCTCGCTGCGAAGCGTGGGTGGAAGAGTATTGTAATGATATTGTGTGTCTGTTCACAATTTCTGGGAAAACCACGAGCATTGGCAGCTTGTTTCTTAGTAGTCATGTATGTGTATATAGTATTAATTATATTTTATTATCATTATTTCATTAGCACTGTCATTATCATGTTTACTAAATGGTGTTGTGATAACTGTTATTAAGATTTGTGTTGGCAGGTACGTTAATTTGAAATAAAACTAAATACAAAATCTGTTTATACATTCATAATGACCTCAAATTAGAATATGATGGCTATATATTAATAATAACGAAATATAGTGTATAGTTTAATGTTAATACATATATATTTTCACACAGATACTGGGAAATATTACGAGTTGGATACAGCATTGCCACAAGTTCGAAGGACAAGTGACATGCTGTATCCAACAAGTAATATTTCCCCGGTATCTATGCAATGTATATAGTCATGAATAATTTAATGTGTTATTTAGACCTCGTCCAGACTATTTCTACAGATGTTTTCCTGATGGAAAGGTAACTTTTGATTTCCAGTGTTCTGGTGACCCTGATACTATTTCGGAGGGTAGAAAGAGTTTCCCCAGTGGACACACAGGATGTATGTACATGTTGTATACCATCTATCTATCTTGGTATTTATCAGTCTGTTCTTCATGTCTATTTATCAATCAATCAATCAATTTATCTCTCTCTCTCTCTCTCTCTCTCTCTCTATCTATCTATCTGTTTGTTTGTCTATTTATGTATATATCTGTCTGTTTGTCTATCTATCTATTTATGTATCTATGTATCTATCTATGTATTTATCTATGTATCTATCTATCTGTCTGTCTATCTGTCTGTTTGTCTATTTATCTATTTACATGTGTGTATCTATGGATCTATCTATGTATGTATCTATCTATCTATCTCTCTATCTCTCTATCTATCTATCTATCAATCTATCTGTCTATCTGTCTGTCTATCTATCTATCTGTCTATTTATATATCTACGTATTGTTATTAAACATGTAGGGATATTTGCTGGATTTGGTTTTTTGAGTCTGTATTTAGCAGGAAAATTGCAAAGCTTTACTGCAGGAGGGAGAACACAGTCATGGCGTGTTATAGTTGTTGTTGCTCCACTTCTATCTGCTGCAGTTGTTGGTATATCAAGAATACAAGATAACAGACACCATTGGGAAGGTTGTGTGACATTACATAAATGATATATAAACTAGTAGATATCATGTGACTTTGAGCCAATCATGTTTTCATATACTAGTCACCTGATTGGATTTTAAACAGCAGAATGTACACTTAAGAATGTATTAACTACTTAATGCACAGTTACCAAACACAGTAGAAATGTCAAGTGATAGACACTAGACATTCTTCACAGAGCAATAACAACTCTAATGGAACTATAAAGGTCTCCATCACTTGGTTCGCTCATATATTATCCAATCTCGACCTTTGAGCCCCTCCTTTGTGCCTAATCAAAACATGTATTACAGTGTAAAGAATGTTATTATAATCTTTATTTTGTTGTCTTTTAAAACCATTTCTTTTTTCATTTACAGATGTAATAGTTGGTGCTATTTTAGGTGAGTATATAGATATGTGAACTGACCACACTTGTGACTCGATAATTTGAATAAATTGGTTACATTTAAATGATGGCTATTTGGCCATTTTGTACAGAAAGGCAATGAAATTTGGTATCCAGGAAGACCAGTTCATGCTCCTCCTAGTTCCTGTAGTGTTTAAATATTACTGTTTGTTAATGATTACATGTATATACCACAAATATGGTTTTCTAAATTGGTTCACATATAATTATAGTTATTAGGAATGTGGAAACATTGAGCCAACTGTCCGACATTTTCACCTATTTTCATCACTCTTGTCATATATTTTGTATACAGTTCAGTTTCAATTTACCAGACATTCACTAGATTACTCGGACAATGTCCTACATGACTGCTACCACTGATCATAGTTAAACATCACTAGTATAAAGATTACTCTTATGCTTTGTCTACAGGTCTATTATCAACATTTCTCTGTTATTATCATTACTACCCATCATTATTCAGCGAAGAATGTTTTCTTTCGTATCCACTCAGTGGCTCCTCTGAGCTGTCTTCTTCATCATCTTCTCTACCTCTTAATACTAGTCGTTTAACAATGAGTGCTAGCAGAACTCAACTAACATCAAATAATAGTAAAACCCAACTACATGTACCTGAAGTCAAAACACTTTAATGGTGTGTTTTAAAAGTAAAACCAATTTTTGTATGCTAAATCAAATAATAATAAATAGTGTATTGTAGTTCATAAATACATGAATTATTTAATAATTTATTAATACAGTACTTAGTGTTGCTCTTTTGAAATTCTCAACACAATTTCTATTTTTTCTAAAATACACATCATTAGTTGCGAAAGAAATCAAAATGTCAAAATGCAATAGTCAATGCTAACTAGTAACTATTGAATTTCGTGTTTGCATTCTTGTGGAACTAACAATAATTATCATGAGCTCCTGTAATTATTATTTGAAAAATCTCGAAATAGTTGATGTTATATTTTCTCACATATTAACTAAATGTATCGTGTATTCATTTCTGGTGCCAACTAGAGAAACTAACAATTTTGTTTCTTAATTTTGGTAAACAGAATTTGTATAAAAACTGCATACAATAGTACAAAACAAAATGAGTCTACATTGTAAAGTCTGTCCGACAAAATGTCGGTCTTACTATTAATATACCCACATTTAAAAATATTAAGGAACTATTGGTTGAGTATGATGTAATGAATTTGATTAAGCGCTTGTGTTGTAGTCTCCATACTAAAAGAGAATTGATATAATGAAGTGATTGAATTATATTCTTAACTTACCTTCTTCCTACTGTATTAGCTCTGTGTAGAATGAAAATTATAGTTAAGTCAGGGTTAATGTTAGAGAGGAGTGGCACTGAGAATTGCCTCCTCCACAGAAAATCCCCCCTCCCTTCTCCCACAAGTTTCATTAGCTAACTAACAATATCATCAGCTACACAATCCATTTATATTCACGAATGTGTAGGACCAGTTGAGGCAAGCCTTTAACTACTTAATAACTCTTATCCCCAAGCAAATCTCATAATTAAAATAGTTAATACATAATATGGATGGAAGTGGTTTGGTTGATTTCATTGCTAAGGTAAAATCCCAATCTTGTTTCTGTACTTTTTTTGGATTTGGTATATCAACAGGCTACAGCTCTTTCATCACCTGTTATCTAAAGTCTGTACTCATTCACGATGAAACCAAAGCTATTGAGATCAATATGCAGTGTTTTTACAGGATAAAGTATTAAGAGTAGAGGATTGTATCAGTGGTACACAGTGTTGTCTTAACATTATGATATACAAGATTTTAATTTCTAACGATTATTCTTACTGATCTAGGGCTTTATCCAGTAGTTCATCAATCATTCTCAGATTCTGTATAATAATTATAATAATTTTGACAATTAATTCAATTTGACATACCATTAATGTGGCATCCATTGTTGATTCGTGAGATGCTGTCTTCTTCGCTACTTTTAAAAGTATCTAATAATTAATACAAATTTGAAATACCTATATATATATGAAAATTTATCTATCTATCTATCTATCTATCTATCTATCTATCTATATAACTTCTCAATCTCTAATTGGACCATGGGCTATATAGCCTTGGTGCCATTTGATACAGAAATAACAATTGTTTTGGATTGGGCTAAAATGTTTCCTGGAGTTAAGTAATGACGTCCATATAGAAATGTTACTTAGCTATAGGAACCATGATTATTTTAACGTTCGACCATGGGGTATATTCATAAAAATAATAATTGTCTTGAAAGCATGTTAAGTAATGATGTCTAGGACATTTTAACGTTCTCTTCAATCTTTAAGTCTTACATAAAGGAATAGTCTAACGTAGCCAGCCCATCTCACTTTAACCAAGTGGGAACGGTCTGGAATATCTGTGTCGATGCAGTCATCCAGTGCTTTCACTAGATATCCAGTGTGATGGAGGAGCACATGATGATCTGATAACAATCAAGAAATTAAATTAAATATGTGACCGGATTTGACAAAACCAGACATGTGGTGAAATTATTATTAGGAATGTATACACAAAAAAAAACACATGATAATGTGATAATATAACGAAAAAACGATTATTACATAATCTACAAATTTCAAGCATGACAAAACTTGGTAAACAAGTTGACAAGGCCTAATATAGTCTTGCAAGCCAGACCCAACCCTAAAGTGGGGAAGGGTCTGGACACAGCCTTTACATCAACTTGTTCTTGGCACTCTGTACGTTGCGCCCCAATCAAATAGCACAACGTCAGGAAACGTCAGAACAGCAAACCCACAAAATTAACATGGAGGTGTCAATAATGATAGAAGCAGCAGGGAGATGTTTGGGATTCGAGACAAAGCAGAAGAAAGCCACCGTAGAATTTGTTAGTAGGAAAGATGTTTTTATTTTACTCCCAACTAGCTATGGTAAAAGTGTTTACTACACAACTATACTGTTCATATTTGATAAGCTAAGAGAAAATATTGGAATTGTAGTCGTAGTTGTGTCACCCTTAATGGCGCTTGTGAAAGATGGAGTGGAGAGTTTAAAGAGCAAAGTATTAGAAGCTGCATTTTTAGTGTTGGATATTGGATTTGTTTGCTGATGCAGTTGCATATTGCCATCTTTATTAGGCGGAGCTAACGCTAATAATATTCATTACGATAATTGCATTCCTGTAGTAAAAGCTGATGTAAAGGCTGTGCCCAGACCCTTCCCCGCTTTAGGGTTGGGTCTGGCTTGTGAGACTAGGCCTAATACTGTTGTCTAATGCAAAAATTGCAGTTTTGAGTATTATCACCACATGTATAGTTTTGTCAAATCCGGTCACATATGTAGAATGCACTGAAGCTTAAAATCTAGATATTTAAATGATTATCGTAGTCATGGACCACTTACATCTCTGGAATTTGAATGTTGTCTGACATTACGAGCTACTTTACCAAACTCATCAATACTGTCTTCCAGTATGTCTGTAATTCTTTCTTTTGTTACTTTACTCGGATCCTTCTTTGAACTTCCATCTCTTATTTTTGGTTGTCTTTGGGAGTAAGCCTTACTGCTTGCCATATATGCCACACCTTATGACCTACTGAACAGGAAGCAATCTAAGTCGCGTCAACCTTGCGTAATTGTACGCAATGCACCTCTTTCGTATTAAAAAGCGTAAATCATATTCATGTTTGACATATATATTCATAGATAGTTACACCCTACTTTGCTGTTGTCTCTACAATGACACTGCACAAAATTTACGACTTGTTTGTAGTTTCCACTATACAAGCCAGGCATCTATACCAAATAAATTGTGGTTCATAATTTGAACTGGGATTTACATCGCTCTTTAGAGCATCTAACATCAAAGGGAATTATTCATGCTATGGTTTGTAGTGTATCAATTATTATAAGCTTCTTAATAAATTACGCAGGCCTACTGATATGATCAGCATTTTGAAATTCAAATTGGACTGAGTGCCATGTTTTTTAAACAAGACGTGTGTGCTAGTAGAAATCTTTCTTCCTTCTCTTCTAAGAATTTTGCTCAAAGTCAGTTTAACAACATAACTAGGACATCATTATGTCACTCAATTTCAGCCCGATATGAAACTACATTTTTCTGGTAACCACACCTAGGTTATTTTATAGTCCAATTTGAGACAACATTAAAAATGGCTAAACTCTCAGAAAAGGCTAGTACAGTGAGTTGACCTGCCTTGTCCTTCATAGTAGGTTTCGTCTGGCTAAGTTAGACAATAATTGATAAAAAAGTATTGGAGTTGGAGTTAAGTGGTTAAACAATTTCAGTAACAACACCAAGGCTATAGTTTATGGTCCAATTAGAGTTTTAGAGAAGATAAAAATACTCACCATAGTCCGTGACTGTGTATTAGTGAGAGTTAATTGTATAATAAAACTATTCTGAGCGTGAAAAGATACGTTTGTAATTTTTGAGTAATGCTTGTGAAGTATTATGAACTAAACTAGTCATTATAGTATCGTTATTAAAAAGTTTATATCAACAGATATGTATTATTTTTACTGTTTATAAAATAAACACTTTATATAGCAGCAGCTTATGTCATTTTAATTTTAAACTGAAATTAAGTTCCAATATAGTTGACAGATGCCTTCTCCAAAATATCCAACAACCTGTATACAATATCACGATCATTGCCAATCGATTTATTAGTTAAATGCTCACGTGCCTTTCTCACAGACATGGCTGGATGTACAGTGATGTTTCGTTGTGACTTTAATGATTGAATTGCACGATACAAGTCAGAGTCCAGGTGGAAAGTTGTCTCCAATGTGTCCCAATTTTCATTACCTTTAGAAACGTCTTCCTTTGATTTGAAGATGTTTTTAGATTGACCACAGTCAGAAAGAGCATTTTCAAGTTGATCAATGGTTAAGTAACGAGAGTCTCTGACATTTGTACCATGCAGTATTTTTTGCACCAGCACGTTTTCTACTTTTGATGCTATTTGACCAACCAAAATAGCTTCTTCAAGCTTTTCCAGATGTTTTACTCTGTCTTCAAGTCTATACTGCGCTTCCAGTAACCACTTCACAATATTTCCAAAGCAGTCAATGATCTCTGCAACTTGAGTCAAATTTATTTCAGCATCGCTCTGCACAACTAAAAGCATTTTCTCAGTTACCACAAGCAAATCAGAAACTGCTGAAACTTCACCACTTTTGATCTTAGAACAATAAGTTTTAAATTCTTCGGTAAAAGTAGATAACCCTTGATGAGGAGGAATTTCAAAATGTCTTTTATACTTGATATCTAAAAGGATTCATAATACAAAGGATTTTAGATAATTATTAGTACATGATCACTTGATATTGAAAAACAAGGATAGGAACAAAGTATATATATGAATAAGTTAAGAAGTTTCTTTCTTATGTGTAGAAACTCAATGATCTATTTTTGCTCATGTTCTCTCCTCTAAAGTTATTGAATAAGTGAAGCTAGTATCTTTTATAGTGCTATAAAGAAGTAAATCTGCAGCTTTGCAAGTGCGTATATTCACAAGGTAATGTCCGTGTTTGCCTACTATGTTTTTGCCTACTAACAGTTACGGTTTCACAACCTGAAAAAATAATTAATTAATGTTAATAATTATTCCAACCACAACTACCATGGATATGAATATAACTCATGGCTTCATCTGCAAAGAAGTATCCAAATGAAGCTCTTTTTAAATACAACGAACGTAGTTTGCAGGAACAGAAAAATGTGCAAAAGTAAATTAAAAGGATGTCTATACATTTTTGTCAAAGTATAGGAATAAATCAGATTATTGCAATACAATTTCGTAGGGCTGGGTGGTAAGTTGAAAAACAAGATTTCAATCTTCATCAATAAAAGGAAATGAAGGTTTGAAGGTATTGCAAATGTTGTCTTTTTTTAATGTTGCTCTTGGCTTGATTGGCTTTGGAAAGCCTCAAAAACTGTATCTAATGAGTATTAGAGTCTTGTTCTGTCACCATAACAAATGGTTCAAACCTTTTAAAATTTTTCCAAGTCCAAAATTGTGCATAAGTTAATGACTGTCAGTGATAACAAACAATCTAAATGAATTTAGTTCATGGCCTGTATACTGACTACTAATAACTTGGCAAGTACTATTAGCTGTAATTTAATATTATACTAACTACTGTGTCACTATTAAACAAATTTGACAGTGACATAGTAGTTATTTAACAAGTTATTATTCTGTATGAAACATCAAAACAATGATAATTATAATAATTACATAATATAAATTTCTTACTTGTTTTTTGCTCTTCCATTTTTGGTTTTGTGTTTTCATCTCTTTGTTTTGCTTGTATTGTGTCATTATCACTTGCTTCCTGTGACTTCCCATCGTCTAATTGTGCTGTTTTCTCTGATTTCTCAATAGCTGAAAAAAAAATTTACTTTAGTTTTAGTTATAAACAATATATGTATAGTATGATGATGTCATGATTTGTGATCGGGTCACATAACAATGTCTATTATGTCACCAGTATAAGCATAATAATACAGTAACACATAACTATGATTAGTAATTACAAATTCATCCCTTTTTTAGAATGTATAATACACATTACAAAGTGTATACGTTTTCTGCTGGATTTGTATAGCCACTCTAATATATAAATAGATATACATAATTATATATAATTACATAATACATAAACTATTCTCATCATTGATGTAGGTAACGCTTATCTACAACTCATGTTAATATTCATAGTTTTAAGCTATCTCCTTTAGTATGTTACTGAATAATTATGTATAATTATTGATATATGTATCATATACTCTCTAACAGCTAAATATGAATAGTTTATCATACTTGATCTTTGTTCTTGGTACCTCAGAGTACTCAATTCTTTTGCCATTCCTATGTTAAGATCCAACTGTATTGTATATCTTCTTTCCAAACTGGACTCTGTAAGAAAATAAATCAGCTAATTAATAGTGCAAATTTATAATAAAACATATATGATTTTATAGGGAAAACAGTTTCAACAGCACTATACTAACCACCTTTTGGTCTCCTCAGGTGTTTGATGTGAGTTAGGATGTTCAATAAAGGTTGAGATGATGTAATGGATGAGCCAAAGTCGAGTGAGTACATTACATCATTGAGACCTTTATACAAGTGCAGAAAACATTACAATGCTTACTAATTGTAATGTTTCCTGCACTTGTATGATGCAATAACGTTTTAATGGCTATTTGATATACTGAATCAGTGTCTGATTGAAATCAGTTTGAAGTCTGTAAATGTGCTGTTCCAGAAAATACTAAAGCTACTACAGAATGTGGAAAACATAGTTGTGCTGCTAATACATGGGTGTTTAGTATCGATGAATCTAGAATAGATGTTAAAGGAATGTTCCCTCTATCAATTAGTAACCACACATTTATTTTCCTGATTACAATTGTTATTTAAATTTGCTCCTGACTGCTCACTTATTATCTTGTGATTTTGATATTTTCCTAATTTTCCCAATTCATTTGAAAAATATGCGTTACTAAAATATTGCACACCTAATGAAGTAATAACGTACTAGATGTCTCATTGGTGTAAGGTTATGTGATTGGGATTCCACCAATACTGCTCATATCAGGAATGATACTAGTGGTATTGGAGAATTGAGTATCGGGATACATACAGTTCACAAGTGTGTAATAATTATTATTCACTTAAAGTTTTTAAAAAAAAGCTGAACGTTTAACAATGGCTACTCAGAAATGTACATGTATATACCTCACAATCATGGCTACTAGTAAATCAAGGGCTACTTGCCTACACTTTTGGCTAAGGTATGCTCATTTTGAGTTCCTTATAATTATTATAATGAAATTTGAAACTTGAAAATAAATTCGTGCAAATTATGCATCACTTGGTAGTAGAACATGAATAATATCAAGTATACTTGTATCAGTATCCACTTTACTTAATTCTAGAATTGAACAATTGGTACTGAAAGTTTTGGTAAAATATGTTATCAGTTGAACTCTAATTATAAGTGGTGTATTTTTTTTAGATTGAGTAGTGGTCTGTATCACTTCTTCAAAATAGCCATTCATTTGGAATAAAAGTGTCATATTTCTGCAGTTCTAAAGCAGATTAATATTCTTGCAATGTACACAATGAATTTTGTTTAAAAGTTGAAAGAACGCTTAAAAATAATAAATTTCCACTATAAATTATACATGTACAGTATTGCTTTGGAGTTCATAAAATGCTAAACATATGCATTATAAGTTTATTCACAAGAATAGTTAAATTACTCTTAAGAAGATGCATGTATTATGTAACTTATTATAGTATACGTACAACATATCCTTGTATGAATTTAAAAACTATAATTATATCACCTCTTTCATGTCTCTTGTCCAGTTCCTCCATCAACTCTGTAATCTGTTCATCTTTTTTTCGAAGCTGTAAGGTTAATGGCAGCAATTTTTTCTCGGCTACCTCTGCTGTATGTTTTGCTTCCTGAAAACTCTTCTCAGCTAATTGTACTCTTCTCTGTAATTTCTGAATTGCTAAAAATTAAATGTAATTTAAAATTCATGTACTATTCCTCAAATATAATGTAGAATAATTATTATGACATTACTGACAAAGTAATTCGCACAGGAAAGGGTCCATATTGGTGGTAAAGAAGCAGTGAACAGATTGGAAAGTTTTATGATTGTGGAATAAACTATTTACTTGTTTAACAATGACTTTATATTTTTTATATCTAACATATTAGTTTGCAACATAACCTGAGAGAGGCATTGGTGGTCATAATTATGGCTCAACTGTTTGCATAATAAATACTATACACAATCTGCTGGTTTAGTGCCAATTTGCAGTTCGTCAGGCAATCTGTGGATCTTCAGTTTATGCAACACAATATGCAGATTGCGCAGAACATATATACCCTTCCAAAATACATGCTACAACATGTTATATCTTTTTTTGGGGGAGGGTATGATTTAAATTTACATAAACAATTATAAACACATATATCATACATGTATGAATATTATCTCATAAATACTTAGTGTACCAAATGTTCATCAACCTGCATTGTTCCTGGCTCTCATATCATCCAATTCCATTGCCATCACTCTATTGACTTTCAAGAGTGTTTCATAACTTCTCTTCAAATCAGAATCTGCAGAAACAAATTAAAATGATGACTATAGATTTTTGTCAAAGTAGGACTGTCCAGGCAAACAAAACAACGTTTGAAGATTTGTCTCTAAAAGGTTTGAAGGTTTGTCAATGTTGCTTTTACCTTGATTGGCTATAGAAATCCTCCAAAATTGGATTATTACTTTATAATGAGTATTAGTCTTGTTTATGTCACTATTTCTCCTTATACTTAGCATTGCTGGACCAAGAAAAGACAGATGCAGCTAGCAACACAGCCACAACATTTCTGGAACATGCCAACATTATTGACCACACTTTTAGATTGTACAAGTATGCATGTGCAAACAGTTAGCACGACGAAATTTATCAAAGGATGTATAACAAACGAACAATTGTGCAAAACTTAATGTCTGTCAGTATTTGCTATTGTATAATATTATACAGCACCTTGCCATGTAAAACAAATATCTATTTCACCTATGTCTAAAGGTATGGAGAGAGTGTCTGTCTTTATATAATTATAATATTATATATATATATATATATATAAATAAATAAATTATGGTGAGTTCTATATATTGTATATAGATCATCCATGTGCACACTATGCAGGAGATGTCACCATCATACAATATATTGTACATAGTATGCTAACAGGTCCTATATACAAAATAAAGGACCCCAAAATAAAGGACCCTTGTTTTGTGTCCTTGAATGTGATATAGCTCTTGCAGGCTCGGGTTATATCACATCCTCGAACACAAAACTCAGGTCCTATATTTTGTGTATAGGACCTGTTAGCATACTATATAATTTATATTACACATATACTATTCTATATTACATACCTTCAGCATGTTTTTCCCTCAGTTTTAAGACATCTTTTAATTGAGTCTCCTCATCCTACAATCCATCAATATAATTGTTTATTATAATTATCTATTGACACCAACAACATACTCACCTTTTCATTTTCTTCTCTCTTTAGGATTACACAACCTCCAATGGAAACAGAGATTATTTTCTCTTTTATGAGGTCCTCTTCATTGTCTTGTACTAGGCTTATTAACACTCCATGAAGATGAGATGGAGCATAGCAGACTATGACAATGGAGTTACCCTGAAACACCACATTCACTTCAATATTATCAGCTAGTCTACCGAAGGCTCTTGTGAAGAGACCTCGAACATCATGCAGCACTTTTTCCTCCTTATCCCATTGTAGGACAAACACAATGGTTTCTGATTTTAGTAAATGCTTTTCGAAAGAGCGCATTAAGGACTGTCCATAAGCATGGTGAATTGATATATCTTTACAAAACTGCTCAATAGATTCATTATATTTCTGAATTAGTGCTTCACCACCTTCTAACTTGAAATACGTCACAATAGCTTCTAGACGACGTATATTATCAAGAGATGTGTAGGTACGAACAACTTCCAGTACTTTGCCAACTGATTTGGAATTCTCAACTTCTTTGGAACATTCTGGGCAGGAGAAATTCAAACAATACTTTAGATCCTCCAAAGAAATCTCTTGGTTCTTCAGGAGTTGCATAACTTTGCCAAACAATATCCCCAGTTCATTCCTTTTGCGTAGAAACTGTTCTTCATATTTTTTGGAGACATCATACTCAACTAAAAGTGTAAAACAATTATGTTGGTATATCATATTATTATATACTCTTGAATAGTTGCATTGTATATAAAACATCAACATTCAGGTTGTCCTTTACAAACAACAATAATATACTATTTTACCTTTGACTTTTGGGAGCTTCTCACCTATATGATATACATAATAATTATAGTTATAAATATCAACATAATCATGGAAATAGATAACTTACGATATTCTTTCAATATTGCGTTGCCAACATCACATGTACTTGGGTCTTCACACAACACACTACCAAACACCTTCAAATTGTAATGATTAGCACGGATGACCATTTCAAGAGTAGTGAACAAAACTCTGGTTTGATCTTTAATGGAAAGACAAACACCTTTTGGTCGCATTTCATCCAATACATCTTTCCCTATTACTCTCTCAGTGTACAAGGTGTCACCAACATCCATTGGGTTCTTCAAAACTTGACGCAGAATATCATAATAGTGTTTAAAAATATCAACTGCCTGATCACCAGGACGAATGGCATGAGTAGTTGCCTACCGAAACAAAATAAGAATATCGTGAAGGAAATTATTTAGTTGATGTTTCTGATGTAAACTATTTGCACGTATATTTTTTATATACTTATGAATAAAAAAAAAATTTAATGAAAAAAGATATTAAAATCAAAAAGCAACTACTTCCACATAACAACCCTACATAAATATAGCCACAGAATAATATGATACCAATCTTGTTTCTGTGCTTTTTCAGTTTTGATATCCCTACATGCTTTCTCATTTTTAACAACATTATGACTTTGATGGAGCTACTAACACAATCAAAATAAAACAGGTTTTTCTAAAACATTTTGGTTATAAAGTTATGACAACTCGCAAAGCAGTACAATTAATGGTTATTGCTGTAAGATCAAAGCTCGAAATCAGGTGTAATCGAAGTAGTGGTTGCTACAACACTGTGCTGTCTCTAAGCTTTCTACTCTGATGGCAGTACGGTCACTTTCTAGTTCCACTCATTTCATTTCACGCACATGATGACATCAACAAAACCGTTTTTTACTTGAATTTAATACTGTGTTTCTTATACTAGGAATTATGTTCTCTTGATAGGAGTGGAGTGTAAGTTGAGTGTAATAATTGTAATAATTGTTATCACTGTCAAGTATTGTTTCTAATGTGTGGTGAGGGTTCTGCACTGTGAGTGCATTATTATTCTTGTTCAAATTCTTTTTTTAATGACTTAATAGTTGATAAATAGTTGAAAAATTGTTGAAGTACATCATTTCACTTTGGCAACTCAAAATTGAAAGAAACTGTTTGTTTTATATTCATAAGTTCTGTATACTGTAACACTACATATTCAACTGAACTAACCAAACTTGTGTTGTCATCAGATGAATTCATTTCACCTTGAAGAGGAAAAGAAGAATAAATCAAAAAGAACCATACTATACATAGCATTTAGAAACAGCAGAACAATAATAATGCTATAAGAATGGATGTATATATAATTATATATAATATATACTATATATATAATTGTAGTATTGTGCATATGCATATACATATATATATTATACATATATGTGTATATATTATATATATATATAATTATATATTATATATATATATATATATAATTATATATATATATATATATATATATATATATATGTATATGTATATAATTATATTATTGGGGCGAGCCCCACACTTATCAGTTAGCTGGAAAGTTTTCATTATATCTTTGTTTGTGTACGTATTCCGTAAAAATCTTTTTATTTGAATGTAGTTACGTATTCCGTAAAAATCTTTTTATTAGTAAATACTTTCAATCATTTTGAAAGCCACATATAGACACTGACAAAGTGGTGTTTAACAAATTTAACCATGCCTAGTTTACAGAGTGTGGTTTAACACATTGCATAAGGTGTTTGGAAACCTCATTAGTGACTCAAACATCAAAGCGAATAATTCATGCAGTGGTTTAAAATTATATAACACTCAGACAACTAACCAACTAAACTGATAATTAAGAATTTAAACAATACTTCCCCCATTAAGCACCTCCTCAGGCTCGCCCCACAATGATTAGCATTCATGCTAGCATTCTCTTAGTATATATAGAATATGTGCATCACCAATATTACTACATGTATCTGTACCATGCACTATCAGAGGTTCAAATTTCAAATTTGCACTCCATGTATGTATTTCCTGTTATACTTAAACCACATGATATTAACACCCAACCTACAAACCGCATTGTTTAAATAATC
The DNA here is from genome assembly GCA_947044365.1 of Petrosia ficiformis. Taxonomy (NCBI): domain Eukaryota; kingdom Metazoa; phylum Porifera; class Demospongiae; order Haplosclerida; family Petrosiidae; genus Petrosia; species Petrosia ficiformis. The sequence goes on along the minus strand of OX345640.1, from coordinate 7,453,442 downwards.
AACTTATTATTTCTTTAAAAGCGTGGGTAGCACCACTAAATGTATAATTATATATAATATACATAATTATATATAATTATATATATGTATATATATATTATAATTATATACATGCATATATATTATGTATAGCATGACTTATTTTATTTATATGTGTAGTCACAAAATAAATATTTGTATTACGTTTAAATGAAATATTTAGAAGTGGTATATCACAGTGTAGCAGTTGCATTCTAGCCAATTTATTATAATGTCATCAATGCTACCACATTGCAAGGAGTGCAGTTAAGACTACATGGCCATACCGGACTAAGTAGAGAATACAAATCAAAAAGGGTCTACGACTGAATAATATTATTTCATATAAATTTAAACATACCATGAGATAGCTGCTGAATAAAAGTCCTATACTTTTTAGCTATAAGTAACTCTGATACAGAATCTGCTTTCAGAGCCTCTAGGAGATGTTCTCTGCATGCTCCAAGAGATGTATTTAACCAGATACTAAGCATCTTACGTCTGCGGTCTCCGATATTCAAATATGTCAGCTCAATTGCTTCCAAATCAGTATCTGTAAGACCTAATTGAAGGCCCAGGCTGAACCATTTATTGGTTATGATGTGGTTTTCAAGCTCAGCAAGTTGTGGTCTTTCCTCCATTGTTATAAAACACGCCCTGGCCCTTGGGAGCCACTCCCAGAATTTCAGTTCGACTGCCGGCCTCTACTGTGGATCTTCTTTTTATGAAGTCGTGCTAATGCTATTAACAATATTTCTGAAGGTATTATACATCATTTAAGTGTAATATAGTGTTACAAACGTGTAATGTATGCTAGTTTGGTATGTACACTCGTTTTTATGTACAATTAAAAAAATGATTCTAATTTTTAACTACTCTCTGATAAATGATATCATGCATATAAGGCCTGAGAGATAGTGCTATCCCAATGTTTCTGTTTAACTACCATGCAAATATCACAATAGTTCAATGGCAGTTTTATTTAATAGTTAAAGTATTAATATATATATATGCTTGTCTACAAATCATTTGCATTTATTACCAACTACTAATTCCCCCATCTGTTGACTTAAGACAATTTGCATAAATTTTACATGCCTTTATTCAGTCAAAGTACAAATCTATATATTAATACTTTCTCAAGACACTGTAAAAAATGTTTTAGAAATACAAAAGGATTAATTATAATGATTATTAATTAATTTTAAAAAAGTCTATATTTCTATAAAATTAATAGAGGTTCCAGAAGAAGCTGAAATATTTTCCTCAATTCAGGAAATCGTAGATTTAGAATCTCAATGAGTTCTATTAGAGTATCTCCACATTGATTAAGAGTAGCACTGACATCTCTCTCTACATCTTTACTGCATGGTATGAAGTGAAAGGTAATGACCTTTCGATTATCACAGGAAGCGACGGAAATGAATGAATGGAAGGATTGGTTGGATTGTGATAATTGTAGCTGAGCATTTTCAGGTGAGAGACAGCAGTCATGAACACATACAGTTCTACATAGAGAGAGATATATAGATGAAACAGTATTATTTTATAGAATAACACAAGTTATGCAATCACCATGCATGCAACAGTTCTGAAGCAGGTGCACAAAGAGCTCCGGAATTGAAGTGGAATTGTAGCATTCCACTCGGGTTGGGCAATATTTCAATATATTGCAATATTATTTCATTGCAATAATCGTATCACATGATTTTGGTCTGCAAGTTATATCGCAATGGCAAAATATTGTCTTACTATTATAATTCAGTAATAGTTATAATATATGCAGTTGAAATATACTATATCACTTAATCTTGAGCCGTATGCTCTCGAAAACAAGGATCAGAAGTGTCATCTTTTAAAAAATGAGCCTATTTTTGTTATGATAGACAGTATCAATGAGTAGTTGAAAATAATGTCTAGTCACCTTTAGACAATAATCGCAAAATGCAATTTTTAATATCGCCCTACCCTACATTTCACATACTACAATTCAATTCCACATTCTGTTGACTAAAGAATAGCAGTTATAAAATCCATCCTCATTCATATCATTAAGTTTAAATTCCAGAATCATTCTAATTCTGATTTTTCAATTCCAGTGCCCTAGTATTAAATGTACCAACAGTACTGTAGTTCCCATATTGTATGAAAAGTCATACAGTGTTTGAATCACACACAGAACACTATAACTAATTCACATGTACATGTAAGTTAAGCACCTGCTTACTCTTGTGCACTTGAGAAACTATGGCATTGGAGGTTTCGACATGCATACAGCAATTGCTTCACTCATTCTGTATGCTTGTATCAACCAAAACCCTGTGCCTGTAATATCCATAAATACACTTAATTGGCTGCTTAACTATTACACACTATAGTGTAAGCATACCTTGGTTCCAAGTAATAGAAAGGTATGCCACCATCCATTAGATCCAAATGTACAGGGTATACTCCTATAGGATCAAACACTCCCATTTCTACCTGTTGAGAGACATTGATTGAAGGGTCTAAAGGAAGTTCTCGATATAGCCAGCAGTGGTATATCAAGTTAATTTCATTCGTGTTGTTACATAGAAACTTTTGACAAAGACCAGGAGGAGGGTGTGTGTGTATTATAATGTAATAGTCTAAATTTGGAATAGTATGGGAATCGGGATGAATCAGTGGTTCACTAAACAGTGGATCATTAAAAGTGTAATCGGAATGGGAATGGGGATTGCTAATAGGTATGGGATCCAGTCCGCAGTGCGTTTCAACAGTACTGAATTCAGGTACTGTACTGTTGAAACTTTTAGTGAAAGGCTCTGCTTCATTTTTAAATTGATTCTTAGAGTTGGCTTCCAGTTCGTCAGGAATCATTTGATGGGGTTTTGTAATAGCCTCTAAAATTGTGTATTCTTCATCTTCCTCATCTTCCTTGGGTTCGTCTTCTTCTTCTTGATCTTCCATAATGGATAACTTACGCATGTCAAAAATTATTTCACTCACAGACCTTCGTTCATGGGTCATGACATTCCTGTTACAATCATTAGGTGCTAGAAATTCTTCAGATTCCAGACTGTTTTCATTACTCAGTTGTTGAAAGGAGATAGCTGGTTCTGAAAGGTGCTTCTTTGCTTGTAACTTCAGTCGTACTTTAGCCAAATCTTTTTGCATTGTGATTTCATGGGAATCGCTTCGTTGTCGCCTTTTTCTAGAAAATTTTTCAGAGGTGAAATCATTTTCAGAAAACGAACTTCCAACAGAGTTTAAAGCAGATGCACTCGATGATAACTCATAGTTTGGAAGTATATTAATACCACTATCTACAGTGAATATGGGATCCTGAGACTCAAGTCTTGAATCCTGAGATCCAAGTCTGGGATCCCAAGACTCAAGTCTAGGATCCTGAGACTCATTCTGCTTTGAGGGTAAGACCAGGATTGGTTCTGGTACTCTATCCATTGGAGGTGGTGAAACTGATGGTGATATACTGATTTTCAGTCTTTTAGCACTTGCAATGAGGTAGTCAATGGAGGATTTTTGTTGTATCTCATCCCATCTTCTATGAGCTAAATGAATGACTTTATGCACAAGTTTCCTTGCTACTTTTCTGATTTCTTCTTCATCGTCTCTCCAGTTCTCTCCGAAGCTAATATAATCTTGTCTCCGCGTAGTATCTACTAAGGTATTCTCAAACATAACATTCTTTTCATACTGTTCCATTCGTTCTTCGTCCATCAATACTTGCATTCCTTCATCACTATCATAAAACCTTCTGCTATCTCTGTATTCATTTTCTTGAGCAAACACCTTTTCTTCTAAATATCCATTAGATTCTGTTACTGACGAAACCAGGAGTTCTGGAATGTCGCCCCAGTAGTGGACATTAGTTGTTATATTTCGATCTCTCCATTTGAGCGATGATAAATGCAATCTCTTTTTAGCTAAAGTCAAAGATCTGTCTACTATCTGTCTTGCAGTCTCTATGATGGCTGTTTCGTAAATATGTTGTAGATTGATATCGAGGGCATTTAAGGAATCAGGAGGCAACTGTCTGAGAAATCTGCAAATAGAATTATTATCAATTGACTGATGTTGAAGTAGACATCATATAAATGATGGATAGCTTCAATTGATGAATACACATGAAAGGCATGTAATAGTTATCAGACCCTTTAGATAGAGAGGGATTTGTAAGGGTCTTATATTATAATAATATATATGCTTATTAAAAAAAAAAAAACAGCACACAATTTTACAAATTAAACACTTCAAGTTTTGAAGCAGAGGGTCCAAATTTAAAGTTTACCCCAGGCCCATTCTGTTCTATCAGTAGACCTGTTTGTTATACTACAACAACAAAATAGATCACTCACTCCAGGAATACTGTATAGGAAGTTCGGGACACATACATTGCAAATTAAGTATGAATACTGTATACTGCATTGAAAACATGAACTCATATTTTGTGTGTTAAGTAGTGATGTACTGACGTCATTTTAGCAATACACTGATACTAATCCAATATTATATCTGGTTATATTCTGGTTTCTTATTCAAAAATGAGGATTTTCTCAATAATTATGAGTATCATAAAAGTGATTAATGATGCTGTAATCACAAGAAATGACATTATCATACTATTAGTACACTCATTACTACATCAGTTACATCTTTCGATACTAGACAAAATCATTGATAATGTCTGATACTGACCACCATTGTGATTATCATTGTATTGCTATGTAGTGTCATATGTAAGTAATGGTGTGGAAACTGCCAGTCATATAGGACATTGCCCAATAAATCTAGTGAATGTCTGGTAAATTGAAACAAAACTGTATACAAAGCATATTAGGAGAAGGACAAGAGTGGTGAAAATAAATAAAAATGTCTGGTAGTTGGCTCAATGTTTCCACATCCCTGCATGTAAGTACTGATAGTAATATTATATGGAATATTGTACACAGACACATACATTGTGTGTTAAATATTGAATAGTCAACATACAACTCACTCTATTGATGGAGTTATTGATAATAGAATCATTGGTAAAGCAATTGAATAGTTGCTGCCATAGACACCTGCAGGAAATTGAATACACTTATCAACACCAGGTACAACATGTATAAACTAATCAGAAATCATAAAAGTTGGAACTGTAATAATAATATAGTATAATTATAATTATAATTAATAAAAAAAAAACTGAATTGAAAAAAGAATAATAAAAAAACGAAAGAGCATGCAGGGATATCAAAAATGAAAAAGCACAGAAACAAGATTGGGATGATACCAGCTTAGCAACATCTAACCACTTCCATATAACAACCCTATACAAAGTACAGCTTCGTTTTCATTGCTTTTACTATATCTATACTTATGTAGGGTTGTTATGTGGAAGTGGTTAGTTTAATTTCGTTGCTAAGCTGGAATCATCTCGATCTTGTTTCTGTGCTTTTTCATTTTTGATATCCCTACATGGTCTTTCAATTAATAACATACTTATGTAATATAATGCTCTATTGATGAAATGCAATCTCAGATGCTCTCTTGCTCGATGTAAGCATGAGTAGCTAAGATCAACATCACAGGATATAATTACATTGTGTTGAATATTATATGAAGTGTTGATACTATGTTTATATATGTGAATGTCAAATAGAAATGGATATCATTGATCTATTAAATATGAGTGAGTTGTCTTGTACACATAGGGGTTCATACAGCAGGGAGGGAAGGCCTGGGGAAGGATACCCCCACGCCACCCAGGAGCAGTGCAATTCGCATCATCCATTCTATCCCCTCTCTAACAAAAAATCGCGGATGAAACTCTGACATAGACTAGATCAGTTTCCATAGAAACAAGAAAGTAACTGGTTGATAATATATTGTTCTCATTAATTGAAGCTAACAAAACCATGATCATGATAATGAGTGGAAGTGAAAGGTTGATGCAGCTGGAATTTGACTCAAGTGTAATTTTTCTTATCATAAAGTGTTTATCTTGTAGAGAGACATGTGGAAGTGAAACTAGATATGTATATACTACACATGGACCAAAGTTTTTGATTCATTTTGAAGCATCGGCCAAATTGGCTAAACAATGTGCACCATTGGGAATACATCTTGAGCCAATAAACAAACAGTTAATGCTGTTAGTGAAAATATTATCATAATTAATTGTGCCACTAGCCCAAAGAGAGAACTATGCTATGGCAAATAAGAAGCTCTTTGGACCAATGGTGGACCATATGAGCTTATCAAAAACAGACATGAACATAGAGATGTACTAATGACCTTACTGCATACAGTGATGAAAATCATTACAATCTTTTTGCATTTTAGCAGTGAACTTACAAAAAAACTAATAAAATACTAGAGATGATGTGAAAAGAGCAGCACCTCATTAATATTCATGCAGCCCTATACTTCCAAACTGCATTATTACATTCCATACTCATACATGGATCGGAGAAGTGGTTGAATATCAATGAAGTGGCATTATTTCCATTTGATCCAATACTAGTTTATAGATAGGTAACACTACTAGATGTTATATTACACATAATTAATTGTATTACCAAACAAACCTATGTGAGGTATACTGTGTATTCCATAACTATGAAGAGTATCCAAATCACCATCTTTTCTCATAGACAGGATAAAAGCATTGGGTTCATGAGTTCCTACAACCGGAGAATTCTTTCTCAAGGAGAGTAAGGGAGAGCAGTTGTGTAAAGAACTGAGATTCATCTTCAAAAGATTTCAGCCACACCCATACCACGCCCAAAGCATGTTACTAAATACGGAATTCCGTATATTTAGATCCAGATGCCACGTGGTCATGGCAGGGAGAAAGCGTGGCTCTTCAGGACCTACTTCTCGAGGAAAAAGGAGGCGAAATGAAGAGAAAAGCAGTGCAAGAGATGCTACAAAAGAAGTAGAAGAGCAAGAAGAGAACAATTGGGATAGGTAAAGAAAGTCCTTTTGAATATAATGTATGTACTACATGAAAATGTCTCTAATACTTTCCTAATTACATGTTATATAAGTATATATATATAATATATTTATATTATATATATATATATATATATTTATTTATTTATTTATTTATTTATTTATTAGGACTGGAAAAAAATTTGAATGTTCGAATCTTTGTTTGCTGTGCATTCCAATCTAAACTCTCCCTTTGAAGCTTCTTTGCCACGCCCACTTTAATTTTGTATATGTGCACTTGTACTTTCAACGTGTGGTAAATAATGTAGGCATGTTTCAGTAAAATTGAGGATGTGTTGCTGGCTGCTTCTGTCTCATTTCTCAGTCCAGCAATGCTAAATCCAAACAGGAACAAGACTAGTACTTGTTATAAAGCAGTTTTGAGACATTCTATAGCCAGGGCTTGATTTGAGCGTAACGGCGTATACCTTGTTCTGACTTCAATTCCAAATAGTATACTTTGTTGATTGTACTTCTATACAGCCTTCTTCCTCAGTTCACGTCTTCAAGGTAGACTAAGAGTGACTAGTGAACTTTATATTCATCTTCAATAGTTCTTGAACTCTAAAATTCTTTCGTGACCAAGCCCATCAACTGCGACACATGTGGGTGTGATCTCAACTTTAGACCACACCCAACACGTGCCTCAAAAATTATTATTCGAGTATACATTGTTGGCATTTTACAATTTGTGCCCTGTCTATAGCTAATCAAGGTAAGAGCAACACTAATCAACATTGATAAAAAAAATATTAAAAGTACATATGCAACCTTCTTAACGAAGCTTCGGATTTGATATTGACTATTTATCCCAGCTTTAATAACTATATATTTGCTATTTATACATGTACATGTATATTTGTCTGTGCATAGGGAGTCCATCGGTACAATGAGTACAGTCAGGGTCGAGGAAGATTTTCCTCGTGGTGGTGATGATGTTATCACCCCATTAGAAAGACGAACATTACGTCACCAAGCTCAGCAGGACATTCTATTTGGCAAGGTATGTGTGCATAATTTCATATATACAGTACATGTACTGTTCAACCACATGTACATGTACATTGTATTAGCGCATACTCAAATTTTAGCACATGTACATGTACATGTATGTACATGTATTTCTTATCGTTTTGTCAATATGCGCATATGCTTAAAATATTGCAAATAGGGTATAGTTATCCTCTAGTATCTACATGTATAATATATCATCCACTTGTACTTTGTTTGCATGTTGCTGTAGTATTAAATATCCATTTTGCCCTATAGACAACTCTTAAACCAAGTGAGATGTCTTCTTCATTAGGAGTTGGTAAACTCAAAGAATCTTTTGATGAAGATGATGTTGAGACCGACTTCAGTAGAAAAGGAGAAGCAAAGATACATGTAACTTATCTCAATCCAAAGGTTTGTGCATGCATGCTAATTACAGAAGCCAAAATATGTCTACTTTGAGGGGAATAATACCAGAGAGGCATAAAGATTCCTTTTAAAAGCTTGCCTGTGCAGTTGTAGTTGTGCCTGTATCTACAGCAGGTTGTGAGACTCAGAACAGGATATAGAGTACTTTGAGAAACAGATTCTATGGAGATAACTTAGATACATTGTAATTTAATAAATACATGTATATCTATGGAAGGACAACCAATTGACATATTTGATTTCAGAAGAGCTCTGCATACATTGTATAATGAAACAGAGACGTATATTCTAAACAACTAACAGTTATAATTATACACATGTAATTATATTTAAATACTTAATTTGATGACAGTTATAAACTTATAATATATACATGTACATGTAGTCATGTACACTCAACTTTCAAGTTTCATTTAAACTGTAAATCAATAACAAAATAATTACAATTATGTTTTACCCAATTTTTATTAATTAAAAACGGTGAATAATTGACCACACCCACAATGAATATTTAATTAGGACACCCTTCAAAATATTTCTAGCTCAAACCCTGCATGTACATGTAGATTATCTTTAACTGTACATGTGGATTAACCTGCTCATCTACAATATCTACAGCTACATGTAGTAAGGTTAACCCACATGTACATGTGTATGTACACATCTACATGTATGTACATATAATTATCTTTCCACATTAGAGCCTGACAGAAGGAATGCTGTTATTAGGAGCTGTAAGAGAAATTCATCAAAACAGTATAATACTCTCGTTGCCATTCAACATGTGTGGTTCTGTTGGTATTAATAATATTTCTGATGCATTGTCAGGTGCCATTCAAAAAGAAGTTTTAAAAGACAAAGATACATGTAACTCCAAGGAAGGAGATGATGAGAACATAGAAGTCGCTGGTGAGCAGGATGAAGGCAGAACAGTAGAAATTGCTGCATCTCAAGAAGATATTTCTGATTTGAGTGGTTCTCTGTTCGATTTAACTCTCTTATTTCATGTTGGACAGATACTTCCTTGTTATATTATCAGTGTTAATAGTGAGAAGAGACAGGTCCAGCTTTCTCTTAATCCACGTCTTATTAACAGTTCAGTGATGAAAGATAATATTTTACCAAACATGGTATGTTATTAATTAATTATTAATAATTAGAGTTTGTGATATGTTTTGAAGCATGGACCAAGTTAGCTTAACAATGGTTAGTGTGTGCGCCATTGGGAATATGTATTGAGGCAATTAACAAAGAGTTAATGCTATTAGTGACAATATAATCATAATTAACTGTGCCATCTGGCCCAAGGAGAGAACTGTGCAGTGCCAAATAAAAAGCTCTTTGCCTTTTTCCAGCCCTAGTACATGTATATAATGTATATACATACATTTAGCACAGTATACTAGTGACCTTATCAAAAACACTAATTACACTTCACTAGTACATGTATACTGTGCTAAATGTATGTATATACATTATATACATGTACTAGGGCTGGAAAAAGTTTCGAATTTTCAAACCTTCGTTTGTTTGCTGCACATTCAAAGCTAAATTTCTTCCTTCAAAGCTTTGCTACCACGCCCACTTTAACTTTTGCACATTGCACTTGTACAATCTAAACGTCTGGTCAACAATGTAGTAGTGTGTTCCAGAAAAGTTGAGGCTGTGTTGTTGATTTCTTCTGCCTCATTTCTCAGTCCAGTGATGCTAAATCCAAGTAGAAACAGCAACAGGAACAAGACTAGTACTCGTTATAAAGCAATAATCCAGTTTTGTCGGCATTCTATAGCCAATCAAGGTAAGAGCAACATTGATAAAAACACGTGTGAACCGTTGAATATTCGTTTGTTTTTGCTGACGAAGCTTGTTTTGCACCCTTGGTCCCAGCCCTAATATACATGTACACCTGTACATGTATTATTATTATTATTATACTTTATTAGGTATTATCTGGATGTGTATCAAGTATTGAAGATCATGGTTATGTAATTGATTTCGGAATCGCTGACAAACATGGTTTCCTTATCAAGAAGAATGCTACAGATTTCATTAAACAGTATTGTACGAGTAAATCCCTTAATATTGGGCAGGTAATTACATGTTCAGTATTGTCTACTTCTGATACTCGAGTTGTTCCTGTTACTATTAATCCACAAGTAGTCTATAGCTCTCTCTTATCAGTTACTTTCTTTCCACTCTCTGCGTTACTACCCGGGCTACTTGTAAATGTCAAAGTTAAGCATTCCGTACCATCAGGTCTAAAGGTGACCTTTCTTGGCGGTTTTGAAGGCTCAATCAGTGTTAAACATCTCTGTGGTAAAGATTTCTCTCCAGAAAGATTTGCAATTGGTAATAAGCTCAAGGCTCGTATATTGTGGGTAGATATTCCTAATAAAATGGCAGGTTTAACTCTACAGCGACATGTCGTAACTGGTAGCGAGTATCGGTTTTCAGGAATGGAAATTGGTGATACTTTCCACAAAGCTAAGATTATCAGTAGTCATTCTCGTAATGGAGTCATCCTTGATCTTGGCAACGGAGCATTCGGGTTTGCCCCTCTTCGATTGTTATATGATGAACAGATTAAAGAAGTTCAGAAAGTGCATTCCATTGGTAGCTGTCATTCCTGTCGAATTATCCAGTTTAACCTGATTGACGGGTTTGCTATTGTTGGTTTAAAACATTCAATTCTCGACAAGCCATTTATGAAGCTATCAGACATAAAACCAGGCCAAGTTGTAGCTGGAGAAATAAAGAAGCTGACCGAGAAAGGTGTTTACATAAAACTAACTGATCATTTCGATGGCTTTTGTCCGAACACTGAGCTAGCTGATTACCATATTAAACGATCTCGTAAAAAATTGACAGAGGGTTTGCCTGTAAAATGTAGAGTGTTAGTAGTTGATTTGGAAAACAGGTTTGTCCTCTTAACGCGCAAAAAGGCGTTGATCAATTCTGAGTTAACTCCACTTACCTCGTATAGCGATATAAAAGAGGGAGATATTTACGATGGAGTTGTGTCAGCCATTTTTAAAAATGGCTTGTTAATTAAATTTTATAACAATGTTAAGGGTTTCATTCCTAAAATGGAACTTAGTTCCAGCTCCACACAGTTCATCATGGATCCTGCTTCAGCATTCAAAACAGGGCAGGTTGTACGTTGTATCGTGTTGCGTTACATTCCCGAAAATAACCGTCTCTCATTGTCTTTGAAACTGGATAAACCAGTTTCTACCACACCTGATAACGACCTAACGACTGGTTGTGTTTTGAAACCTGGGCAAATAGTTGACCTTCAAGTTACAGGTGTGACATCATCAGGCATCACATTGCATCACAATGACTCACAAGAACTGGTTTATATGCCCCTGGAGTATTTATCAGACCACACACACTTGTGCTCTGACCTATTAGCATATCATAGCAGCCTGTTGGAACAAGCTACCAGCAGTGGTTTGAATTATGTAATAAATGAGGTTTTAATTATGAGCGAGCGTTTACCGTCTTGTCCTACGATGGCTACCACAAAGAAATTACTGATTGCTTGTGTAAAAAATGGAAGCTATCCTTCTGAATACTCCGAGTTAAAAGTAAGTTGTTATACTACATGTACATGTACATGTATTAAGGGAAGAGTGTATTAGTGGTGTGTACATGTCTTGATCAACAATGTTCAATGAGTGTTGTAATACATGTACGTGTACAGTGTGTTTTAGCATAAACTGTAAAATTAATGGATAAAGGGACAGGTCTAAAGGGTAGAGGAGCACTGTGGCACATGTATGTGTACGTGTACCACCCTGTGGAGGGAAACACTGTATATACATGTACGCTATATAGTATAATGACGAATTTATAATTTTCTTTTGTTAATTAGGTAGGTATGTTATTACCAGGAGTTATCAAGAAATCATTCACTTATGGATGTTTTGTGGATTTTCCTAACAGTATGGTAGGACTAGCTCCTGTTCGTTATCTCAAAGATGAGTTCATTTCAGACTCATCAGGAATATTCAGTGATAAATCTACTGTTATTGCTAAAGTAAGTTTATCATACTGTACATGTACAATTGTACATATACAACTGTACATATACAATGTACAATAGATGTATACATGTACATGTATGTACATGCATATACATATACGGTGTGTACATTCCAAAAAAAAACGCTACGTACAGTAGGGTAGTGCGACAGTAGTACACAATGAATTACAGAAGGAAGAAAGCAGCATACTTCGTAGGTAGTACGCATTACTGCACTGCACAGTAGTAAATTTAATTTGTCTATGAATAATACATTTACGCATGCGCAGCAATCCATGTTCATTAGTGGGTTTGTCGTGTGAAAATGGTGTACAGTACTTATAAGCAGCAAAGAGTCCTCTTTTTTTCTTCTCTGGAGTATAAATCTACGACTATTGTTTCACTTTTGAGGTCTCATAGCAAACTTGGATGGGCTTTCCGTGGTAGTGCCTACTGCCAACTTACATGTATAAGAGAGGCTAACAAGACTAGAATGGGCTCAGAAACATTTACAAACAGTCGTACGAAATGAATTCACAGACGTGGTATGGACTGATGAATGTACAGTTATGTTAGAATGCCACAGATGGTTCTGTTGCAGGAAGAGCAAAGGCTAAGGTATTTGACAATAATTATAGATAATTGTATATCAATATAAATTATGTATATAATATATATATATATAATTATAATTATATATATATAAATATGTTTATAATTATACATGTATAAAATTAATAGTTTTCTCTTTTTTATCTCTTCTCCAGAGCTAAACATCTATGTAAAGTTGACATCTGGGCAGGCATTAGTTTGGAAGGGACAACCCCAATTGAAGGGAAGTTGAATGCAGTTGCCTACGTTAGTGTTTTTAGAAGCTGGATTAAAACCTTTCTTATCATCAGCAATAAATGTTAACTAAATTCATGCAGGACAATGATCCGAAACATACTTCCAGGATAGTAGGTGATTGTACCGATAACCGCAGCAGGTCTCCGAGGTGAGCAGCCTCTAGTCGATAGAACAATGTAGGTAAGGGAAGTCGGCAAAAGCGATCTGTAACTTCGGAAGAAGGATTGACTCTAAGGGCTGGGCCTGTCGGGCTGCCTCAGGATGGCGGCAGGGCACAACTGGGACTGGCCTGTCAGATCTCTCTCAACCTTCTCTGGATGCCGCCAGGAGGAAGGGTGTTGGTCGTGTTGGGTGACGACGGTCTTGCCGGGCCTGGGCGAGTCTTCTGGTTGAGAGTGGCAGCGTGCTGTCTGAGTTCTTTGTAAGCCCAGTGCAGTGTCGGCAGACGCTGAACAGCCGACTTGGAACTGGAACGGACAAGGGGAATCCGACTGTTGTTGGACACGGGTAAGTCGGTTCTGAGGGAAGGGGAAGTCCCCCCTGTTTGCCTGGAAAGGGTGCCTGTTCCAGGTGGAGGTCACTGTGTCTTGCACCACGGGATGGAGGTACCTGGCCCCGAAAGGGAATTGGGTTAACATTACCAAACCGGAGTGCGGAGGCGGCCTCGGCTGTTGGCGGCAACGCAAACGAACTCATTTTACTCTCTGATCCCGTAATCACCAAATAACTGCCTAGCGACAGGTTATTTTGAATTATTTCTGACACCCAGCTTGGATCTCCAACAATTCTGTCCTGAAAGTTTTGCTCATTGGAACATGAAAACCCTCATAGTGTAAGGGGATTTTTTCCCCATCCCGAAAATATGTAAGTTGGCCCTTTTGGGCAGTTGCTATACTGTCTATATATAAAATGTATTTTTGTACTGCTTCTTGCGGTGTTGTTGTAGTAGGATCTATTTGAATTGGCGAGTGAGGAAGCACAAGACATTCCTTAAGTATATTGGGTGAGGACAAATGTATTATCACCACTGGATCTAGTTCTATCAGCACTGGTTCTTCCAGCCGTGGTCTTTTGGCCTCCATTACAAAAATATCGAGAGATGGCAAATCAGAAAAATATTTCCAAACAGAATAACTTCCAAGTTCAAATGGCTCCAACTGGCTCCAACTGGTAGCTCTCTCCCGATTTAAATCCAATTGAAAATGTTTGGCACGAACTGAAGGATTATATAAGGCGTGTTGTTAAACCTAAGGGTAAGGCTCAGTTGATCTCTGGAATTTTGGAGTTTTGGGAGACAGTAGATAACAAGTGCAGTAGGCATTTGAAGAAAGTTGTAATAGAATTGAATGGAGGCCCCAACAGGCTATTGATCTCTCAAAAGTGAAACTTTAGTTGTAGATTTATACTTCATCTTTCTCTCTCAACCAGCTTTTTTAAATGCCACCAATCTTCAAAAGATTTACCTTTGTGCTATATATAAATAAGTGTTGTTTTAGTTAACTATAAACATGAAGACAAAATTTCCAGCACACTCACCACACTGTCCACACTTACTGTACGCATGTGCAAATATGAGCCACGCCCACTATTTAATAAAATTAGTCACATATTTTCAGAGATTGGAACAACTTTAAAACATACTATTGCAGACTAGGAGCAACGTCAAAGCATTATAGTGTTTTCATGGTCAAAAGTTTGTAATACAGCCGTCCATCGACGTTGCACCAAGCCAAGGTTGTGGCTTACCAGACTAACGTCAAAATGCATGCAATAAGCGTTAAATACTGCTGTGTGTGTAATTCTCAACACCTTATGCTACGAGAGTAAACCACTTTAGAGAAAACAGCTATGCTGCTGAATATAGACTGCAAACATCATCCAACGCCAGCCACACCCTCTATTGCATAATGGTAGTACGCAGTAATGGTGCACTGCGTTGCGTTTTTCGGCGGTAGTGTGGTCTAATACTGTGCAGTAGTTGAGCGAAGTTGCAGAGTAATTACCTCTACTCTACGTGGCATTTTTTATGGACTATGCCGTACATGTTAGTGCTGCCACGAATTTTATATCATATATCATGGCTGTTTATATCACGATATATCGCATATTGCGATATAATAATTAACTATGTATTAAATTGTAATGCGCATGCACAGAACATATCGATACACGGATAAGCCTATCATATTGTATCGCCAGCTAATGATATCGCGATATGTCGATATATCGATATATCGTGGGAGCACTAGTACATGTACATGTATATATATGCATATACATGTACATGCCTAATTTAGAGGTCAGTATTGTACAACATGACATGATGCAACCATCCACCCATCCATCCAACCATCCATCCATTCATTCATCCATCCACCCATTCATCCATCCATTCATCCATTTATTCATCCATCCATTCAACCATCTACATGTGTCCATTCTCCCTTTCAAATGGGTGAATAGCGTGTTGTAAATTATTTGCGGGAGAAGGGTGCTAAATTTGGTCGCAGTAATACAGACACTCATAATAATTATCATCAATACTAATAATTAATTAATTATTATTGTTCATTATTTCCTTAGGTTCAAGAATTTGATGAAGAAAAGAAACGGTTTCTAGTTTCTCTACGATGTTCTGATCTTCGACTTGCTCTATATTATTCTCTGGACACAACTACAGAAATACTATTGAATAGACTGCAATGGTTATTAGAAGAAAGAGACTTTGTATTGAGTACTGTCATTAATGGTATGTGATATGTACATGTATGACCACACCTACATGTGTACATTTTATTATTCGGTATTCGGCCATTTTGTGCAGGAAGCCATTTAAATGTGGTATTTTGGAAGCTTAATGATAGATCTTCCTGGTTACCAAATTTCATTGACTTCCTGTACAAAATAGCTGTAGAGAGACCAGTGCTCTCCATAGGAAAAAAATAGCAGGGTTGTCGAGACAGTAAGCAGAATTATGAGAAAAACGTGATAAATGTACAGATGTATGTAATGAAAGATTATGCCACACATACTCACACAATATGTAATCTAAAACAGAACAATCATTCTCATATCACAGACTCTCATTACAGTCTTCATCTTTCAATTTTCAATGCTTGTTATCTTCTTTTAACACGTTTAATACACACACGTGGTCAATAAACACGCCCAGTAGGAGTAATTAAAAATGTTTTTAATTATTAATAATTAAATTTAATAGCAGGGCGTTTGGAAAAATAGCGGGGCGCAACGCCCTGCTTCCCTGCTTTCCAGAGAGCACTGATAGTGACCATCAAAGGGAAGCATTTTTCAAAATTACATGTACTGTACATGTATGTGTCACTATAGTGTGTGATCTATGTACATGTGTGCATGTATGAAACTTTCAATGAAATGACATTATTATTGTTGTACTTACATGTACATGTAGTTACATGTACATGTCATTTTTCCATTGCCTCAGGTGTCTTTCTTTCTTTCTTTCTTTCGATAATATCATGTATATATTATCCATACTGATACTAATAATATACATGTACATGTATGATCATTATCAGTACAGTACATGTGTAATTAAGATCTTTGTGTTCACAGGAGTTGATAATGAGAGAAATTATGCGTTAAGATCTTTTAATCCTGGTGCAGTAATCTATTGCAAGGTGAGTAGCTTGTTACATATTGAATCTGAACTACATGTATATGTAATGCAAATACATACATGTGTGCATGTGCTGCAAGGTGATTTAATCACCATGGTAACCGCTCTGTCATTCACCATGGTAACCACACAGTACATGTATATGTGGACTATAGTGAATATGATTGGGTAATCACTGTGTATGCATAAAGAACCATAATCTGATCAGTTTCAAATCAACAGATTTTATTACATGTACATGTACATGTACATGTACATGTATATTGATTCTCTTATGTAGATTGAATCAATTAAGGACCAAGTTATACAATTAACCTTGGAGAACAATTGTTTAGCTGAAGCTGCCGTTGCCACAGCAACCGGTAAAGATGTTGCTGTAGGTAATCAACTTTTCTGTTGTGTTTTAGATGTCGATATTAGTAATGGGAAGTATGCTGTCTCTTTAAATCCCAACCTAACACATAAACAAGAGGAGCAGGAAGATGAGTTAGAGAAGAGAAAGAATGAAGTTAAAAAGAGGAAGAGGGATGTTAGAAAGAAGATAGACAAATATGAAAGCAAAACAATGGTCAGTAGATGGATAGATGGTGGGTAGGTAGGTGGATGGATGGATGGGTAGGTAGGTAGATGGATGGATGGATGGATGGGTACATATATGTACATGTAGGTGGATGGGTAGGTGGGTAGGTGGATGGATGGATGGGTAGGTGGGTAGGTGGATGGATGGATGGATGGGTAGGTAGGTAGATGGATGGATGGATGGGTACATATATGTACATGTAGGTGGATGGATACGTAGATGAATGGGTAGGTGGGTAGGTGGATGGATGGATGGATGGTTACATATATGTACATGTAGGTGGATGAATAGGTGGGTAGGTGGGTAGGTGGATGGATGGGTAGGTAGGTAGGTGGGTAGGTGGATGGATGGGTAGGTAGGTAGGTGGATGGATGGATGGGTAGGTGGGTAGGTGGGTAGATGGGTGGATGGATGGGTAAGTGGATGAATGAATGGTAGGTGGGTAGATGGACGGGTTGGTGGGTAGATGGGTGGGTGGGTGTATAGATAAATGGATGGGTGGGTGGATAGATGGATGGATTGATGGATTATTATTTATACTAATGATTTGTTTTAATTCTTATACATGTAGTTGCAACCTGGTCGTGCAGTTACTGTAATCATAGAACACGTAACTCCATTCTATGTAGTGTGTACATGTAGTTCATTAATAGGAAGCACACTGGCATATGGAGTGTTTGATTCAGTAAGTCATTAGCACTGCACATGTACATGTACATAATTACCAATATACAATGTACATATTTACCAATATACATACACATGTACATGCATGTACATAATGATTATATACATTGTGTACATGTATGTACAGATAATTATCGTGTGCGTGTTAAGTGATCATTGCTTCATTTATTTAGGGACAATGGGGTGAAATCCCTCATCAACTCAAGTTACTCAGACCGGGTCAGAAATTTGATGCTGTAGTAGTAAGGTGTGAAATACATGTACATGTTTTAATCCATTTTGCTTTCTTCTCTTGTAATGTATTTTATTTCTTCAGTTCATCATCTTTGTTACTGGGTACTGAGAAAGGATTTCCTGTGGTACTCATTACGGAGGGCAGGAAAGTTAGTAGACAGAAGAAACCTCCACAATCCAAGCTATCTGTTGGAGACATAGTTGAAGCCAAGTATGTAACACTTAATTCATGAACATGTACTAGCATATACATGTACTTCCTCATGCACATGTACATGTACTTGTTCATGCACATATACATGTACGTGCGCATGTACATGTATATACGTTGTGGTAGTTGATTTTTGGTGTTTTATAAATTTCAGAGTTTTAAATGTTCTTGCAACTCAAATGAATGTTTCATGTGGTGCTTGGAAAGGGCGTGTTCACATCACCATGGCAACAGACGAACTAGTAAAGGTATGTGAATGAAAATTTATACTACTTATTATATTGTATATTATTATTATTAATATTTTTAATATTTTTAAAGGATGAGAATCCGTTAAAACTTTATACAGCTGGTGATGTTGTTAAAGCAAGAATTTTAGAATTTAGAAAATATTCATCACCAGAGTGAGTGAAATAATGGAGTACTAACATATATACTGTAATAGAGGAATACTGGTTATATAATGTACATGTACATGTACAATGAATGGAGTACCGGTTATACAATATACATGTACAATGGAATACTGGTTATACAATGTACATGTACAATGGAATACTGGTTATACAATGTACATGTACAATGGAATACTGGTTATACAATGTACATGTACATGTACAATGAATGGAGTACTGGTTATACAATATACATGTACAATGGAATACTGGTTATACAATGTACATTTACTTTACATGTACTTATCTACAGATCATCTGTTAAACCTCGGACAGCAACACTAGAATTAACAACTAAACCAAGGTAAGATACTGACCTGATGGGGTGTACTAGTAATTGTATGTAGACCTGTATTAGTTGAACGATGGATATAATGACTTCCTATTTAGTATACTGTAGTCTGTTCACATTCATGATGTCCTCAAAATTATTACTTTATATGTACTATAGTGTATGCATGTACATGTAGTTTAATGTCATAAGGTATTAATAATACATGATTATACTGTAACTCAATAATGAAGTAATGGATTGAAACTTGACATACACAAAAAGAAATGGGATATTATATGAAAATGGTGCGGGTAAAAAATTGTTGGACATTCCAAACTAAAGCTATGAATATTTTTCTGAGGTCATGGTGAACGTGAATGACCTTTATATAATAACAGAGTAACTATTGTATCACTAACCTAGAGTAATGTAATTATCAGTGATACATTACTAACATATCTAATGACAGTGTGTGTTAGTGAGATAAAATCCTCATGGAATACCTTGTTCTGTTAGAGTATGATAGACAATCAATCCACAGCATCTTAGTAATAATTGTAGACTTGGAATATGAATATGCTGAATCGTTTCCTTGGAATACACTGTTGAACAGACTATAGAACAGTGGTGTGTTCAGAGTGCATAGAGAATGATAGACAATCAATCCACAGCATCTTAGTAATAATTGTAGACTTGGAATATGAATATGCTGAATCGTTTCCTTGGAATACACTGTTGAACAAACTATAGAACAGTGGTGTGTTCAGAGTGCAGAGAGAATGATAGAGTTCACTTCTTTTTCAAGTTCACTAACTTCTAACTAGCTAATACATAAACTATCTTAGCTTATATACTCACAAAGAAATGAATAATGGAAACATAGTGTTGTGTGATACAATAGATAATAAACGAACAATAGGATTATTATGATTATACAATACAATACCGATACAATACCATTATCTGATACAATAAAGAGACATAATTATACAATAATATACAATGTATAATACAATAGATAATAAATAAACAATAGGATTATTATATGTACATGTAATACAAAAATGATACAATAGAGATAATAGAGAAAGACTAGATACATAATTATATGTAATACAATATATAATAATAGAGTCTGCAGATATTAGTGTTGTATAACAATCGAGTTTGTATAAAGGCATTGTAGATGGTTTGTTACATACTCAATGTCGTCTGTAGTATTTGTAAAATGACATGTACAGTATATATACTGTGTATATGTGTAACTATGTTTGCTTTTTATTCTCAAGCCTTCTTGATGATGATGTGTTACTAACTGAAGAAAAGATCCATTGTTTGTTATCTAAAACATTTTCTGTTGGGGACTCAGTTCTAGGAGTTGTAAAAGAGGTATGTCTGTACAATACCTGACTTTATTAAGTTTACATACTATGATGGAACCTATACTTTTAATAAGTCAACTGTACTTCTAAGTAGTACTATAGTACTACTTTGTACTGTAATCATAGTAATGTGTGAATTCCCTTTACATTTATATGTGATAGTAATACTGTGTAAAGTGGAGTACAATATATGCTGTAGTCAATGGAAGTACAGTCACTACAGTGATAGTATGTAAACTTAGTAATGTTAGGTACTATATAATTACATATAATATGGTACCAAACTATAGATAAGCTAACACAAAATAATATTTATTATCTTTAGATCAGTGGTTTAGGAATCGTGTTAACACTAGCACCTAGTGTCAGTGCTATAGTACCTCCATTGTTAGCTACTGATGATGTAAAGAGACTAGCATCAGATGCTACTGAACGGAAACAGATTGCAAAGGAATTGAAGCTGTTATATAAACCTGGTGACATTGTTGAGAGTACTATTATAGATGGGGAACAGAGAAAACATGACTACACTGCATCTTTGATTGGTACTGTGTGTCTGTCTGTGTGTCTGTCTGTATGTACATGTATGTGTGTGTACCTGTATGTGTGTGTGTGTGTGTGTGTCTGTTTGTTTGTGTGTTTGACAGTAATAAAGAGTGGTTGTCCAAGCAACGACATCATCATCCACAGTCACAGTAGGGAGCGCTATACGATTGTACAAATAAATGTAACCTAATCTTAGGGGCAATATCATACATTACACCAGTATGTTCTTCTTTGCCTACTGTTCCTCTTCGTCCAAACACCTTTTTTTTCCTCCACCACAACTGTTCTTCTCCATTCTTCCATTATCTTTGGATTATGCTACCTCCTCCAGTACTGTCTCGTAGCATTATCTTTGGATTACACTACCTCCTCCAGTACTGTCTCGTAGCATAATCTTTGGATTACACTACCTCCTCCAGTACTGTCTTGTAGTATTATCTTTGGATTACACTACCTCCTCCAGTACTTTCTCGTAGTATAATCTTTGGATTACACTACCTCCTCCAGTACTGTCTCGTAGCATTATCTTTGGATTACACTACCTCCTCCAGTACTGTCTCGTAGCATAATCTTTGGATTACACTACCTCCTCCAGTATTGTCTCGTAGCATTATCTTTGGATTACACTACCTCCTCCAGTGTACCACCAATATTACATACTGTCTGCACCACCAACAGAGGTAAAAATTTCAATTTTGCACCACCAAGCATTGTTATACTTAATTACCATGAAACCACATGATATTAACACCCAACCTACTAACCACATTGTTTAGTAAACTCAACTTTCATGTCAAAAAATATAAATGATTGATAAATTTATAAGTGATAATATGATGACTGAGATTAAGTGATAATGGAGTGAGTTAGTCCTCTTTTATTTTGCCACATTCCATAATACCAGGATCCTGAAGCAAAAATTCACCAGTACTGTCTCGTAGCATTATCTTTGGATTACACTACCTCCTCCAGTACTGTCTCGTAGCATTATCTTTGGATTACACTACCTCCTCCAGTACTTTCTCGTAGTATAATCTTTGGATTACACTACCTCCTCCAGTACTGTCTCGTAGCATTATCTTTGGATTACACTACCTCCTCCAGTACTGTCTCGTACATGTAGTATAATCTTTGGATTACACTACCTCCTCCAGTACTTTCTCGTAGTATTATCTTTAGATTACACTACCTCCTCCAGTACTGTCTCGTAGTATTATCTTTGGATTACACTACCTCCTCCAGTACTGTCTCGTAGTATTATCTCGTAGTATTATCTTTGGATTACACTACCTCCTCCAGTACTTTCTCGTACATGTAGTATAATCTTTGGATTACACTACCTCCTCCAGTACTGTCTCGCAGCATTATCTTTGGTCTTGAAGTCCTTTGGGCTAGGTATATAGTGCGTATTTTACACTTACCTTCAACAATGCAAATGGGTGAATAAAATCTTTCCAAGTTAATTTCTCAGTGTGTTGCTTTTATAGTTGCAACTCTATGAAAGGCTTTAGAAGACTCATCTATGATTATTGTAAACATAGAGAAGCGGTGTTGCCATACCCCTGTATATTTATTAAAATTAAAATTTATAATATTTATATAATAAATTGAATTAACAGACAAATGGCCATATTTTAGCATCAATTGGTATAATTTATTTTGCACTGTAGATGCTTGGAGGAATTGTACACATTCATTAATCTTTTTATGACCACTTTATTATTTCTATATTTGGTTTATGGTCTACTTCTAAATAGTAGAAGTAATGCCAGTCGTATAAGTCTGTTAAACAAAGCAAGATGGGTGTCCATGACTCCTTTGTTATGCAATAGTCCCTTGTATAAAAACTTCTCTGATGTGATAAATTTCTATTTATCCCCTGTTTCAGGGTTTTAGCCAAAGAGGGGTGGCCCACCCTCTTGTCCTTGTCTCGATTCTTTTGATGTAGTCGTAGGAATGCAATTAGTCCTTGATCTCATCGTGCTTTTTTCATTACCACTCTACTTTCTGTGAGCTCTGGCTAAAAAGTGAATCGTGTTTAGTGATGTGCGATACATATCGATATATTGAAATTTTCATTCAATATCGTGATAAAATATTGGCTTTTGGGTGCGTCAATACACTGGAGTGGGCAGTTTAGTAAACATGGTTTTTCCCATTTTTCTAATTTTATACCAAAAAGCAATTATAACAAGCTAGTGTGCGTAACTTTGATTGATTTCTTTTACCATTTCTTGACAAATGCATCCAAATAGGACATTTATTTATATTTCATAATCATTTCAATTATTATTTCAAATATCGTGATACTGTATCATATGATATTTTTGGCAGTTATACGCAATACTATTATTTAGTTGTATAGCACATCCTAATTGTGTTACCATGTTTTGAATGTCAGAATGAACATACTTTGTACCTCATCTTGGTGCACACACATTTTGAAAATGGCTGACACAACTCCATCATAAATATCTCCCACTTTTATATCACTATAAGTGGTAAGTGGAGCTAACTCAGAAGTGATCAACGTCTTCTTACGTGTTAAGGAAATAAACCTATTTTCCAAATCAGCGACTAACACTCTATACTTTACAGGCAAACTTTTACGAGCTCGTTTAACATGGTAATCAGCTAACTCAGTGTTCGGACAAAAGCCATCAAAATGATCGGTTAGTCTTATGTAAACACCTTTCTCTGTCAGCTTCTTTATCTCTCCAGCTACGACTTGGCCTGGTTTTATGTCCGATAGCTTCATAAATGGCAATAGCAAATCCATCAATCAGGTTAAACTGGATAATTCGACAGGAATGACAGCTACCAATGGAATGCACTTTCAATGTTGCTCTTACCTTGATTAGCTATAGAATAGCTCCAAAAGTGGATTATTGCTTTATAACGAGTACTATAGTCTTGTTCCTGTCGCTGTTTCTACTTGGATTTAGCATCACTGGACTGAGAAATGAGGCAGAAGAAGCCAACAATACAGCCTTAACTTTTCTGGTACACGTCCACATTATGGACTACACATTTAGATTGTACAAGGGCGTATGTGCAAACATTAAAGTGGGCGTGGCAGCAAAGCTTCAAAGGGAGAAATTTAGCTTTGAATGCACAGCAAACGAATGAAGGTTTGAACATTTAAACCTTTTTCCAGCCCTAGTATATACATACATTAGCACAGGCAAAGAGCTTCTTAGTTGACACTGCACAGCTCTCTTTTTGGGCCAGATGGCACAGTTAATTATGATTATATTGTCACTAACGGTATTAACTCTTTGTTAATTGCCTCGATACATATTCCCAATGGTGCACACACTAACCATTGTTAAGCCAGTTTGGTCCATGCTTCAAAACATATCAAAAACTCTAATTATTAATTAATTAATAGTAACATACCATGTTTGATAAAATATTATTTTTCATTGCTAAACTGGTAACAAGACGTGGATTAAGAGGAAGCTTAACCTGTCTCTACTTACTAGTAATACTGGAGAATGTTTGCATGTGTGCAATCATTGTGAGGCGAGCCCGAGAAGGTGTGGTTAGAATAATCAAGTAAATGTTTAGTGAGTTTGAGATGGAATAAGAGCAAAAATGCATCCATTCATGTGTTGGTTTTAGAGGTATTACCTGTTGAACAAAATAGAAATACTCCCGATGTTAAATATTTTATTGGAAATGATCTCGAAACTTCATTCTATTTTAGACAAATAGAAGCTTCTCTTCTGTTAGACAGTCTTGTTTCTCTCTCCTCTTTGGTCTCTGCAGCTCATTTAGCTCTGTCCCTACCTCTTCTTTTCCTCAATCCTCAATCAGGGACACGCACTTGGCTTTAGAAAAATTTTAATAAAAAGTTTTTAGAAAATTTCAACATTAAGATATTTACGGAATGACGTATGATATAAACAAAGATAATATGAAATGACATATGATATATGTATATATTTATAGCATTTTGACCCCTAACATCAAATATACCGTCGGTTCTGTATTTTCCATATACAGGCTAACATAGCACACTTTTTACCACAGTGTTAAAGTGTTATAAATATATATATATACATACATACAATGTAAACTTTCAAACTGACTGATAATCGGACCGACATGAAACAACCGAGTTAAATCCAGCAAAGAACTTCTCAAAACATCAATGTCTTCTTCAGTTTCAGCAAATTCTACTGCTCTGTCTTCATCCTTCCTACCAGCGACTTCCATGTTCTCATTGTCCCCTTCCTTGGAGTCGTCTTCAACTTTTAATACTTATTGACACTTGACAATGTATCAGAAATATTACATATTTTTAGGTATTTGCTTGCCAGTTAATGTTAGGCTGGGCTTGAGAACTACTAGACATACTAGCCATTAATTAGCAACATTGATTAGTACTTATCAGTGCTTCTTCCACATTGTAACCAGTACTTAATGATTGCTGGCTGCTTTTATAAGAGCAATTGCTTAGTGTAGCTCAAGACTGGGCATTCAGTGTTCCATTTTTACATTGTGGCTACTTATTTTCCAAGCCATTGTGGCTGCTTATTTTCCAAGCCATTGTGGCTGCTTATTTTCTAAGCCATTGTGGCTACTTATTTTCCAAGCCATTGTGGCTGCTCATTTTCTAAGCCATTGTGGCTACCTATTTTCCAAGCCATTGTGGCTGCTCATTTTCTAAGCCATTGTGGCTACTTATTTTCCAAGCCATTGTGGCTGCTCATTTTCTAAGCCATTGTGGCTACCTATTTTCCAAGCCATTGTGGCTGCTCATTTTCTAAGCCATTGTGGCTGCTCGTTTTCTTAGCCATTGTAGCTGATTGTTATTGTTATTTATCTAAGCCAAAGTGGCTGCTCTAATGTTTTCTAGGCCCTTTGTGGCTGTGTAATGAAGCCATTGTGGCTGCTTGTCTGTTTGTTGTGTGTGTTTGTCTACGCCTATTGTTAGCATGCTAGACACATGAATTTTAATATATATGCAGATCAGCCTCACGCACATAAAATATGCTTAGAGAGGGAACATATTGAGCTTACTTGCATAGACAATTTGTAAAATGTATGAAATACAACAAACAAAGGGGATTACTTGTTGTATTAACATCAGAATTCTCTGCATGAAGACTCCGAGAAACAGCCTAGCACTTACATGTGGCATGCCTTAAATCCACATTTTCATGATGACCTCTCCCTATCTAGCCTTGCCCTTGGTGATTCCGGGACCCCAGGTGATTTCATGCTACATATATATATACACGTGGCTGATCTGCCTATGCTAACCAGACCCTCCTCTCGTTTGCAGTTGGAAGGTCTGCCTAAAGTCCAAGCGCCCATAACACCACACCCCTAATTAATTACATAACCACACCCTTTACCACACTTCACTGCACTTCGCTAACTTCAGTACATTGCATTACCTCCTTATCTAACAGCCCACTAAATCGTTTTTGCAATTTAAATCTGTGGGTTGAATATCAGTTTAATAACTAACTCTTTTCAGGTCTATAACTCTGTTTATAAGATTCAACATTTTAACTTAGCTTGCTGGAAAGAAGAATTCTTAAGAAAGCCATTGATGTAAACTTTATGCTTTGCTATCAGCAGGAAGACAGCAAGGCGAACGTTTGAAGGGCAACGGCCACATTTTTACACACCTGTATAAATTTTAAAATTTAAACAGTACAGACTTTTACCTTACTTAGTTAGACAGAAGACCTACTAAGAAAGCCATAGATACCAAAACATTCTTCGTTAGTTGCAGGAAAGAACCAAGGCGAGTGTTTGAAAGTACAGTAGTCAATGAAAACGCACACTTATATGGAGCAAAAATTAATTAATTGAAGGCGTGTTATCATCACACCTACTTCTGCTTAGTATTTTAAAGAGCGCAGAGAACGTGCTAAACGCGCTTTGGGGAAAACACTGGCCTAGGCAGACTAATAAGACTGCATTCCCTCTAACTCCAATAGTCACTTGTGTTAGACAGGGGACCTTATAAGAAAGCCATAGATACCAAAATCATGCTTTGTTAGCTGCAGAAAAGCAGCAAGGCGAATGTCTAAAGTAGTATAAGTCTTGTTATCATGACTCCACATTTCATTATGTCCACAATAAATATTTTTGTGTTAATTGCATTCCTGAATGCTAGCTGAGATTCAACCTCTGCACTACACGATTATATGCCTCAAGCTAAGGCACTCGGCACTTAATACTAACAAAACCAGACATGTTAAATGGTAGAGAGAATATTAATAAATTTCATTTTACAACTGTTCAGTTTTCTGTTGTGATTTTGTGGTTTATTACACACATCTACATGTACATGTACATGTAGATGTAGATGTACATCTACATGTACATGTACCTCTCCTATGTATATTTTTATGAAGGTCATTCATGTTCACCAATTTGGTAATATTATTATCTTTATTTTACGCAGGTCCTCATGTAACTGTCATAGGACAGATTTGTAAAGTATTATCAGAAGGTGATGTAGTGACTGGTACTGTTAAAGCTGTGAGTGATGTCGGTGTGTTTGTGAGGTGCGTTAACTCAAGAATCAATGGAACATGTAATCATCATTTATAATCTTCTATTTCATAGACTTGGTTGTGATATTGTTGGAAGGGTTATGATAGCTAACTTGTCTGATCGATATATCAAAAATTTTAAGTCTGTTGTAGAAGAGGGAGAGATAGTACGAGTTAAAGTAATTGAGTAAGTCAATTAAAATTTTGTGATTAAAATTGTGGAATTTATTGTATATTTGATTTAATAGAAGTTGTGACAATTATCATAATTATCCACGAACTGATCCATGAACTGAACATGGGAAATCGAAATTGCAATAAAATGGCATTTGATAAGTGCTTGCTCCATGTTACCAGCTTTGTTGGCTTTTAGAGTGCAGAACAATCTGTATAAACACCAATGCTGCTTGTATAAACACCAATGCTGCTTGTATGAACACCAATGCAGCTTGTATGAACACCAATGCAGCTTATATGAACACCAATGCTGCTTGTATGAACACCAATGCTGCTTGTATGAACACCAATGCAGCTTGTATGAACACCAATGCTGCTTGTATGAACACCAATGCTGCTTGTATGAACACCAATGCAGCTTGTATGAACATCTGTTACAGTTGATTACAGAATAATACTTTACATTTTAAAGCATTTATCTGGGTACACGACCATTATTGTGAACGGAATTCCGGATAGTAAAAAACAGGATCCATTCCACCCCTAATTATCGTACTATTATCTATACAACACTCTACTATAATATATTACTATAATATTTTGTATTATCATCTTTCAAAACACACATACAGAGTTAATAAGAGTACTGGGAAAGTTGAGTTATCACTTAAACTTAGTGATATTGATCCAACAAAAAAACATGAAGTAGAACAGAATAAAGGAACAAAAAGAAGAAGAAGAGTCAAGAGGAAGATTATTAGTTATGATAGCGATGATGATACCAGGTGAGTTTACTAGAGTCAATATCTCATTACTTGTTAGTAGATTAGATAATTCTGTGCTGTTATTTGTGACATGTATTAGACTTTCTCTCTCTCTGTCTGTCTCTATCTCTCTGTCTCTCTCTGTCTCTCTCTGTCTCTGTCTTTCTCTTTCTCTCTGTCTCTCTCTTTCTCTCTCTCTCTGTCTCTCTCTCTCTCTCTCTGTCTCTCTCTCTCTCTCTGTCTCTCTCTCTCTTTCTCTCTTTCTGTCTCTGTCTCTCTCTGTCTCTCTCTCTCTCACTCTGTCTCTGTCTCTCTTTCTCTCTCTCTCTCTCTCTCTCTCTCTCTCTCTCTCTCTCTCTCTTTCTCTCTCTCTCTATTTCTCTCTCTGTCTCTCTCTCTTTTTCTCTTTCTCTCTCATGTACACAGTTCAGACAGTGAACAGTCTCTTTCCTCATCTGAAGAAGAAACCAGTGAAGAGGAGAAACAACAGAAAAAAGAAGTTACAAGAAAAAGGAAGAGAGAGCTCCCTGTTCTTCATGTCAGTGGAGGATTTGATTGGGGTGATAGCGAGTGCCAAACTCAATCAGTAAAAGAAGATGACACAGACACTGAAGATGAACAGGTAATATATACATGCATATCAGAGATATTGATGGGTTTTGAATCATGGGCCAAATTGACTCAATAAGGGTTAGTGTGTGCTACATTGGGAAGACATCTTGAGCCAATTAACAAACAGTTAATCTCTTAGTGACAATATAATCACAATTGATTGCACCGTGTGGCCCAAAGAGAGAACTGTGCAGTGTCAAGTAATAAGCTCTTTGGGCCAATGGTGCACCATATGAGCTTATCAAACTATGATATATAATACATGTCATATGACTGTTCCATGAAAGCTAGCTTTTCTTACTTAACAAAGCTTTGAGTATAATACTGAATATTCCTCCCAGTATTAATTTAGACCAAGGCTAATTTAATTGTATTTAGAGAATAGATATTTACTAACAAATACATTGTCTATTAATATCTTCTGTAGCCAACTAGTAAAAAGACCAGAAGACAAAAGAAAGCAGTGAAAGTAGCTGAAGAAACCTTTCTTTACAATGTGAGTATTAATATACATTTATAATCTGTTGAGTATTCATGTATACATGTACATGTACATGTACATGTGTGTGTATGTTAGTATATATAATTACATGTCTATCATTAGAAAGAACAAGAGTTATTAGATAGTTCTAAGATACCAGAATCAGCAGATGATTTTGATAGAATGATTGCTACTAATCCAAACAGGTATTGAACTTCTTATAATACACGCATGTATCAGTCTATCAAATGATTATATTGTATGTACACATGTATTCATAATATATTATCTCTTCTATAGTTCATCGCTATGGTTACAGTATATGGCATTTTACTTACACACAGCAGAGGTAGACAAGGCTAGATCGGTAGCCAGAAAAGCTCTTACAACAATCTCATTTAGGTTAGTGGTGAAGAATGTTTGCATCATGTTCATGTGCATATACAAGTACATGCATCACGTGTACATGTACATGAAATACCTCCAGTATGTACATGTACATGTACATAAAATACCACTAGCATGTACATATACATGTACAGGTACATGAAATACCAATAGTATGTACGTACATGAATGATGAATTACCTCCAGCATGTAGATGTACATTGATTTAGGTACCATCATGTAATACTAGTATACGTGTACATTCACAAATATATGTATTATAATATTGTATTTATTTGTGTTTTAATAACAGAGAAGAACAAGAGAAGTTGAATGTGTGGGTTGGACTAATGAACTTAGAGAATATGTACGGAACACAAGATAGTCTCATGTCAACATTTCAACAAGCTTTACAACAAAATGAACAGCTACCAGTGTATTATAAATTAACTAACATATATCAGTTATCAGATAAACTTGATGTGAGTTTATATACATGTACAATTATATATATATACATGTATAACTATACTATCTAAATTAAAATGGCTAATAGTAATATATCTGTACTAGTGTATACATGTATATATATATATATATATATATATATATATATATATATATAATTATAATTATATATATATTCATGTATTTTATACAGGAAGGTAATGTGTAATGTGGTATACAAGTGTACTGTAGTAGAATCATAATTATTAAACTGAGCTTATTATAAATTCAAATACATGTACATGTGCTACTATTGGTTCAATCGTCATGGTAACCACATTATACATGTACATCTGACAAAGCAAGTTTGATTTTAGTAGCAGTACTAAACATGTACACAAGAAGCTGTATTTACATGTTTCCATAGCAATGATTCATGAATTTATAATAAACTCAGTTTCAACTCAACATAATTCTACTAATGGGTTTTCCTGGATACCAAATTTATTAGGATCACAGTACAATTTGGCCTCTTAAAAAAAACAATTATTTTACCTGAAAATGTCAAACCCAAATCATGTAATATAATATAATATTATTTATTATTACAATGTTATTATTTATTGTTCATTACAGCTAGCTGAACAACTATATCAAACTATGACAAAGAAATTCAGTAATGAAGTACAAGTATGGATAAGATATGGTGTGTTTCAAATGCAACATGGAAGATTAGAAGCTGCTAGAAACTTGATGAAAAGAAGTTTAAAAAGCTTATCAAAACAACAACGTAAGTATCACATGTGTATCACATGTGTATTACATGTGTATGACGTCTTGTACTTAAATACTTGCTTTAGTAATTATTATTACTATTTTGATAATATAGATGTTACCATCATTTCAAAGTTTGCACAATTTGAATTCAAATATGGAGATATAGAACGTGGTCGTACAATGTTTGAGAGTCTATTATCATCTTATCCTCGTCGTGTTGACTTATGGTGTGTATATCTTGATATGATGATACATACTAATGATATTACTACAGTTAGGTTAGTACAAATGAACTACTACTATACAATACATGTACAATACCTGACTTTATTAAGTTTACATACTATGATGGAACCTATACTTTTAATAAGTCAACTGTACTTCTAAGTAGTACTATAGTACTACTTTGTACTGTAATCATAGTAATGTGTGAATTGTATGTAGTGTAATACTGTGTAGTACATTCAAAGTACAGTGTACTTCACTCACAAAGTACACTATAGTCAATGTAAGTACAGTGATAGTATGAAACTAATGTTAGGTACTGTACATATAATCATGTATGTACATTTTGGGTTTTGCAGAGAAATTCCAACAATTATTACTTTCCATAGTGGTAATGTTATTATATATGTATAAGGAAACATGTTATTTGGGAGGTGTGGCTCAACAAACATGTACATGTGATAGTATAGTAGCTTAGAGCTAGTGCATAGTAAGTGACATACATGTCATTTGGGAGGTGTGGCTCAACAAACATGTACATGTGATAGTATAGTAGCTTAGAGCTAGTGCATAGTAAGTGACAGACATGTCATTTGTGAGGTGTGGCTCAACAAACATGTACATGTGATAGTATAGTAGCTTAGAGCTAGTGAATAGTAAGTGACAGACATGTCATTTGGGAGGTGTGGCTCAACAAACATGTACATGTGATAGTATAGTAGCTTAGAGCTAGTGCATAGTAAGTGACAGACATGTCATTTGGGAGGTGTGGCTCAACAAACATGTACATGTGATAGTATAGTAGCTTAGAGCTAGTGCATAGTAAGTGACAGACATGTCATTTGGGAGGTGTGGCTCAACAAACATGTACATGTGATAGTATAGTAGCTTAGAGCTAGTGCATAGTAAGTGACAGACATGTCATTTGGGAGGTGTGGCTCAACAAACATGTACATGTACATGTGATAGTGTAGTAGCTTAGAGCTAGTGCATAGTAAGTAACAGACATGTCATTTGGGAGGTGTGGCTCAACAAACATGTACATGTGATAGTATAGTAGCTTAGAGCTAGTGCATAGTAAGTGACATACAGAAATGTAGAAACTGCAACTAGTAGTTTATCTTCCTGAAAACACTTATAAAGGTACATGTACAGTACCTACATGTATAAAAAGGAAGAGTTGAAAAATAACTACATTAATTAGGACTGGGAAATAGGTTTGAACCTTTGTTCATTTGCTATGTATTCATCTCCCTTTGAAGGTTCACTGCCACGCCCACTGTAATGTTTGTACATGCACACTTGTGCTTTCTAAACATGTAGTTAATAATAGTGGTGGGTGATACCAGTAATTTTCATTTTGATACGATACCAAGTAGTTTGGGAATCAGTATCGATTGTATTGAGTACTATACCAATACTTCATAATGTGCATAATACACATGATTACATAAACGTCAAATTTTATATAAATTCAGTTAAAAATGTTGAAAATGTTTGTGTTTAATGGGTGTGTCAGATTACAAATAGAGGTGTGGTGACTGGTATCAATACTTGAACATTCTTCGATACCAGAAATTTCAGACATGGTATTGAAGTATCGAGTACTTTGGTATCAAATCGCCCATCACTAGTTAGTAATGTGGATGTGTTCCAGTAGAGTTAAGGCTGTGTTGCTGGCTGCTTCTGTCTCATTTCTCAGCCCAGCGATGCTAAATTCAAACAGGAACAAGTGTATATAGAGAAAAAAAACATCCCTATGATTGCTTTACAAATTTAAGTGAAGATAAAAGTATCCCTATGACTGCTTTGTGGTGTCCAGCATTCAGTAATCATGGCTGACTTTATCAATCATGAAAGACAACAGCTTATTATAGTTATTATTTTGATTATCTACTCTCCTGACCTTTCAAAGGACCTTTTAGAACTTCAGGAATATATTTCAGGCAGAATAGCTAGCTATTAGTTCCAGTTTCTATGTAAGGCTACTTAGCTTTCTTTCTGCTGGTCTGTAGAGCTCGAGCACGTGTTTATTTACGCGCCACACCTATTAATTGACCGAGCCCTCGGGAATGACGCAACTTCCTTAACTACGTATACAACGCATACTCACGCAAGTGGACACAAGAAAATATATATACAGTGAAACCTCTATAATGCGGACACCATTGGGACCAGCTCAAAGTGTCCTTATTATAGAGGTGTCCTCATTTGAGAGGTTTATTATTATCTTTACCTATATTGTCAAAAACACTAGTTTTAGTGTTATATCTTCTTCTTGATTGTTATCAAACTGTGACATAAATTCACTTTCCCAGTTATCATCAGCAAAGTCTTGACATAGCTACAGGTACAGGTACATTATTGTTGCCTGTGGCAAACTCTTCTGCAGAGCAGTATTTATATTATCTGTGTTTCCGAAATGTTCCAAAAGTTTATGTCGATAGACTAAAAGCACTGATTGTTAGACTTCAAAATTGGATACAGTGAAGATAGTGTAATTAATAATAATATAAATATTATAAATATTATTGATAATAATTTTAAAAAAATTAATTATACTGTCCGCAATATAGAGTGGTTTTCGTATGTTATAATATCAATGGGGGCGTGATTTGTGTCCGGTATATGGAATAGCGAGGTGTCCGTATTTCAGAGGGTTCCAATCTATGGGTGTCTATGGAAGTGTGTTTGGGACTGCAAGAAAGTGTCCGCTATTGGGAGGTGTCTGCTAACGGAGGTTTCACTGTATATATATAGATTCAACCCCGTGGAAAGCAATCATAGTGATGGCCCTACGGGCCATAACAAGACTAGTACTTGTTATAAAGTAATAGTCCAGTTTTGGAGGCTTTCTATAGCCAATCAAGGTAAGAGCAACATTGATAAAAACACGTGTGAACCTTTAAAGCTATTCGTAACATAGCATTGAATTTTATTCTATAACTTATAATTTGATAATTAACTCGTGCTTTTAAAATCACTATTTATTATCAATTATTAATTTGTCTAGAGAGATATTTGAAAGAGCTATTAGTCTCAAAGTATCAGTGAAAAAGATGAAATTTCTCTTCAAACGATATCTCAAGTTTGAAGAATTACATGGATCATCAGATACTGTAGATAGTGTGAGAGAGAAGGCTAAACATTATGTATCTATCTTTTCAACTGTTGAGGTATTTCTATAGATACATTCAATATACAATGTAATCTAAGTTTTGAAATGATGAGAAGAATAGATATGTAATACTTTATATAATATATTTGTCTCTTGTATTCAATACTTTAAAATTATTTATTTCAATTTTTTTGTTGTTAATAATAATTATTATTCATAGTTCCATTCCACGTGAGAGTGCGTATTATATCAAGTGTCATATTAGTAACCTCATTGATCATTAATAAAATGATAAATGAAGTTTATGTTAATAAAATGTATAATGTAATGAATATCAAATGAGAGCATAAATTTTGAACGTTTTGCTGTTAATCTTTCAAATTTGGTTAAAATTTTATTTAAATGTAAAAATATATTGTATGTACATGTATAATTGTATATATGAGTTTATGATGAGTTGAACATGTTCTATTAACTACTAAAATGTGGTGAAGACATTCTCTTGTGTGATAGTCTGTAAATATTTCAATAATAATGTTAATTATAAGGAACTGCGTAACTTTGATATACTATCCATTTGTATTATATTGTTGCTATTAGCGATAATGGTAATGTAGACTTTCCTCAGGATATGAGAAATGATCAGATTCAAATTCAAATCTGATTTGTGTGTCTGAGTATTTATAATCATTTAATAATAATTGATTGCCTTTATCAAGTATTAGTTTCCTCTCTGGTTTGGACTCGATAGCTCGTACTAAACTAATTAAACCTTCTCTTGTTATTCCGAAATGGGAATCACTAGACTCCCTAGCTATATATATGATATCATTATGACCGCATGACTTACATCTATGCTCAAAACCAGGATAGTACACAATTTCATTTATGTGAGTGTTGCATGATAGTAAATCACTAAGATAGAAACATATGTCATCTGTGTAATACTCTTTGTTTTTTAATAGTTCCCCACTCCTAATGATACGTAACTTCTGAATGCTGTGATTTTGTTTCAATGACTTGATAAGCATCACCATTGATTCAAAGGTTAAACAGCATTTAGTTATATTGAAGGATTTTAATTTACAAGAGGAACATTGTAATGCTGAAGATAATAAACTAATAGTATCATCAAGATGCATATAGGAAAGTGTTAGGAAATTTAATTGTGTCAGTAGAGGTAGTGCAACTATTGGAGATAGTTGTGCCAGTTTTGGAGGATGTTTGTTACCTTGTTCCAATACTAACTGTACTAAGGATCTGCAACTCTTCAGTGCATCACACAGGAAATAAATCTCATTCAATTTAATATCACAAATAGACAGGTGTAAACATTTAAGACGTTGTATTTTTGAAAATGCTGATATCACTGGTATCCAAGTATTGACTTTTCTAATACGCAAAGATACTTCTGATAATTTAGAAAATGGTTGAGTTATCAATGTTGCTATTTGAAAAGATAGGAGATAATCATCATCCTTATCATGTGCTTCATAAATTTGAAAAAGATTTAAAGATTTGGCTTGACTAAAACAACTGGTCAGGTTTCGCATGAAGCTTTCTTTTTCATAACCATAAATTTTCCCTAGAAACTGAACCTTGAAACTTTGTAGTTTACCTCCTCCAATGGAGACTTTTGAACCTTCCTTAAGACCGAGTGTAAAAGTATTTAAACATTTGGAGTTTTCAAAATGACTCATTCCCCAAGTACATTCTGAACCACTACATGCAATACAATAACCTATCTCAAAATACTCTAACATGGAATGAGGTTCAGGTGTAGAATTACTTGTTTGTAAATGACATAATCCATTATGTAACACTTTTGCTATTAGCTGAGGTGACTGGGTTTCATAAAGCAGCTTACAGATGTTTGGATAAATTATTAACTCTTGTGAATGCTTGATATATTCTGATATGTAGTCTACAATGATATTACTACATATACCACCAATTCCTGCTAAAAATATTAGTACAGGCCAGTGCTGTATGTGTTTACCTTCAGGTGGTCTTGAGGTAATTTTGATGCTTCTCTTGTTAATGAAATCGTGAATAGGAAACAAGTGCGTTTGTTTTAGTAGGGTTGTCAAGTCATCAGCTGAACGTTGTGACCAATATATAGCAGCTAAAAATTCTTGCAAAGTTAAATGAAGAAAGCTATATGATACACATGAACCAACATCTACATATATATCTTCTGCTTGAATCATAAGCCCCATGTGTTCACTCAAAGGTAGTTCATTAAATACATATTGTTGTTTCTCAATTCCTTTGGCTGCTAGCTCAGCAAACATCATGAGGGTATTATACACATCTTGAGGTAGGTCATTTAAAGTTTTAAGAGTTATTCTCTTGTATATGTGATCTGGATGATCACCAAGGTAACGTATCATTAGGCTTCGAAGTAGCGACATATAAAGCTCTGTGAGCGTTTTAGGAGCAAACTCTTCACTTCCTTCTTTCCAATATGTTTCATATACTTCAGTTATTATACGACAGTGAAGAGGAATATACATTATAGAGTATGCAAAAGGATATGACTTGATATACGTTTGGAAGTTATCACGTAGTTGAGTGTTATGACTAAATGCTGAATCAATGTATGCCTCAATATCATCTTCAGAAAATCCCACAACCTCAATATGTTGATCTGGTTCATCTGGGAGCAAATGATTCAATCTTACAGAAGCAAGTGGACGGCTTGTTATGAGAAGAGTAGCTTCGGGTAAAATAAAACCAATTAAAAGCCTATTAATGAAAGACATACCTGTACGTTGTTGATTTGACAATTCATCAAATCCATCTAGTACTAACATCACTCCATCCCCTAACTCCTGCTGTAACTGTTTGCATACTTTGTTACATGTATCAGGATCAGGATGATGAAGAAACTGCTCAAGTGATTGAGCACATCTAATGCGCTGGTTACGAAGTTGAATAAAAACTACAAGCTCCCATTTTTGAAGAAGATTGCCTTCTCTCCACTGGCGACACAACTCCCAAGCTAGTGTTGTTTTTCCAACACCTGGCGCCCCTTCAACTAAAATAAAACGTGGCATAGTATTGTCAGGAAGTACAGCTACCTCGTGAATAGCAATGGGAGTTTTGACTTTTTTTATTTCATCAATATTGCCATGAAGTTGTTGAAGAAGGGACTGTCTTGTGACATCATGATCACAATCTCTTTTGTGAACTAATGCAAGATTGATGAACTGTTTAGCCCCCTTACTATTTCGTATAGTAGGAAATTTTTGATATGAAGGAAGTACTTTATCGTAGCATGCCTTCAAAAAGCACTTGTATTGCCACTTGTATTGCTGTACAGGTGATGAACTAACCATCTCATGTTTTGGTACTATCGTCTGTAGTAACTGTTGTTCAACATCTTCAGACCACAGACTTTGTGTTTCTAAAAATAATAGAGAATATGTTTGTTTAAACCTCACACATACATACATTAATGGCATGTGACATAAACTTATAGAATTACTATGACAATGATTTGATCTACTGTATATCAAAACAAAATTCTCTTTTAGAAAATATATTTTGTGGTACAATAATTTGGGTTGTAGTAATAACTATTACTAGATAGATATTAGTAGTGGATAATAATTGGTAGCAATCAATGGAAATGAAGATCTGAGTGGACTGGTGAAGAAAGAGGAGGTGGCTTAGTATATCACATCACTACTTATACCAGTTATCAGTACATATCTAAAGTATCAGTTACATCATTCAGAAATAATAGATACTAAAAATAATGGTCAATAATGAGTGACACTTCGTGGCAAAGTAATACAAACTATAATCTTTTCTTTAAAAATAATTATGTCAAAAGATTATAATTATGTATATATATAATAATAACATTTACTTCAGATGGTTTATATAAAACATATAAAGTAATAAAATTGCACTGGCATGTTAGTTTTTATAATAATACAATAATAGTTATGTAATTATATAAACTAACATGTCAGTACTTATTACTTTATAACTGAAAGATTTTAGTATGATTATACCAGTTTCTTCCTTGTCTATACTATAAGTCTTACATTTTAGTCTCTGTTTTATCTCAAAAAAGAAAGAAAGATCTTCAATTAGTCTTGTGAAATGTGCTATAAAGAGAGCCTAGAGCACTAAGACAGGTCCTCAAAACTGCTAAAGTTCGAGTCACGTGCACAGCACATGACTTAAAAAATTTAAATAGGCGGAGCCTGAAAGTAATGGAGAATTCTTGGAGCCAGTGCTCGATGTTGTACCAACCACTACCCAAGTTTTGTTTGCTTTTATGTAGTGCTTTACTAGTGATAGTCATGATACAGGAGTATTTATGTTTTAATGTGTCCAGATGTTCCCAAGAGTCTTCTCGAGTCTGGAAACAGTAACCGTGAGGTATAAAAATTGTGATAACTTTAAAACGGAAGGGTTTCACCAAAAGCCTGTTGTTACTTTTGATCCTTGTATAATTTGAAGTCTTCCTGTATCTAGTTCGAGCCACCAGTGTTCGTAGTTTTTGCAAAATTTTGCGAACACACACACACAGACACACAATATGATTACTATACCCTTCCGCCTACGCTTCGCGGCGAGGGTAATTATCAGTACATGACTACTTATGAGCTCCACCTAAGTCACATGAATTCAGTTTTAATTAGTAGTGGAAACTGTAGAGCTCTTATATTATTAAGCATTAGGTACTTTAGTAAGGTTTCCATAACTAATTAAACTGGCCTATGGCCCAGTAAATATGATTGGTTGGGATAATTCCAATCACTGAATCACTTCTAAATCCTTTCTCTGGCAGTCAGCTTATCAAAAAAGAGGTGGGGCTAACACTAGATTTAAACCCACTACCATCTATACACTACAAATACATGTAACATGTCCAGATAATTATCCACTACCTTAGATATTTTAGTAGTCCATAAAATAATGCTCATTTAAAATATATTTTAATATTGTTTAGAGCGTAGCTTTAAACAGGGTTATCCTCAATGGGCGAAGTATAATCGCTAGCCTCTAGACATGCACTGCGCATGCGCAAGAAGCTGGAATAGCAGGTGCTGTTTTAAGAAAGCAAGTTGTTCGTAGCAAGAGAATCGTTTTTCATCCAGTGTAGACCTATTCCTGACTGATTCTGGATAGTAATGTCCGCAACATCGTCCTCTAATGAGGCAACGGGGACAACTACTGTTCATGCCACGGAAGCCTCAACGGCGAGCACATCGAGCCCAAGTACTAGTGGTCCATTGACGCTGGAGGCAGTGCTGGACACTATCAGAGCAGCTGTCCAATCTGAAGTGGCCAGTGTCATGTCGGTACTGCCAGGGGCTCCATCATATACCAGTACTTCTCTAGGGTCTACATCCACAGTACCCATATCAGCAGGTAAGTAGACTTGTTATGTATATGGGCAATGTATAATATAGGCTCCCATGCAAGTCTGGCTATCATCCAGACATAACCTCCTGGCGGCCAGCACGGCTCCAGTCCTCTACCCGTGGGGAAGTCCTCGGCACCCCTCCTCCACCGCAGTGGTTTCCTGCACCGCCGTGCTCTCCATCCCCCCCCAACAGCTCTCGAAGATCGTATCCGCATCTGGGCCCAGAATTATATATGAATATTCTGAACCAGTACAGTCATCGCGGTGCTTGGGTATGTTCCCGTGGCCAATGTAAGCAAAACCCATGCTTTAGTAATTCAGAAGAATCATATACAGGTATAAGTAATCCATCATTGTCCATACTGTAATTACACAGCTAGGTGGGGCTGACATCTTGTGTGAAAACTCTGCTTGCACCGCTGTGCACCAGGGCTAACAGCTCACAGTAGGGTTAGTGCCCCGCATGTGTCAGTCCTCTAGTCAGGCTAGTTTCAATTATGCAACAAGCACTAGTGGTAATCACTCACATTCCACACTTAAGTGCCAGACCACCAGGTCCTGTCTAACGTTTCACAAATATATCACCCTGTCCTATTTCACACTGCACACTTAACAACGTGCTACAGTACGCACATGCATCTTGGGGACACTGTCATTGTCCAGGCAAGGGACATACTGTTGTACACCGGTACAGCACATCCGCTGGCTGTCGCAACAAAACTAAACAACAAATAAATAAATAATAATAATCTAAGTACAATAAAGTAAGACTATTTGTTGTCTGGTAATACATGGAGATTGGGTATACCCAGGTTGATTGTAGTGACATTCATATCAAGCTCAGGGGTGCTCCCTCTGATTACATATACACTCTCTGTTTTCACAGCCAACTCCCAAACGGGGCTAGAAAGTGGCAACCTATCACACATCCCCCCGCCGGGGTCAATATCATCTCTCCCCCTTATGTCAGGACTACTTACTACAAGTTCCCTGACCAATACCAACACCACCCCAGTATTGGATACCTCAGTTATCCCAACAATATCATCCCTCCTGTGTACCCAACCGACCTCCTCAGCTGCATTGGCAAAAGCCGCACCTCTCATTTTATCATCTGCTTTGCCCCCAATCCCTGCTAGAGCAGTGGCAAAGATCAGGAATGGATCATTCATTGATCTTAAAGACCTCCTGGTAGATAACCAAGCCCTGATGCAACGCCTCCAGGAGGTCAACCCATCTGGCATCCAAACCGGCAACCTGTCCAAATTAAGGGATATCCAGGACCCTCTGACCTGGATATTCTGTTTTCTATCCTTCATAGCAGCAAAAACTGACAGCAGTCAAATTCGAGACCTGCTAGCTTATGGCCAAATCATTATTCAGATGGCTCGCAAACATGGAGGCAATGGGTGGAAAAATTATGACTACCTCTTCCGTCAACAGCTAGCTGCAGGCTCCAATGCAGTATGGTCTGAGGTGAACCCTTCACTGATGGCGTCTACAGTTTTAGGCATGGGCACAGGCACAGATGCAGGGCACAGACTGTGCACGCTATGTATGGGTTCAGACCACTGGCAAGCAGAGTGTGCACTAAACTCATTAGAGGGGCCCGGGAACAAATCACTGGTCCGCCCAGTATCATCAAATTTTCGCCTTAAACCCTACAAATCCTACGATGACATCTGTCGTAGATTCAACTGGGGCTCATGCTCCCTAGCTCAACACAGTTGCAAGTATGACCATACTTGCAACAGATGCTACAAGCCTGGCCATGGTGCATTTGAGTGCCCTAAAGGCAAAAACAGGTCACCAGTCACTGAGTCAGTCACAGTCCCTAATTTAAAAGGAAAGCCATAGGGGTGGAACATGAAGTTACCGATGGACCAGAGAACCTCAACTATATATAATCAATCAGTATTGCAGCAAGTTGTGGGTTGTTACTGTGATAGTCTTAAGTTGTTTTATTATCATAATTATCATTAAGATTATTATGTGGACATTCACTCGTGTGCACAAAAGCTTAGCTAGACAGTAATACATGGTGTGTGTATACACACAGTAGGCAGAATTATCACTATGGGAGATCGCATGCAACAAAAATAAATAAATGAATAAAATGCTATGATAAAAAATAAAATAAAATAAAAATGAAATATATAAATAAAAAAATTAAAAAATAAATAAATAGTTACACAAATAAATTTCCTTCTGAATGGCAAGCATTAGCAACCATGCACACTACACTGGTTTAGACATTGTTTAGATATATAACACCCCCCCCCCTTTTTTCATTGCTTTATTTTAGGTGCTGCTGGCATATGCTCATCCTCATATATTTATACCAAAGACCTAATAGCCCTGGAAGCAAAGTCGAGTTCTTTCCCCACTAGTCAAAAGAAGCTAGAGCCTGTTAAAGGTTTTTTACCCTGTGAAGCATGGGAGCCATTCCTCTCAAAGCACCCTGATCAGGTATATGCAGCCTATCTACGCCGAGGGTTTCAGTGGGGATTCCAAATTGGATTTGATCGCTCCACTACTCTCAAACCCTCTTCCGGCAACCTAAAATCAGTAGCCGCAAACCAATCGGTGATTGATCAGTATATCTCAGAGGAAATAGCAGCAGGCAAACTGCGACAGATAACATCTCCAGCAGAGATCACAGCAGTACACACCAGTTCTATCGGAATTATCCCCAAGCCCCATCAGCCAGGTAAATTCAGGCTAATTGTTGACTTGTCATCTCCACAAGGGCACAGTGTTAACGATGGTATCCACCCTGGGCTCTGTTCGCTGTAGTATGCATCTGTAGACCAGGCAGCTGCAATGGTCAACCAACTAGGGAAAGGGGCGTTTATGGCCAAGTTGGACCTAAAGAGTGCCTACAGGATGGTGCCAGTCCACCCCCATGACCAACCTCTCTTGGGAATAGAATGGCAGGGGAGTGTCTACTGTGATCTTGCTCTCCCCTTTGGGCTCAGATCTGCACCAAAAGTTTTCACTGCAGTGGCAGATGCCCTTGCATGGGCGATGATATGTCAAGGAATAGGAAATGTGCTACACTACCTAGATGACTTTTTCTTTTGTGCTGCAACGGCATCAGCTGTAGCAGAGGCTCTGGGTATTGCTCTTCCCCTGTGCACAAGCCTGGGGCTACCGGTAGCACTACAGAAGGTAGAAGGACCATCAACCACCATAACTTTCCTTGGCATACAATTAGACACGGTGGAGCAGGAGATCCGTCTTCCCAGGCAGAAATTAATACGCCTTCAAGGCATAGTGGATGGATGGACTAGGAAAAAGTGTGCAACCAAACACCAGCTCCAAGTACTATTGGGGCACCTTGGTCATGCAGCAACAGTTGTCAGACCAGGCCGCACTTTCACTCGCCACCTTATTGAAGCCACAAAGATTCCAAAACGGCCTTTTCACAAAGTTCGACTTAATGTCCAATGCCGAGCCGATATTGCTTGGTGGTCTGCCTTTCTTCAAGGGTGGAATGGTATTTCTTATCTATCAGCGAAGTTGTGTCATACCTGTATTGTAGCTGATGCAT
Organism: Petrosia ficiformis; assembly: GCA_947044365.1. Classification (NCBI taxonomy): domain Eukaryota; kingdom Metazoa; phylum Porifera; class Demospongiae; order Haplosclerida; family Petrosiidae; genus Petrosia; species Petrosia ficiformis. Next base: position 7,409,664 of record OX345640.1, on the reverse strand, counting down.
CAGGCTCATGGGGGTGCGGAGCATTCGAAAAAGATTCCCTTTGTTGGTTTCAAATTCAGTGGCCTCAGTCATGGCAGTGCGTAAACATTGCTGTTAAAGAGATGCTCCCTCTGGTAGTGGGTGCAGCAATCTGGGGTAGTAGATGGGAAGGCCACCGCGTGTCCTTCCTCTCAGACAATTTGGCAGTAGTAAATGTACTGACAGCACGGTCAGCCAAAGACCCCCATATTATGCACTTACTTAGGTGTTTGTTCTTTTTTGAAGCCCATTTCAAATTTGAACATGTTGCCCAGCATGTACCCGGGAAAATGAACACAGCAGCAGATGCCCTTTCAAGGAACCGTAGTAGTGAATTTCACTCTATTTATCCACAGGCCCAGCAGTGTCCATCACCAATACCACACCCTCTTCTCACAATGGTCCTAGGCCCGACTCAGACTTGGACATCTCCAAGTTGGAGGGAGATGTTCTTATGTACTTTGCAAGAGGTCTGTCACCGTCAACCATGAGAACCTATAAGTCAGCAAAACAAAGGTATCTGGTCTTCTGTCAGAATATCAACATTCCACCACTGCCATTGTCTGAATATTCAACATGTTTGTTCGCAGTGCATCTAGCACAACAGGGGCTGTCCCCTCAGTCCATTAGTGCATACATGTCAGCTGTGCGTCATCTACAGATTGCAGCAGGGTTTGCTGCAATACATAGGTGTGAGTGGCCGCGTCTTCAATATGTGATCAAAGGAATCAGACGGTCAGGTGACTGCACTAGTAAGCGAGTCCGTCTACCAATCACAGCTGAAATTTTACATAGCTTGTACACTGTATGGTCAGAAGGCCCTCTCAAGAATACTTATGAGGCATGCCTGCTATGGCCAGCCTGCTGCACAGGATTTTTTGGTTTCATGAGGTCAGGGGAGTTTACGGCAACCAACCCTAATTCCCCTTCAATCATGGCATCAGTGGACTCACACATTTCACCGTCAGTCATGAGGGTGTTTCTGAGAAGAGCCAAAACAGACCCATTTGGGAAAGGAGTTTCCATTTACCTTAGAGTCAATTGTATGCCCAGTGGCAGCGCTACTTAACTATCTGGCTTCACGACCATCACATGACGGCCCACTGTTTATTATGCAGGATACCACTCCACTCACAAAGGACATGTTTATCAGGAAGGTGGAGAGGCTCTAAGGCAGGCCAACATAGACCCGAGCGCTTACTCAGGCCACAGCTTTCGTATTGGGGCAACAACTGCCGCAGCAAATGCAGGTATACCTGCGCATATTATTAAGATGCTGGGACGATGGCAGTCTGAAGCCTACCAGCTGTACATCCAGACCCCAAGAGAGACTCTCAGTTCCTTCTCACATAGGCTAGTATCAAAGTGACAAACTCATGCAGGCAAGAGACGGTTTAGCTTATAGAACTATTTTTCGGAATGCACATAACTACTCACTGCATACTATTATGACTATCCTTTAATGTTACTTTATTTGAAATACACATATTTTCAGTGGAAGAGAGGACTAGAAGAAACAATTAATATTCTGGGGAAATAAATACATTTTTTCTGGGCCCCCGAGGCTCCGCCTCAAAGGTCACTCCCACAATCGGCTTTACCATTGTTGGGAGTGACTCATACTTAGAGGTGGAGTCTAAGGTGTGGTTACACACCCATCCAGACTCCTCATCATTATGACGAGTAGTCACTGACAGGCTGTGACAGCCAAGTGAAGACCACAGAGTAGATGTAACCACATCTACTGCAAGGAGCCCAGGTAAGAGGTTAATAAGTTATATACAAAATAATTTAGTGATTCATATTGGCAGTGGATATTTATCATGTACTAAATGAAAATAATATTTGTCTTGTTGCTAATATGAATGACACTGTAACCTAACAACAGTGTAGAAATGAAAATCTGGACGGGTTGGTGAAGTGGATTAGTATTATTAAAATTATTGATTTCAATAAGATTTAACTTAATCTAGCGTATAGGCCCTCTTTCTTTTTGATAAGCTAACTAGTGTAGTTGGAGCACTTTGGCAAATTAGAATTATTTCAACCAATAAGATGTGTAATGCTAGGACAGTTTTGATTAGTCATAGAACAAACTCTGCCAAAGGCATATGAAACCAGTTTTAAAGTCACATAGCTCTTATATTATTCAGCTTTGTGTGATTTAATGAGGTCTCCATAAAATATTGTCATTAAAACTATTTTAGAGGGTGTTTTGGGCAGTATCATTGTTAGGGTTTGTTGTGGTTCTATATTTAAAGAGGTGAATGCGTTTTTATTTATAGTACCAAATGGTTACATCAAGAAATTGCCAATAATGAATCATTGACTTACCTAATTCTTCTTTAAGTGTCTTTCCATAACTAGAGATATTGTGTTGATCATAATGTATCATTAACAGGACGAATTTCAGGCAGTTTGTTGGATTAAATTCAATATTCCTTTGTATTTCCTGAAGAATCTTGCTTGCTTTATCAAATGAAGACACACCAGTAGTTGTGTGTATATCATTCCTCAATGATGTAGGAATCATTGCTTGAGCACACAGGTAAACAGCAAATCTGTTAGGATCACTTTCCATATGTTTAGTTGTATTGTAAGAATGTGCTTCAAACATTCCTATAAGAACAAGAGCAAATGAATACATTACAAAAAAAAATGTTTTCAATAAAAATGCACGAAAGAAGATGTAGGAATATGAAAACACCAAAAAGGCTTGTGAACAAGTTCAGGATGGTACTAACACTGGAAATTAACAAGGACCAATACCACTTCCATATAACCCTACATAAATACAGCTTTTTGACGTTTTTTTCTTTAAATAGCAGTGTAGGTATTTATGTTGTGAAGATAGTGGTGAAGATAGGCAAAGAAAAGGGGCCAAAATGTTAACCTACATCTAATTAATTATTCATGATGGGTGTGGTTTATTTAGCACTTGCAACCCTCCAACCCCACCCAAAATGGTCGATTTGAAGCTGAATACTGGAAGCTGTAAATTATTTATTTTAAAATTGAAATACTGCATTACAACTTTCTAAGAGTAGGCTGTAGTCTACCATGGTCCCTTGCTCTTCACACATAATAGATTAATTGTGACCTGATAACTATTAATTCATTAATAGTTTGGTTCATACAATGTAATACTAAATATTATAATTATAAACATACTAATAATTGATCTACAGGACTCTTCATCCATTGAGTATTGTACTCTAGAATCATCTGATTCAGTTGCTTGTTTGTCATTTGTCAAATTGGTATCTTCCTCTGGAATCTCATTATCCTCAATATTCCTCTCATCTTCCTCATCAATATATATTCTATTATTCATATGCATCTCAACTTCTCTGGACCATAAGCCGTTGTTCACTAAAATGAGATAGAAGATAAATGTAAAATAATAATTAATGATTTATAACTTATGAGATAGAGATACTAGTAGAATTAGTACTGGTAGTACTATATACATTATATATTAAACCCATCCCCTTCCCTCTTACACAAAGTAACTTACATAGGTCGTCTTTCATGGCTTCAATTCCGTAGAAGTTGTTTCTCGAGTAAATTCCAAATTCCGCAAACTTGTACCACAATTTGAAGTTCATCCGGATAACCTGTTGAACGTTTTCTCTTTCATTGGTTGCAATGAAATCTTTGACTGCTTGAAGGATCCTACATTTCAAGTGGTGATCAGTTATTTTCCCTGTTTCATAGAGTCGATATACACCATCTTTAACCTCATTTGGTATTAGTCCATGTTTATACATTTCATCAGCAAAATAAGTAGGATGATAACGGAAAGATGATATTGTCCACAAGCTTACTAGTCCATTTTCTATAGTGAGACACAATTATAATTATTATGAACATATAATTATTAGTAATGAGTGATACCAGTAATATATATTTTGACACAATATTGAGTAGTTTGGTAATCAATATCAATGTTATCCAGTATGATACAGAAGCTTGATAGTGTGTATGTACATTATACTTGTATTCACATTAGAATCAAACTTGATACAAATTATTTTTATCAAATGTGGGAGTGGTATGAAAAGTACCACTCCTCTGATATGTTAATTACATGTACTTTTAAGCATGATGCCCGGGCCCAGATTCATGTGGGTCTGGGCTTCGGTACACCACTGTGTAAAGACTTTTATTATTAATAATGTATTTAAAATCTTACTAATAATTGATATGCGGGTATTTTCATCCATAATGTGTTCCATAGAATTGTCTAATTCAGTCACTTCCTCTGGTAAGTCAGTGTTCCTTTCATCTTCCTGATCTTCAGTATCCATTTTGATATTCATCCTCATCTCAGTTCCTCTAGTCCATAAGCACTTGTAGTTGTTTACTATAAATGAGATAAGATAGATACTATTAATGATTGTAGCTTTTAATAGTAAATATCACTAATTACATTTAACTATTAGCTGCTTTGTCTTATTCCAATACATGTACTAGTTCTCATAATGTAGCCTTTTGGTGTAAATCATTCAGAATTAATGCATTCAGATAATCATTTTTTATACATTCTATATTTCTATGGAACTCATTGTCATAAGATACTGTTAACACTAAATCACTTATTAGTTTTAAACATAAGCTAATACTGAATTATAAATACATTATAATATGTTAGTGCTGTTTGCCACTTTAACCTACTGTACAACACTATCCTTTTGGAAAAAAATTGAATGACTATTTTATAGCAGACACAAAAACACAATAAGACTACCATAACCATTCACCTACACATGGCAAGCTTGTAGGGTCCTCAAACCATATACAATCAGCCCATGGCATTGTAAATGGTATTACCAATCATAACAATATGTGGACATATCTATATATTGACAATAAACTGATCACTTCCTGTGTACTTATAATAGATATTACTAATAGTAATTGTACTATATTGAATAGGAATGTATAGAAGTGTTTACTATGATGATATAAAACAAAGTGAGTATGAAATCACCTCTCCCTTCAAAACTTACTTGATATGTTTTTCATAGAATCAAGAAAGTCAAAAATATTGAGAAGAACACTCTTGTCTTTCTCCAGTAACACGACAAGTTGTTGAACTGATTCTTGTGGACTGGTTCTATTAGTTGTTATGAACTCTTCAACAATATATGAATTCAGGAACACATGATTGGTACATCCTCTTGAGTCAGAGACTTGATCCCTAACTTCATTTGATATTAGTCCATAAGTAGATAGAATATCAGCAAATAGTGTTGGATCTTTGATCATGTAAGGTAACGGTTTCAGGAACATTTTTAGTTCATCTTCTATAGTGAGATATGTAATTTAAAACACACATCAATGTAGATAGTTCTAGATACAACATGTACATATAGAATATCCCTATGTCGTATCATGCATACACAAGTGGAATCAATTACTTTTGTCTATTGTATATTAAATATGTAATAATAAATAGCATTATCTTGATGTCTGTGTATTCTACATGTACATGTACATGTACATGTACATGTAGCTGTTATTACATTACATGTCATTCCTTTTGATAGGGTTAATATAATGTCTGTCTCACATACACACGACATATTTATGTAGTTAATGAAGTTATGTCATTCCAGGGACTGGGGCAATTAATGGGTGAGGTACATGTACATGTAGGTGTGTGTTATAAAAACATGCACTTGAGTACTGGCAGAAAGTAATGAGTTTATAGAAACTATGAATAATTACTGTTTTATCTAGATGACACTACAAAAATAAGAGAAGTGGAAAAAAAGTAATTATAATAGGTTATTGGGTTTAGCAAAGACTGTAAACTTTGGTTTCAAATCAGCAAGATGTACTTTTTATATTCTGATGTAGAAACTGAAAATATTTCACAATTATTAGATAGCGACAATGAAAATCTTTTTCTTTGATGTGGACTATTATTCTCATCCATGTCAATACTCTTAGATTCAAAGGGATCCTGCACAAAGCTTTCTCCCCTCTTTCTTTGAACAAAAAAACACAACACATGGTACAACTGCGCATGGTCAAACAGACGTGGTGAGAGTTTGTGACGGTATCATCGAAAACACGATGTCACCATCATACAATATATTGCATACAGTATGCTAATAGGTTCTGAATATAGGACCCTTGTTTGTGTACTCAGATGTGATATAGCCCTCGCAGGCTTGGGCTATATCACATCCTCGGACACAAAACTTAGGTCCTATATTTTGTATATAGGACTTATTAGCATACTATATATATATAATATACATATATATATTATATATATATATATATATATAATATATCTTATAATGAGATTCATAGCCCATACATTTCTATGGGGCGTGTAAGTTTATATTTCTCATATAAACCTCAAAATAGGTTGATATTTTAAAATATCAACCTTGTGAACTCGACAGCAATTTCTTACGGACTCAATGACAATCTCTTGCAGGACAATCCAAGGTATGAATCTCGTTCTATAATATATCAGATATAACATGTTTCATCTGTCTATATGCGTTATATAAATCTGCCAACTTGGATGATATCACCCTCGGGTGATATCTTACCTCGTGGCAGGTTTATATAACGCATATAGACCTCTGAAACATGGTATATATTATATATATATGGGCCTGTGAATGCTAAAACCTACGTTAAGGTGAATTTTAAGAAGTGTAGTGGCATTGATATTTCATGAATAGGGTCAAAATTTGATGTTTTCTGTTTAACCTATTTTAAAAATGCACTATCCCTCCTCTTGCTTTATGTGAAATTTTATTGCCCAATTATCATACACTTTATTGATGTGATATTAACTGTTGCTAGGCAACACAAATTTTATTAAAATTAATGATAATTAATTTTTGAAAGTATAGTACACATGGCTACTTCAAGTGAAGGGCTGGCTAATTCTATTTTGACTGATTTGGAAGTATTGGAACAAATAAGAATTGAAGAAGCTGATTTTTATGGTAGTAGTTTGATAGAAGAGGAGGAAAATTTCCAGTGTACTGCTGATGGTTCGGATGGAGATGAAGTGTTATCACTTAGTGACGATGATTCTTCTACTAGGCACGAAGTCAACCAAATGACTGTACCTTCAAAATCATCTTTACCAGATAATACTTAATGGTTGATGAAGAGGAAGCAAAAATAACTGCTGAATTTTAGAAGGGGTGTGGTTGTTGTGATAGCAGTTCTCTGTTTCAGAAGTTAAAGATTTTAGGCTGAATATCATGGAACTTTCAAAAACTGAGCGTGATATGTTTTTGTTTGGAAAACTACAGCTGTTAATCCGAGACCCTTCTACTGTTTCCCATGCTCGCTCCTCTAAACCAGCTAAAAAGAGGAGGACTACTGCTACATATGCATTCGATCATCGAATTGTTTGTCAAAAGGCATTTTGTTTTCTTCATTGTTTGGGGGAGTTTACTTTTTGCAGTCTTAGGAAGCATTTGATGGAAATTGGACCTGTGCCTCGTGAGCATGGTTCAAAAGGCCATAAAGCATATAATGCGTATCCCTTTGATGTTGTTGCAGATGCTATTACATTTATTAAGAATTATTCTACTGTATTTGGCCTTCCTCAGCCAGCTGCTCCTCGTGGTAGAGCCAATCAAGCACCTACTTATCTCCCTGCTCATCAAAATCACAAAATAGTTCATAAATACTATCAGGATGCATGTACTGAGAAAGGAAAGCCTTACATGCAATATCGAAGTTTTATTGATGCTTGGCATCAATGTGTACCACATATTGTGTTCATGACACCACGGACAGATGTATGTCAGGCATGTAAAAATTTTCACATTGCTATTCAACGAGCTGTGTCCGAGAATGAAAAAGAACATCTACTGGATAAGTTTTCTGCACACCTAAGTATAGCACAAAAGGAACGTGATGCATACTTAGCAGCTATTGAAAAATCTAAAGAGGCTAGTATAGCTGCAGGTGACGGCATCCCTAAATTCATACATTTAACCTTTGATTTTGCCCAGCAAGTTTTTCTTCCTTACCATGCTCGTCAGGTTGGTCCTCTATACTACAAGGTACCTATGCGTGTACAAATGTTTGGTATTTGCAATGCCCAACCTCACCAAATGAATTACATTTTCAATGAAAAAGAGACGATAGGCATTAATGGATCGAAATCCCATGGACCCAATTGTGTGATATCTATGATTCATCATTACTTAAAAGTCCACACCAAGCAAGAGCCCATCTGTCACTTTCATGCTGACAATTGTGTAGGACAAAATACAAATAAAACCGTTTTGGCCTACTTCATGTGGCGTACGTTAGTTGGTTTCAATGATGAAATAATTTTATCATTTATGAGAGTGGGGCATACACGATGTATGGTCGATTCATGCTTTGGTTTGTTAAAGAAGCGCTATACATCATCCGACTGTGACACCATGGATCATCTTAAGTGTACTATAGACCTTTCAGCCAAGTGTAACTCTACACAGCTATACAATTGGGAATGGAGGGAATGGGACAGTTTTCTGTCTTCAAAATTTAGACCATTTCCTGGAATAAGAAAAGTTCATCATTTTCGTTTTAACAAGGAATCCCCTGGAATTGTTTTTACTCGTTGTGCATGTGATGATAGTGAAACACAGTTTAATTTGCTTAAACTAGGTGTTAGATGTGATGGATTCGAGCAGGACAACTTACCTCCAGTATTATTGCCACCAGGACTTTCTACGGCCAGAGCTAAGTACCTCTATGATGAGGTCAGAGAGTATGTCTTACCAGAGTTTAGGGATGTCTTATGTCCGCCTCCAATGGAACAGTGATTTACATTAATTTTTTGCTTACTACTGCATGCTTGAACTTTAACCTTGGTTTTCTAGAAACCACAGAATTTAATTATTCATCTTTTTGTTTTCATATTTCATAAAATAATATTATAGTATACTCATTTACTAAATTCAACTTTTGGGTTTGTTGTCGTGTAGACTTAGTTTAAGTTAAAAACTCAATTTTGAAAATTTTCACCCTTAGGTGGGTTTTAGCTTTCACAGGCTCATATGTATATATCTATATATATGTTAGGCTGGGTTCACATAATGATGCAAAGTGTTACATTGTGTTTGTTGCATTGTAATACAACTCTGGAAACTGAATGGTGAAACTCAATGCAGCTGATGCAAAGATAGAATCAAATCCTATCCTCACTTTGCATTGTGTCTGATGATGTTGAAGGAAACATATTGTTTACAAAGGTTTGCATCATTATATGACTTTTAAGAGGGAGTGCCTCACAATAAAGCGAGGAGGGATTTGTCTTCTCTGCCTCAATGTAGTTACGCCACTGTTTTTGCATGTTCCAGATCCATTTATAATTAGTAGTTGTGACCAGATTTTGAAGCTCAGCAAGGGCTGGTCTTTACTGTGACTGCATTGTTATGAAACATGCCCTGGGAGTCACACCCAAACACTGCTGAGCACATATGATGTGAAGTCATAAACAACTATTAATAGATCTTCTTTAAAGAGTGGTGCTAATGCTCCTGGTATATAAATTGTATTTCTGAAGGTATTATACTGTAATATAGTGTTACATTCTTGTTGTAATGTATGCTAGTATGTACATGCATATAATTAATTCTAATTTTTGACTACCAGTAATGTTATAGGTATAGTAAGCCAGGGTGATACTGCTGAAATCACTATTTTTGTGTTTAATTATCGTGATATATAGTGCAAATATCACAGTGGTTCAATTCCAATTTTATATAACAACCATACAGTGTGTTATATCTACATATAAATAATGATGTTTGCATTTTACTTAACGAGTGCTGTTGGGACGGGACCCTCGCCTAGGTGGCAAAGTAATACAAAGCACTACAATTTTTTTCAGTGTTTGCATTTTACTTAATAATGAATGCATTCATAGTGAAGAACCCTCAACACAACTGTGCAGATTGGGAAAAAATTATCACAGACGATACTTGTAACTATTATACTGAGATTATGGATTATACAGTGACGGGTCTAGAAATTTTGTAAGGTAGGGCAAACACAGTGCGCAAAGCACGCCACAAAAAATTTTTGCCTCATTAATTATTCACGAGGAGTGTGGTCATTTAGGCATACCATGCTATGCGCAATAATAGATTATTTTCTGTGTCCATATTATAAACGAAGAATTAAGCTTGAGAAACTGATTGACCAGTTGTTATAGTTGTTAAACTAACTCCACCCATCATATCAGTTATGCACAACTTAATTTTTTTATAACAAGATTTTCAATAAATTTTCATACAAATAAAAACTTAGGGTGGGCAATTGCCCTCCCTGCCCCCCCGTAGACCCACCCCTGGGATTATATACACATTGTGCGTGTGAAAGTAGCAAACCAAAGTGTGGACGTATTGCCATTTAGGTACACCTATTACCTTACTTTAGTGGCTGATACTACAGTAATTATATAATTATACCTAAAATCCCTAAATGACATGCTTCAACACCTTGTTTCACTATAATTTACATAGGGATATTCCTGCATCTGTTTCTAGCACTAATACTATGATTTCTCTTGCCAACCTGTATTATCCTCGTCATCTTCATCATCCTTGCCAAACCCAACTCTGTTAGAAGCACCATCCATGCTAAACATATCTCTGTGACCTTGATGTCTGCTTGGTATTTCGGTGTTCTATAAAATACATTTGATTAATTAATTTGATTGATTAAATCAACACTGATGTTCTAACCTCTCTTTTGAGGACTACTTCTCCTCCAATGCTAACAGAGAAAATTAACTCTTCTCTCAACTCCTTTTCATTTTCCTTTACCAGTTCTTCATGAAGATGAGCTGCATCATAGGGCTATATGAATGTACATAGCAGTCAAATAAAATTGTGGATCACATATAATTATTATGGTTTGGATCCAGAAGGTGAAGCCCGAGGAATCCAGATAGCTGTAATACCACAAACAGCATTCACAGTGGGAAACCCTGCTGAGTTTATTGTGTATAGCTTCCACTATACGAACATTTCACATATGAATATGTCATTGCTTAGGTAGTTATTAAAACATTCTAGGTCTCATGAATGTGCACAGTATGAAGAAATGAGCTTGTGGAGACTGCAATTACTAGCTGTTGTATAATGTATACATGCATTGCTGAAATACATTATAAAACCTATTATATATATGAGCTGTTTAAAAGTAAGAGTTGAAAATCAAGTAACTTAGTAGGTTGTTGGACTTCATGCAATCATAGGGATGCTTTCCTCATTATATATTTTCCACTCAACAGCTGATTATAAAATTTATTATAGATCTAGATGAAGTAAAAGAGATATCATTACCTGCATAAGTGGAAGAGTATCAGATGAACCACCTTGTGAATGTGACATATCTAGGAAGTGAAATATTAATATTCATAATCATCATGTACATGCAGAACCAACTGAAATGCTAACTATTTGCCACTTCATATCATAATCTTGATTTGTGATCATACCTTTAGCATGATGAGTTGTTTCACTTTTAGACAATTGATCTCGAATATATTTCTCGTACTGCTCTGCCATATAAACTTCATTAACAGAATTACTTCTAAGGGCATCTAGTAGTTGTTGTCTGCTTGCGTTAGGCTTGGTTTGCAGCCACAATGCAAACATCTTTTCTCTGCAGTCAGCAATGTTATCCAAATGCTGTTGTCTGATAGCCTGCAATTGATCATTTTCAAGACCAAGTTGTAAACCTAGAGCTTCCCAATGTGTAGTCATAACTTGATTTTGAAGCTCATAAAGCTCAGGTCTGCTGTTCCAAACATCCATGATCTCCAATCCTAGGTATACATATAATATACCATAGTAATTTCCCACACATGCATATTGTCTTAGTAAACAATAGTAATAATAGTAACTCACTTCAATTAATCTACTATAAAGCAAACAAAAAAAAGTGAAATGACATCTGACTTATATACAGTCCACCCCTTTGTTGAAACATCAGGTATGTGTTGACACTAGGTTATTCTACCCCTTTTTGTGGTAACCTAAGGTTATACTATATACATGTTACAATTATTATTCTTTTTGATAGGGTTAATATAATGTCTGTCTCACATACACACAACATATTTACATGTATGTAGTAAAGGAATAGTCAGGTGTGGCCAGACCTTGCATTTATGGAGGGTCAGGACTGCAGCGTATACTCAACTTGTGCAGCGCTTATATGGCTTTGGGTGGGGCTCTGCTTGCCATGTGGGTGTAGCTCATGGCATCTCAATCCATTTTATGTTTTGAGTTGTACCTCACAGACAACAAACAGATATTATATACTAAAACCTTCTTACTCCAAGACTTTACAAGTTTAGAAAATGTTAATAGTGGAGTGTTTTGAGGAATTGAATGTTGATATAGATATAAATGAGCTGCTAATAAACCAATGTGCATATGACTACCATGATTACCCCTAGAATAATGCTTTCTGACCTGATCCTTTATTAGAGCTACTAGAGGGCTGATAACAAGAATGACAGATAGCAATCTGTCAGTTCTGAGACTATCAAAGATAAATGGCAAGCACTGGTAACACAGAGATTTGCTATAACCAGTGGGCAGAACAGCAAAAACATCCTCACTGCCAACAAAGCTCCAGGAGATGTATTTATTTATTTAGTAGTTATGACCTGATTTTAAAAGCTCAGCAAGGCCTGGTCTTTTCTCAATTGTTATGAATCATGCCCTGGGAGCCACACCCAAACACTGCTGAGCACATATGATGTGAAGTCATAAACAACTATTAATAGGTATTTTAAATCTTTTTTAAAGAGTGGTGGTAATGCTCCTGACTGTATTTCTGAAGGTACTATAGTGTACAATCTTGTAATGTATGCTAGTATGTACTAGTCTGGCGTTGCCGCCCAATTTGCATACGAGGAAGTGGTCTGGGGACACTCATATACTAAACTCGTTCTGCCGCAGCTGTAGCTGCAGCGGTTAATTATTACATACTTTTACCTTATGAATCTCATTATGATTCATGAATATCATTATAGAAGCAACATGGAAGGTATATCAAAACAGAAAATATTCTTTCTCTTGTTTCTAATGTCCCCTGTCCATCCTCACTTAAACTTCTTCTTTCTCTTGGACAAGAGGATAAATCTATGTCACAAGCACAGCAAAACATCCTTATTATGGGCCACGTGTTTACACCTCTTAAATTATTAATTACATTCCGGACATTCCATCAGAACGAGTTTAGTATATGAGTGTCACCAGACCACTTCCTCGTATGCAAAGTGGGTGGCAATGCCAGACTGAGTATGTACATGGATATATTTAATTCTAATATTTGGCTACTAATAAAATGTTATTGATGTTGTAGGTATATAGTAGGCCAGGGCGATACTGCTGAAATCAATACTTTTGTGTTTAACTATTTTCAAATATCACAATAGTTCAATTCCAGTTTTATATAACAACCATACAGTGTGTTATATCAACATATAAATAATGATGTTTGCATTTTATGAATGCACTCATAATGAAGTACTCTCAACACAACTGTGCAGATTGTGAAGAAAATTATTGCAGACGATACTTGTAATTATTATACTGAGATTATGAATTATACAGTGGTGTATTTAGAAATTTTATAAGGTAGAATGAACACAGCATGCGAACCGTGCCGCAAAACATTTTTTTGCCTCATTAATTATTCACGAGGAGTGTGGTCACTTAATTTAGGCATACGGCGCTATGCTCAATAATAGATTATTTTCTGTGTCCAAATTTTAAAAGCAGAATTAAGCTTGAGAAACTGATTGACCAGTTGGTAAACTAACTCCACCCATCATATCATTTATGCATATGTAAACAACTCTATTTTTTTACAATTTTCAAATAAATTTTCATAAAAACTTATAGAGTGGGCAATTGCCCTCCCTGCCCTCCCTGCCCCCCCTGTAGACCCACCCCTGGGATTATATACACATTGTGTGTGTGTGTGTGTGTGTGTGTGTGTGTATGTGTGAAAGTAGCCAAACAAAGTGTGGACATATTGCCATTTAGGTACACCTATTATCTTACTTTAGTGGCTGATACTACAGTAATTATATAATTAGGCCTAAAATCCCTAAATGACATGCTTCAACACTTTGTTTAACTACAATTTACACAGGGATATTCCTACATCTGTTTCTAGCACTAATACTATGATTTCTCTTGCCAACCTGTATCATCCTCATCATCTTCACCATTCTTGCCAAACCCAACTCTGTTAGAAGCGCCATCCATGCTAAACACATCTCTGTGAGCTTGATGTCTGCTTGGTATTTCGGTGTTCTATGAAATACATTCGATTAATTAATTTGATTGATTAAATCAACACTGATGTTCTAACCTCTCTTTTGAGGACTACTTCTCCTCCAATGGTAACAGAGGGTACTAACTCTTCTCTCAACTCCTCATATTCCTTTACTAGTTTTTTCAGTTTTTCATCAAGATGAGCTACATCATAGGGCTATATTAATGTACATAACAGTCAAATAAAATTGTATATTATGTTATACACTGTTTTAGAAGGATTACAGCTGTTTGGATCCAGAGGATGAAGCCAGAGGAATCCAAATAGCTGTAATACCACAAAACAGTGTTTAACATTCACAGTGGGAAACCCCACTGAGTTTATTGTGTATAGCTACCACTATACAAACATTTCACAAATGAATATGTCATTGCTTAGGTAGTTATTAAAACATTCTAGGTCTCATGAATGTGCACAGTATAAAGAAATGAGCTTGTGGAGACTGCAATTACTAGCTGTTGTATAATGTATACATGCATTGCTGAAATACATTATAAAACCTATTATATATATGAGCTGTTTAAAAGTAAGAGTTGAGGTAATTTAGTAGGTTGTTGGACTTCATGCAATTATAGGGATACATTTTCTCATTATATCTTGTTTTAATTTGACACTTAACAGCTGATCATAAACTTTATTATAGAACTATAAAATGAGATATCATTACCTGCATATGTGAAAGAGTATCAGATAAACCAGCTTGTGAATGTGACATATCTAATACAATGAGGGAGTGAAATAGAATATTATAAAACGAACCAATAATCATAATGATCATGTAGATGCCATAACATGATATTGAAGTATTTAGTGATATAAGTGACCCTGAATCACATGACTAGATAGATGAAGGGGTTTATGATGACTATGAAGTAGTACTCAAAGTAGTTGGATTAGGTTAGTTTCACATTCTTCTTCTTCTGAAATGCTAACTATTTGCCACTTCGTATCATAATCTTGATTTGTGATCATACCTTTAGCATGATGAGTTCTTTCACTTTGAGACAGTTGATCTCGAATATATTTCTCATACTGCTCTGCCATATAAACTTCATTAACAGAATTAGTTCTAAGGGCATCTAGTAGTTGTTGTCTGCTTGCGTTAGGCTTGGTTTGCAGCCACAATGCATACATCTCTTTTCTGCAGTCAGCAATTTTATCCAAATGCTGTTGTCTGATAACCTGCAATTGATCGTTTTCAAGACCTAGTTGTAAACCTAGAGCTACCCAATGTGTAGTCATAACTTGATTTTGAAGCTCTAAAAGCTCAGGTCTGCTATCCCAAACATCCATGATCTCCAATCCTAGGTATAGATATAATATACCATAGTAATTTCCCACACATGCATATTGTCTTAGTAAACAATAGTAATAATATAATGATAGTAACTCACTTTAGTTAATCTAAGTCTTCTTTTTGATTAGATGAAAGCAGATGTAGGTCTAAAATTAAGTGAAATGACATCAGACTTATATACAACTAAAAGAGTCCACCCTTTGTTGAAACATCAGACACTAGGTTATTCCACCCCTTTTTGTGGTAACCTAAGGTCAAACTATATGTATTCATAAACAATTATTATGCACAATTTATGAATACAGTTCTTCTTATCTGTTCACTTGATATCTTAAGCTTGTGCTACACCTCTAATCTCAAACTCAACATATTCATATATGCATGTGTGTACATAGGTAGTAATTGTACCATGTTGATACTAAATCAACATAATTATTCTGTGTATTATCTACATTGGCTTTTGAACATGCATAATGTACTATCCTGTCACAAGCCAAATATCATACATACATGTACATTTACATGTAGATAGGTAGTAATTGTATCATTGTATACTATAACATCATATTATGAGTATGTGTGACTGTACATATAAACAAAATGTATTTTAACAGTGCTCAGTGACACAAATAGATCAGTACTCTCACTATAAATAGTATCAGGTATATAATGACAACAGGAGTAGTTTTAATTGCTTTGTGATTATGAATGTACAGTGTGTGTGAACAAATAACTAAACATTGAGTATTTAATTAAGTTGCTAGTATGTATATATCATGCGGGCAATGGACTAGCCTCTAACTGCTTGTAGTAGAAGATATAGATTATTGTCGTCTGCCATAGACAATCCAAGTATATTAATACAATACTATATTCACTGATGAGCTGCCCTCCGCATGAAACATAAAGTCTTCCCTTTTTAGTAATTAGTAATACAAATATCGTATGATGCCCACTATTAGTCCACCCATTTATGACATGTGATAAATACAATGTCAGCATTTTAATTTATTAACAGTGCAATAATATTATAGTCCTATTGTCTCGTTATCAAACACACACATATGTAATTATATAAAAATAATTTATTACAGTTGTTGGTAACTAACTAACATGTACTCGTGTAAACATATAACGTTAGTAACCAATATTCTTTACAGTGGTATTCTAATACAACAAGCAACATGATCAAAATCAGAAATGTAACTGAAAAGAGAGAATGAACAGATAGATAAAGAAACAAATAGATATACAGATTGACATTAAATAGATAAATGAATGAATGAATGCATTACTATAGAGACTTGTAACATTACACATTTATAATTATATAGATTGTGTTACCTGAGTATAGTTATTAATGTACAATTCATAAGTTATTTCTGAATATTAATATTAATAATTATGATAAGGCACTTGTTACATAAACACCTTTTACTTTTCACTTAATTACTAATTAATAATAAGAATTGGTTATGTGTAAGTTTAGAACATTTCCCAAAACTAAAAATTATATAATTCAAATATGAGAATATATATTTCATCTTAACATCACAATACAATACATTAATAATATTGTACTCCATACAACAAATTGGTGTACCATGATGGAAACAGGAATAATACAAACATCAATCAATCTATATAATTTATATATTATTTATATCATGTGTTCCACCCCTTTTCGTGGTAACTCTATTTCAACTAAGGTCATACTTGATGTAATATGAGATTTCATAAACAACACATCAATATTGTTATACTGTATGCAATAACATTATGAATACAGTACTTCTTATCTGTTCTCATAGATCATGAAATATAATATCTTAAGCTTGTGTTACACCTCTCATCTCAGACTTTGACTTTTTAATATTTATTTATATGTACATGTACATATATAATAATTATACAGCTAACATTATCAACATAATTATTATGATAATAATAATTATGACATACTTATCATGTACAGTGAAGAGATTCATGTTATATTAGTAGTATTGTGATTATGGGCAGCGAAGAATGTACATGAATATGTATGTTACAAGTGTGTATAACTAACTTTAACACAGTGAAAGAACTATGTCATGAATGTACCAAATATTCTTGACTATTAAGTAAGTTATAATATAGCCTCTAGATTATATAATAAATGATTGCTAGATTACAAATAGTATGTATCTGTTGACATGATTAAGAATTAGTATTATGATTATATATCATGTGTTCCAATCCTTTCTGTGGTAACTCTATTTCAACTAAGGTCATACTATATGTAATATGAGATTTCATAAACAACACATCAATATTGTTATACTGTATGCAATAACATTATGAATACAGTACTTCTTATCTGTTCTCATAGATCATGAAATATAATATCTTAAGCTTGTGTTACACCTCTCATCTCAGACTTTGACTTTTTAATATTTATTTATATTTACATATATAGTAATTATACAGCTAACATTATTATTATGATAATAATAATTATGACTGTACACAAAATCAATTGTTAAAAGTACTCAGTAACAAATATTTTCACTATTTCAGTACTGTCCCTATACTTATCATGTATAGTGAAGAGATTCATGTTATATTAGTAGTATTGTGATTATGGGCAGTGAAGAATGGGCAGTGAAGAATGGGCAGTGAAGAATGACATGAATATGTATGTTACCAGTGTGTATAAACTAAACTTTAACACAGTGAAAAGAACTGTGTCATGAATGTACCAAATATTCTTGACTATTAAGTATTAAGATAGCTTCTAGCTTTATGCTATGTTATCTGTCATAACTGTCACCAATCCAGTAATTATAATAACAAGACTATAATGACAAAATAAACACATAGATAGATAAATACATAGATGAATAGATAGATGGGTGAGTCTATTACTAAATAAAATAACACATTATATATTCACATTTATTGCTGATCATGTGACCTGTGGCCAATCAGAGTGCAGATATTGCGTCACGTGATTGACCATTAAATCACTTATTGCACACTTTTGCGTGCAATAAATAGTTATTGCACACTTTGCTCACCTCTACTAACGAAGCTGCTTCAACAACGGTGGTAGTTCACCAGATCGTCAATAAATTACTTAGAACACACTTGACAGTGCATCGTGTGTTTCAATGTAGCACTTGGGCGGTCAATAAAGGTCTCATTTACATAACGCACTCGCCTTCGGCTCGTGCATTATGTAAACTCGACCTTTATTGACCCGCCCTCGTGCTACATTAAAACACGTAATCACGGTAAAGTGTGTTCTAACTATTACATAATTATACAGGTATAGTGTTATCTGATACATTAACACATTTATAATAATTTAATCAATTGTAATACCAAATGACATAAAATCTGTTTAGATCAGCTTCTTATAGAAATTTGTGAAAATTAACCATTGATTTTATTAAAGTAACCATCAACTCAAATTAATTATGATGAGGTTTGTGTTGTATAAACAAACACAAAAATTATTATAATGTGCACCTTATAAAATTATGAGCATTTGTATATATGTACAAGTGTATGCATAGTATTTCTAAAGTACAATCTACTATATAATATCTCATAAATTAAGGCTCTAAATATTTCTGTACTGCTACTTACTGCAATAAACAGTTTACTATCCACATTTCAATATTCTGTTAACATTCACTTAATTAACAAGTGTAACACAAACTGATATGAATTTAGTCAACCTCACCCTCAACTGCAGAGGTGAGGAATACAACATTAGGGTTGAAATTTACAAAGCAGTTAGCTATATAGTTCATAAGAGCTCATGTTTCAAACTATCTGCTTTTATTATTTTCCATTTTCTAGTTAACAGTTTGTTCAAAAATTCTGTTTTATTTCTTCAATCATAATTTAAATATAATGTTGATCCAAATGCTCTTACGAAACAAGTAACTCAATAATAAAAGAGAGGATGTATTAACCAATAAATACAATATATAATATCTAAACTATATTCGTACATAGTATCAAACATTAATAAAAGTATGTATGGATCAAAATGTTTTAAATATTAATGATTATTTTTAGGAGATATGATGAAAACATTAAGAACACATAATTTGTCATAAACTATATAAGATTTCAAATATAAAATAATATTGATACATTGGTAACAATGACTTTCAATTCTCTAAAGAGAAGTCAGGAATATCCATCCTCTTAAATTTTTATGTAGAAGGTGAGATGTGTTTGTATATTTAGTAAATGGAATATGTGTTAAAATATATTTGTCATTCATATTCATTATTGAGTTATAGTATAATCATGTATTAACTTTATAACATTAAACTATACACTATAGTACATATAAAGTCATCACATACTAATGAGTTATGAGATGCTTAGTTACAGTACATGTATAGCCTCTTCTAAGAAGATAAAAGTTTCATAACATTCCCAATAAAGAACTATAATGTTAGCCATTCCCAGTATTGAGATAAGTAATAACATACAATAATTTATTGACCAATGGGATGGGTTAATGATAGTATGATACTATACTGCATATGTGACATATATTTCCCTTAAGGTGTCTGTTGACATAGTCTATAACACATTATAATTATTACCATATCAGGTTATTAAAGTCTATGCATTCTCATAATCAATTACACTATAATGAATGTATATAAGTATACATAAATATAATATTCTGTAGTATTGTTTGTACGAATATAATGTGAAAAACTTATCAACTATTATTCTATCAATTCATGTTATGGCATATATCTCCTGTGATACATCAAAGGTTACCATGGTGATCACCCATGCATTGTGGTATATGTATAGGATATAGCTCTGGTTGGAGGTAGTTATGGACATATAACACCCACAAGATAATTGGTTGAGGGTGTACCCCGAGATTAATTATCTCAACAGTTCATAACCACCTCCAAACAGGGCTATATATATGTACATGTATTTTATACATAATAACACAAAAGTATGCACATTTGACATCACTGTTGTCAAGTAGAAACCATAAAAATATATTTTCTTTGCTAATACACATTTGATTAACAACCACTTAAATTAACTACTGACTATACTATATATAACACAGGTGCTTCCACCATATAAACAGTCATCTTGTTTATTAGTGCATGGATTGTGCTTTATTAACTAGTGACTATACTATGATAATACAGGTGCTTCCACCATATAAACAGTCATCTTGTTTATTAGTGCATGGATTGTGTTATTTATAGTAGTGAAATTTACATGGAGAAAATGCCATAGTGCAAACTGATATTGTACATTTTGTCAGTCAAGACTCTTCTGTGTCAAATGAAACTCAGTACAAGATAAAGTCTATAATATGCAATTCCATTTGGTTCTGCCTTACATTTATTAAGGACTTCTCATCTTTTTTGTTTCACAGCCTGGTTCATTCCACAGAAATTATATTAATTCTTGTACTGAATTATGCATGTGATCAAAACTATTCAACATCTCACTGAGCATTCAGCTAACTCACAAAGATTTGGCAAGAAGAAGTGTAAAGTGTTTCATCACAGGAAACTATTACCATTATAATAAGTCAACAACAATGATATGATATAATCTGACGGTAGCTTTTCAGTCTTAATAAGAGAAGTACACATACGTATTTGTGTAATAACTAAATGAGTAAATACAGTAGCTTATGAGTGCCGCTCATTAGCTCTTGGTAAAGACCTTCATATTAATAGGGGGAGAGTTTACCACACTTACTTTATAGTACTTTTATTCCAAAAAAAATTAAAGTTATAAAAAGAGCTATTCGGCAAAAAGAATAAAATCCTTTTTAAAATAATATTTTTTGTAGACTTCTGGTTCCTCCAAGTATTCTTGCTCTTCTCTAGCAATGTTACATTGTTCACATTCAACTAGTACTTTTAGAATTGTCTCCCACGTTACTTCTGATGCCTAGAGCAATGCTATGTCATTTTTGAAGTACTGTTTCCAGCTTCCAATCATTATCCAGGTTGGAAGTTTGTAAACCTTGACGAACATTAAGTGAAACATCTAGAGCAATGCCTAGGTCATTCCATGATGCTGATACAGCCGGCCCTCATCAAACGAAACCACTGGAGATTTCTTCAGTAAATTTCGATATCTTGTGTTTCCAGAACCTATACAAGTACATGAAATTGGTGATCATGATTATAACTTTATTATTGTAATCACATAGTTTACTTTCTTCAAAATTTACTTTAATCTCATCAGCTATAGTCACCACATATTAAATGAATAAAATGCAATTACAATCTCTTTTTTTGCATATTTACACTTTCAAACATGAAAAGTTTCAAAATGTATTTCAAGGGGGAAATATTTCCGTCATACACGAACAATGAACTCACTATATGTTTCTTAATTGCCACCAGTATGAGACGTGAACTGCTGTACAGATATATCTATGATTATAAAAAGTATAAATGTATAATTCAACTATATGAAGAGGACTATAATAATGAATTGTACCTGGTTGCTGTGCAGTATTCTCTTCTCTCTGTCTATGATATTACTGTTTGGTGATCTGGATCAATAAATGAACTAGTCATCACATCACATACATACATGTGCACAACACAAAATATAATTCAGAAAAGAGTAGACATGCTACAAAGAGCTCTTCTGGAATAATATTATAATTATAATAGTAATTAATGCATGAATTACACACAAGTGTATCCAACATAAATAATTTTGTTTATGAATAGTTTGTAGAATAACTTTTCTGAGGTAGGTGCATGTAGTTCATGTTTATATGTCCATACATTGTATGCAACAAACTATTGAAAAGTATATTATAGACAACAAACAAAATTGAACTAATCATTTCCATGTATCCGCTATACTCATGATAAGCCATATAGCATACCAATGCCACACCTACAATGTTGCCCATATACGTTTATGAAAGATAGATCAGTTCTGAGTGTTTAACAAAGAGTAGAAACCACGATCAGCCAGTACCACCTACGTTTTGGAGGTTGGTGTTGGCTGTCTTAAACAAGGGTGTAGACAACGTTTGCAAAGTGGAGGGTTGGCTCAGTATACCAAGCTTCATGAAATTATGCTTATTCCTAGATGCACAAGTACAAATGAATTTATGTTTACAGTATGTGTAATACATGCACCTACAGGGAAAGCTGAAAAATAACTATGACATAAAAACAGAATTGAAACAAGAATAGTAAAAAAAAAAATCATTAAAAAAATGAGATAGCATGTAGGGATATCAAAACTAAAAAAGCACAGAATTAAAATGATACCAGCTTAGCAACATCTAACTACTTCCATATAACAACCCTATACAAAGTACAGCTTCGTTTTCATTGCTTTTACTATATCTATACTTATGTAGGGTTGTTATGTGGAAGTGGTTAGTTTAATTTTGTTGCTAAGCTGGAATCATCTCAATCTTTTTTCTTTGCTTTTTCAGTTTTGATATTCCTAGGCCCTACCTATGTACATGCTCTCTCATTTAATAACATACTTATGTAATATAATGCTCTATTGATGAAATGCAATCTCTGATGCTCTCTTGTTTGATGCAAGCATGAGTAGCTAAGATCAACGTCACAGGATATGATTACATTGTGTTGAATATTATATGAAGTGTTGATACTATGTTTAAATATGTGAATGTCAAATAGAAATGAATATCATTGATCTATTTAATAGTGAAATAGGCCGGGAGTGAGTTGTCTTGTACACATAGGGGTTCATACACAGTGAGGGAAGGCCTGAGGAAGGATACCCCCACACCACCCAGGAGCAGTGCAATTCACATCATCCATTCTATCCTCTCTCTAACAAAAATTCCTGAATGCAACTCTGACATAGACTAGATCAGTTTTCATAGAAAAGCAACTGGTTGATAATGTATTGTTCCATTAATTGAAGCTAACAAAGCCATGATAACAATGATCATGATAAAGAGTGGAAGTGTAAGGTTGTCTTAGGTTGATGCAGCTGGAATTTGACTCAAGTGTACTTTTCTTATCATAAAAGTGTTTATCTTGTAGAGAGACATGTGGAAGTGCAACTAGATATGTATATACTACATATGGACCAAACAATGTGCACCATTGGGAATACATCTTGAGCCAATTAACAAACAGTTAATGTTGTTAGTGACAATATCATAATTAACTGCGCCACTGGCCCAAAGAGAGATCTATACAGTCCCAAATAAGAAGCTTTTTGGACCACTGGTGCACCATATGAGCTTATCAAAAACACGGGCATGGACATAGAGATCTACAAGTTTATAAATGACCATACTGCATAATCATTACAATCTTTTTGCATTTTAGCAGTGAATGTACAAAAAACTAATTAAGTACTAGAGATGATGTGAAAAGAGCAGCAGCTCATTAATATTCATGCAGCCCCATACTTCCAAACTGCATTATTACAGTCCATGCTAGTATGTGGATCTACAAGTGGTGTCGAATATTAATGACGTGACATTATTTCTGTTTGATCCAATACTAGTTTATAGATAGGTAATATTACTAGATGTTATATTACACATAATTAATTGTATTACCAAACAAACCTATGTGAGATATACTGTGTATTCCATAACTATGAAGAGTATCCAAATCATCATCTTTTCTCATAGACAGGATAAAAGCATTGGGTTCATGAGTTCCTACAACAGGAGAATTCTTTCTCAAGGAGAGTAAGGGAGAGCAGTTGTGTAAAGAACTGAGATTCATCTTCAAAAGATTTCAGCCACACCCATACCACGCCCAAAGCATGTTTCAAAATACGGAATTCCGTATATTTAGATCCACATGCCACGTGGTCATGGTAGGGAGAAAATGTGGCTTCAGGACCTACTTCTCGAGGAAAAAGGAGGAGAAATGAAGAGAAAAACAGTGCAGGCGATGCTACAAAAGAAGTAGAAGAGCAAGAAGAGAACAATTGGGAAAGGTAAAGAAAGTCCTTTTAAATATAATTTTTGTATACCTTCATATATTGCCTTCATACTGTTTTTGTCTATAAGGCATATATATATATGCTGAAACCCACAAATACGGTATAGTTATCCTCTGGTATCCACATGTATAATATCATCCACTTGTACTGTGTTTGTGTACAGAGTGTTGCTGTAGTATTAAATATTAATTTTGCTCTCTAGCAACTCTTAAACCAGGTGAGATGTCTTCTTCATTAGATATGAAAGGAGGAGTTGGTAAACTCAAAGAATCTGTTGATAAAGATGATGTTGAGACTGACTTCAGTAGAAAAGGAGAAGCAAAGATAACATATACATGTACTTGTTCATGTACATATACATGTACACATCACCATGGCAACAGATGAACTAGTAAAGGTATGTTCAATTGAACTTAATACTAAATATATTGTATTATTATTATTATTTATATTTTTAAAGGATGAGAATCCGTTAAAAAATTATACAGCTGGTGATGTTGTTAAAGCAAGAATTTTAGAATTTAGAAAATATTCATCACCAGAGTGAGTGAAATAATGAAGTACTAACGTATACATGTATAATGGAGGAATACTGGTTATATAATGTACATGTAAAATGGAGTACTGGTTATACATGTACATTGTGTACTTTACATGTACTGGTTATACAATGTACATGTACTTTACATGTACAATGGAATATTGGTTATACATGTACATGTACTTTACATATACTTATCTACAGGTCATCTGTTAAACCTCGGACAGCAACACTAGAATTAACAACTAAACCAAGGTAAGATATACTGACCTGATTGGGTGTACTAGTAATTGTATGTAGACATGTATTACCGTAGATCGGTAAATTTTCGTCCTAAAAAGATTTTCGTCGACCACCTTCAACGACGAAAATTAAACAAGCGAAATATTTTCTTCAACGAATAATTAGAGTAAGTTTATTCCACGTGTACGTACGTGTCAGCGAGTAGTGTCCAGTGCTAGCTACTGTTTGAGAAGATGGCTCTACTACGATATATGAAGCCTGTTGATTGTCTTCCAGATCCCAAGGGACCACTCACATCTTCTATATCTGCCCAGGGGATTGCTGGAGCAAACAAAGAAGTGCAGAAGGCAATGGGTCAGAGCAAAAAGACTGGGAAGAAACAACTGCATCCCAAAGCTCACTGTATATGTGATACCCTCTGACACAGGACTCCTTCTGAAACGTCTCCATACTCTTTTGACCAGTAACGTGAAACGTTGGAAGAAAAATTGAAATATTTACGCATAATTACAATTACGTTTACGTACGTATGTAAAATTTCGCAATACACTAATTTTCGTCAAGTGATCATAGCGACGAAAATAAAACCATGTGAAAATTTAACCGGCGTAAAATTTTACCAGTGAAAATTTCCCAATCTACGGTAGTTGAACGTTGGATATAATGACTTCCTATTTAGTATACTGTAGTCTGTTCATACTCACGATGTCCTCAATATTATGAGTTTATATGTACTATAGTGTATACATGTACATGTAGTTTAATGTCATATGGTTAATACATGATTATACTGTAACTCAATAAAGAAGCAATGGATTGAAACTTGACATAAACAAAAGGGAATGGGAAGGACTATTATATGAAAATGGTGCTGGTAAAAAATTGTTGGACATTCCAAACTAAAGCTATGAATATTTTTCTGAGGTCATGGTGAACGTGAATGACCTTTAATAGTAAGTATTGTATCACTAACCTTACAGTAATATAATTATCAGTAATACATTACTAACATCTAATGACTGTGTGTGTTAGTGAGATAAAATCCTCATGGAATACCTTGTTCTGTTAGAGTAGAATGGGGTGCAGTATTCGAGTGTATACAGAATGATAGACAATTGATCCACAGCATCTTTGTAATAATTGTAGTCTAGGTATCTGTAATCCATTTTCGTCCTACCCAACAACTGAATATGCTGAATCTTCTCCTTGGAATACACTGTTGAACAGACTATAGAATAGGGCTGGGAAAAAGGTTCGAATATTGGAACCTTCGTTCGTTTACTGCGCATTCGAAGCTAAATTTCTCCCTTCGAAGCTTCGCTGCCACGCCCACTTCAATGTTTGCACATGTGCACTTTGCAATCTAAACGTGTGGTTAAAATTGTGGGTGTGTCCAAGAAAGTTTAGGCCGAGTTGTTGGCTGTTTCTGCCCAAATTTTCATTCAAGCGATGCTAAATCCAAGTAGAAATAGTTATAGGAACAAGACTAGTACTTGCAATAATCCAGTTTTGGAGGCATTATATTGCCAAACAAGGTAAGAGCAACATTGATAATAACACGTGCGAACCTTCGAAGGTTCGTTCATTTTTGCTGACGAAGCTTCAAAGGTTGTTTTTCTACCTTCGTCCCAGCCCTACTATAGAACAGAGGTGTGTTCCGAGTGCTTAGAGAATGATAGAGTTCACTTCTTTTTCAAGTTCACTAACTTCTAACTGGCTAATACATAAACTATCTCAGCTTATATACTCACAAAGAAATGAATAATGGAGACATACATGTAGTGTTGTGTGATACAATATATAATAAACAAACAATAGGTTTATTATGATTATACAATACAATACCGATACAATACCATTATCTGATACAATAAAGAGACATAATTATACAATAATATACAATGTATAATACAATAGATAATAAATAAACAATAGGTTTATTATGATTATACAATACAATACCGATACAATATCATTATCTGATACAATAAAGAGACATAATTATACAATAATATACAATGTATAATACAATAGATAATAAATAAACAATAGGATTATTATATGTACATGTAATACAATAATGATACAATAGAGATAATAGAGAAAGACTAGATACATAATTATATGTACATGTAATACAATAGAGATAATAGAGAAAGACTAGATACATAATTATATGTACATGTAATACAATAATGATACAATGGAGATAATAGAGAAAGACTAGATACATAATTATATGTACATGTAGTACAATAATGATACAATGGAGATAATAGAGAAAGACTAGATACATAATTATATGTAATACAATATATAATAAATAAACAATAGGATTACATGTAATACAATAATGATACAATAGAGATAATAGAGAAAGACTAGATACATAATTATATGTAATACAATATATAATAATAGATGTCAGTGTTGTATAACAATCGAGTTTGTATAAAGGCATTGTAGATGGTTTGTTACATACTCAATGTCGTCTGTAGTATTTGTAAAATGACATGTACAGTATACAGTAGCCCTCAAAAAAAAGTTCCCGTACCGTAGATGTAGTACGTACGTGCTACGTTACTTACCGTATTACGCTATTACTACTTACGTGTAGATGGCTACGCACTTATTGCGCAGTGTAACGTACATAATTATGTAAAATTATAATTGCCACACCTTAGTGACACGTGCCTAGGCCTAACGTCTGCGGTTTATTTCGTTTCTTTAGCGTTTCTGTTAGGTCTGTCTTCTTCGTTTATTTCTCTTTCTGCATCTACTTTCTATCTTCGTTCTTAAGTTCTTTTCAGAACTACTCAATGTGTTACGATCGTTTATGTCAAGCAGCAGATTCTCTTCTACCACTGTAAAGGTTTTAGAGTGCCTACTATTGCCAAGAAACTTCAAGAAGAAGGCTAGCAGACGAGGAATACACAAATTTATAACTCTACAGTTCATCTGGAAGGATTTGTAGACGACATGGCTCTGGATGGCCGTCAAAAATAACGGCAGAAATCAGAAGTATAGTTGACTTACAGATGACTACTACAGTTTCAAACACTCGTCTTGCTGCTTTCCTGCAGCTAACGAAGCATGTTTCTGGTATCAATGGCTTTCTTAGAAGGTCGTCTGTATGACTAAGTGAGTTAAAAGTCATGGTTGCTCAAAATTCAGAAGTTATACAGACTAGACAAAAAGTGGGCGTTGCCCGTCGACTACTATACTTACAAACGTTCGCCTTTCTCTCTTTCTGCTGATAGAAAAGTATAAATTTTACATAAATGGTTTTTTTTAAAAGACTCTTCTTTCCACAAAGCAAGTTAGAATGTTGAGTCTTATACATGTAAAATATGAGAGTTATAGTGTTGAAAATTTATATAGACGAAAACTCAATTATAGTCGGTAAAGGGTTAATTAATCACTCTTTAATTATTATTTGTAATGGGGGCGTATACGTACCGTAACGTATACAAACTACGTACGTATCGTAGCGTACTCACAGCGTAATACGCAAGTTGTACGTGCGTAGTACGTTTACGGTACGGGAACTTTTTATTGAGGGCTACTGTATATACTGTGTATATGTGCAACTACATGTATGTTTGTTTTGTATTCTAAAACCTTCTTGATGATGATGTGTTACTAAATGAAGAAAAGATCCATTGTTTGGCCTCAAAAAAAAAGTATTTTTCCTGAAAATAGCACATTTTCAAACCCAAATCATGTAATATAATATAATATTATTTATTATTATAATGTTATTATTTACTCTTCATTACAGCTAGCTGAACAACTATATCAAACTATGACAAAGAAATTCAGTAATGAAGTACAAGTATGGATAAGATATGGTATGTTTCAAATGCAACATGGAAGATTAGAAGCTGCTAGAAACTTGATGAAAAGAAGTTTAAAAAGCTTATCAAAACAACAACGTAAGTATGACATGTGTTTGACATGTGTATTACATGTACATGTATGAGTGATACTTTGGGTTTCTAACTGTACGAGTTCATAGCTGGTAGATACATGTATGTACAGTGGAGTGCATTAACCCTTTACCAACTATAATTGAAATAAGCATTTGCATTACTAATCGAAATTTAATTAAGAAAGTTTGTGTGGGCGGAGCACTTAATATTTATATAATTTTTTCAACACTATAACTCTCATATTTTATAAGACTCAACATTCTAACTTACTTCGTGGAAAGAAGAGTCTTTAACCAACCCATTGATGTAAAATTTATACTTCGCTATCAGCAGGAAGAGAGAAAGGCGAACGTTTGTAAGTATAGTGATCGACGGGCAACGCCCACTTTTTGTCTAGTCTGTATAACGCCTAAATGTTAAGCAACCATGACTTTTAACTCACTTAGTTATACAGAAGATCTTCCAAGAAAGCCATTGATACCACAAACATGCTTCGTTAGCTGCAAGACGAGTGTTTGAAACTGTAGTAGTCAACGGCGACGGTCATACTTAGCGTCTTTATCACTTTTGTTTGGCCTGGAATTTGACGTTTTACCTTATTTAAACTAACTAAATGTCTTCTTAGTGTAAATATTTAACTTTGTTTATTAATGCATTATTCAAAAATTGCATATTTGCAACCTTCGTCGGTAAATGGTTAAAACAAATTCCAGGGGACGGGTTTTACTAACAGTAATAACTAATGAATATCATTAATCATTACATCATCATATTGACATCATATTAATCACTAACTACAAGCATTGCTACCGACTACTGCAATTTCAACACCTTACTGCTTCCTTGCAACTAATGAAGCATGATATGATGTGTATGGCTTTTTTAGATGATCTTCTGTCTACTCAAGTGAGTTAAGTCACTGCTGTTTGATATATAGGCTAATAAGGAGGTGGGCGTTGCTCGTGGGACTATTATACTTCAACCTGCTCTCTTCTTGCTGATAGCAAAGGATAAATTTGACAGTAAAGTAAGTTGGAATCTTAAGTCTTATAAAATATGAGAGTTATAAAGGCAATTTTAAAAGAAACGAAAAGATGTACTAATCTCATTTCAAGGGAATTAATTTTAATATTGTGTAAACAGAAATTCGTTTAATCAGTGTTCATGCTAAAAGAATTCGAATGTATTATTCATAAGGTAGTCCAGTAGGGACTGGATATATGTAAGTGTTTGTATTAACATGATTCCACTGTAGGTACTTGTATAGGTGGGTATGTTTGTGACAAACAGTATTGATGTGAATAATAGGATCATACACTTCATTATTATTACTATTTTGATAATATAGATGTTACCATCATTTCAAAGTTTGCCCAATTTGAATTCAAATATGGAGATATAGAACGTGGTCGTACAATGTTTGATAGTCTATTATCATCTTATCCTCGTCGTGTTGACTTATGGTGTGTATATCTTGATATGATGATACAGACTAATGATATTACTACAGTTAGGTTAGTACAAATGAACTACTACTATACAATACATGTACAATACCTGACTTTATTAAGTTTATGATGGAACCTATACTTTTAATAAGTCAACTGTACTTCTAAGTAGTACTATAGTACTACTTTGTACTGTAATCATAGTAATGTGTGAATTGTATGTGGTGTAATACTGTGTAGTACATTCAAAGTACAGTGTACTTCACTCATAAAGTACACTATAGTCAATGTAAGTACAGTGATAGTATGTAAACTAATGTTAGGTACTGTACATATAATCATGTATGTACATTTTTGGGTTTGCAGAGAAATTCCATCAATTATTGTTTTCCATAGTGATAATGTTATATAAGGAAACATGTCATTTGGGAGGTGTGGCTCAACAAACATGTACATGTGATCAGAGTTCGAATTTAACTTTCTAATCCACTTGTCCATAGGGCAAGTAGGCAAAAAAATCGCTTGTCCCAGACAATTTATCAATATTCATGAGGGGTGTGTCTAAATTAATTACTATAACCAAGGGACGTGTAATGTCTGCTGCATCCTTATTAGATCGACAAATGGTATAGAACATTACATCACCATACCGTAGCCATTGAAACTTTTAAACCATGTGGTCTGAAAAATACGTGCTTTTTGTGTGTGATCCACAAGAATCTGACTGTTCACTGTGATCAGAATCATCTTTATTACCATACCTAAACAGACTCACCTCGCAGTAACAGCTGATACAGTAACCACGTGTATGTAAACAAAGGTGTGGCTACACCCACAATCATTGCAATGAATATAATTAAGTTTAGTTGCTTGTCCGAGGGACAATTTGAATCATTTTTCACTTGTCAGGACAAGTGGACAAGTGCTAAATTCAAACCCTGCATGTGATAGTATAGTAGCTTAGAGCTAGTGCATAGTAAGTGACAGACATGTCATTTGGGAGGTGTGGCTCAACAAACATGTACATGTGATAGTATAGTAGCTAAGAGCTAGTGCATAGTAAGTGACAGACATGTCATTTGGGAGGTGTGGCTCAACAAACATGTACATGTGATAGTATAGTAGCTTAGAGCTAGTGAATAGTAAGTGACAGACATGTCATTTGGGAGGTGTGGCTCAACAACCATGTACATGTGATAGTATAGTAGCTTAGAGCTAGTGAATAGTAAGTGACAGACATGTCATTTGGGAGGTGTGGCTCAACAACCATGTACATGTGATAGTGTAGTAGCTTAGAGCTAGTGCATAGTAAGTGACAGACATGTCATTTGGGAGGTGTGGCTCAACAACCATGTACATGTGATAGTGTAGTAGCTTAGAGCTAGTGCATAGTAAGTGACAGACATGTCATTTGGGAGGTGTGGCTCAACAAACATGTACATGTGATAGTGTAGTAGCTTAGAGCTAGTGCATAGTAAGTGACAGACATGTCATTTGGGAGGTGTGGCTCAACAAACATGTACATGTGATAGTATAGTAGCTTAGAGCTAGTGCATAGTAAGTGACAGACATGTCATTTGGGAGGTGTGGCTCAACAACCATGTACATGTGATAGTGTAGTAGCTTAGAGCTAGTGCATAGTAAGTGACAGACATGTCATTTGGGAGGTGTGGCTCAACAAACATGTACATGTGATAGTGTAGTAGCTTAGAGCTAGTGCATAGTAAGTGACAGACATGTCATTTGGGAGGTGTGGCTCAACAACCATGTACATGTGATAGTATAGTAGCTTAGAGCTAGTGCATAGTAAGTGACAGACATGTCATTTGGGAGGTGTGGCTCAACAAACATGTACACGTGATAGTATAGTAGCTTAGAGCTAGTGCATAGTAAGTGACAGACATGTCATTTGGGAGGTGTGGCTCAACAAACATGTACATGTGATAGTGTAGTAGCTTAGAGCTAGTGCATAGTAAGTGACAGACATGTCATTTGGGAGGTGTGGCTCAACAAACATGTACATGTGATAGTATAGTAGCTTAGAGCTAGTGCATAATAAGTGGCAAACAGAAATGTAGAAACTGCAACTAGTAGTTTGTCTTCCTGAAAACACTTATAAAGGTACATGTACAGTACCTACATGTATAAAAAGGAAGAGTTGAAAAATAACTACATTAATTAGGACTGGGAAATAGGTTTGAACCATTGTTCATTTGCTGTGTATTCATCTCCCTTTGAAGGTTCACTGCCACACCCACTGTAATGTTTGTACATGCACACTTGTGCTTTCTAAACATGTGGTTAATAATAGTGGTGGGTGATACCAGTAATATTCATTTTGATATGATACCAAGTAGTTTGGGAATCAGTATCGATTGTATTGAGTACTATACCAATACTTCATAATGTGCATAATACACATGATTACATAAACATTAAATTTTGCACAAATGTGGAAGCGCTATGAAAATGTTTCTGTGAAATGGGCGTGTCATATTAAAAATAGAGGTGTGGTGACTGGTATCGATACTTGAACATTACTCGATACCAGAAATTTCACATGTGGTATTGAAGTATCGAGTACTTTGGTATTGAATCGCTCATCACTAGTTAATAATGTGGACGTGTTCTAGTAAAGTTGAGACTATGTTGCTGGCTGCTTCTGTCCCATTTCTCAGTCCAGCGATGCTAAATCCAAACAGGAACAAGACTAGTACTTGTTATAAAGTAATAGTCCAGTTTTGGAGGCTTTCTATAGCCAATCAAGGTAAGAGCAACATTGATAAAAACACGTGTGAACCTTCAAAGCTATTCGTAACATAGCATTGAATTTAATATTGAATATTCATCCCAGTATTAATAATTATTAAGTGGTTTAGTTTCAGACATGAGAGCCAATGATGACATCACAAAGCAATTGTAGAGATATTTATCTTCATTTGTCCATTTCAAGTTGTTACATTTGGTTGACTTCTTGTGTAACAAGTCATCAAATAACCAAACATTTTAAATTCACATACAATACAAACCCTGTATTCTATAACTTATAATTTGATAATTAACTCGTGCTTTTAAAATCACTATTTATTATCAATTATTAATTTGTCTAGAGAGATATTTGAAAGAGCTATTAGTCTCAAAGTATCAGTGAAAAAGATGAAATTTCTCTTCAAACGATATCTCAAGTTTGAAGAATATCAAATGAGAGCATAAATTTAGATCGTTTTGCTGTTAATATTTCAAATTTGTTAAAATTTTATTTAAATGTAAAAATATATTGTATGTACATGTATAATTGTATATATGAGTTTATGATGAGTTGAACATGTTCTATTAACTACTAAAATGTAGTGAAGAAATTCTCTTGTGTGATAGTCTGTAAATGTTTAACATTATAAGGAAGTTCAATGCTATCCACTTGTATTATATTGTTAGTATATGTAGCCATACTGGTAATGTAGACTTTCCTCAGGATACATGAAATGATCGAATTTGAATTCAAATTTAAATATGATTTGTTTGTCTGAGTATTTATAATCATTTAATAATGATTGGTCGTATTGATCAAGTATTAATTTCCTCTCTGGTTTTGACTCGATAGCTCGTACTAAACTAATTAAACCTTCTCTTGTTATTTCGAAATGGGAATCACTTGATGATAAATGGGGATGGGGATTGTACACAATTTCATTTATGTGAGTGTTACATGATAGTAAATTACTAAGATAGAAACATATGTCATCTGTGTATTCCACATTGTTTGTTAATAGTTTCACACTCGTAATGATACGTAACTTCTGAATGCTGTGATTTTGTTTCAATGACTCGATAAGCATCACCATTGATTCAAAGGTTAAATAGCATTTAGTTATATTGAAGGATTTCAATTTACAAGAGGAAGATTGTAATGCTGAAGATAATAAACTAATAATATCATCAAGATGCATATGGGAAAGTGTTAGGAAATTTAATTGTGTCAGTAGAGGTAGTGCAACTATTGGAGATAGTCGTGTCATTATGGGAGGATCTGTTTGACTATGATGTTTCAATAATAAATGTAATAAGGATTTGCAACTCTTCAGTGCATCACACAGGAAATAAATCTCATTCATTTTAATAGTCTCATTATACTCAATATACTCAATATACTCAAAACATTGAATATAGTCAATATATTCCAAACTTTCAATAGACAGTTGTAAAAAGTTTAGATTTTGTATTTTTGAAAATGCTGATATCACTGGTATCCAAGTACTGACTTTATCAATAGTCAAAGATACTTCTGATAATTTAGAAAATGGTTGAGTTATTAACGTTGATATTTGCAAAGGTAGGAGATAATCATCTTCATCAAATGCTAAAATTACAAAATGATTTAAAGATTTAGCTTGGCTAAAACAACTGGTCAGGTTTCGCATGAAGCTTTCTTTTTCATTATCTTGAAGCTTTCTTTTTCTTGAAAATTGATTAAAGTCAACATATAAGCTTTGTAGTTTACCTCCTCCAATGGAGACTTTTGAACCTTCCTTAAGACCGAGTGTAAAAGTATTTAAACATTTGGGGTCATTAAATTCACACGCATGACTCGTTCCCCAAGTACATTCTGAATCACTACATGCAATACAATAACCTATCTCAAATTGCTCTAACATGGAATGAGTTTCGAATATATCATCACCTGTTCGTAAATGACATAATCCATTATGTAACACTTTTGCTATTAGCTGAGGTGACTGGGTTTCATAAAGCAGCTTACAGATGTTTGGATAAATTATTAACTCTTGTGACTGTTTGATATATTCTGATATGTAGTCTACAATGATATTACTACATATACCACCAATTCCTGCTAAAAATATTAGTACAGGCCAGTGCTGTATGTGTTTACCTTCAGGTGGTCTTGAGGAAATTTTGATGCTTCTCTTGTTAATGAAATCGTGAATAGGAAACAAGTGCGTTTGTTTTAGTAGGGTTGTCAAGTCATTAGCTGAACGTTGTGACCAATATATAGCAGCTAAAAATTCTTGCAAAGTTAAATGAAGAAAGCTATATGATACACATGAACCAACATCTACATATATATCTTCTGCTTGAATCATAAGCCCCATGTGTTCACTCAAAGGTAGTTCATTAAATACATATTGTTGATTCTTAATTCCTTTGGCTGCTAACTCTGCAAACATCATGAGGGTATTATACACATCTTGAGGTAGGTCATTTAAAGTTTTAAGAGTTATTCTCTTGTATATGTCATCTGGATGATCACCAAGGTAACGTATCATTAGGCTTCGAAGTAGCGACTTATAAAGCTCTGTGAGCGTTTTAGGAGCAAACTCTTCACTTCCTTCTTTCCAATATGTTTCATATACTTCAGTTATTATACGACAGTGAAGAGGAATATACATTATAGAGTAAGCAAAAGGATATGACTTGATATACATTTGGAAGTTATCACGTAGTTGAGTGTTATGACTAAATGCTGAATTAATGTATGCCTCAATATCATCTTCAGAAAATCCCACAACTTCAATATGTTGATCTGGGAGCAACTGATTCAAGCATACAGTAGCAAGTGGACGGCTTGTTATGAGAAGAGTAGCTTTGGGTAAAATATCACCTTTTAAAAGCCTACTAATGAAAGACATACCTGTACGTTGTTGATCTGACAATTCATCAAATCCATCTAGTACTAACATCACTCCATCCCCTAACTCCTGCTGTAACTGTTTGCATACTTTGTTACATGTATCAGGATCAGGATGATGAAGAACCTGCTCAAGAGATTCAGCACATCTAATGCGCTGGTTACGAAGCTGGATAAAAACTACAAGCTCCCATTTTTGAAGAAGTTTGCCTTCTTTCCACTGGCGACACAACTCCCAAGCTAGTGTTGTTTTCCCAACACCTGGCGCCCCTTCAACTAAAATAAAACGTGGCATAGTATTGTCAGGAAGTACAGCTACCTCGTGAATAGCAATGGGAGTTTTGACTTTTTTTATTTCATCAATATTGCCATGAAGTTGTAGAAGAAGGGACGGTATCGTGACTTTATGATTACAATCTGTTTTGTGAACTAATGCAAGATTGATGAACTGTTTAGCCCCCTTACTATTTCGTATAGTAGGAAATTTTTGATATGAAGGAAGTACTTTATCGTAGCATGCCTTCAAAAAGCACTTGTATTGCTGTACAGGTGATGAACTAACCATTTCATATATTGGTATTATTGTCTGTAGTAACTGTTGTTCAACATCTTTAGACCACAGACCTTGTCTTTCTAAAAATAAAAGAGAATTTGTTTGTTCAAACCTCATACATGTACATACATACATTAACGTTATATGGTATGACATTGCTTTAATCTACTGTATATGACAACACAAGCAATAGTTTGTAGTAATGACAGTATGAACCAAAGTTTTAATTCCTTTACTAGATAGATATTAGTAGTGGAAATTTATCATGTATCAGATACAAATAATAAATGGTATTAATCAATGGAAATGAAGATCTGGATGGGTTGGTGAAGGAGGAGGAGGTGGCTTAGTATATCAATTGATTTCACTTAGTCCAGCATACTAGCCACTCCTCCTTTTTGATAAGCTGACTGGTGGAAGAAGGTCTAGAAGCACTTCAGAAATTGCACTTATTTCAACCAATCAGATTTACTGTAATACTAGTCCAGTTTTAAGTAGCAATAGAACTGCAGAACATTTACAAGTAGTGATGTACTGATATTATGATAAACTGATGATTACTTTAGATATGTACTGATAACTGATACAAGTAGTGATGTACTGATATTATGATAAACTGATAATTACTTTAGATATGTACTGATAACTGGTACAAGTAGTGATGTACTGATATTATGATAAACTGATTATTACTTTAGATATGTACTGATAACTGATACAAGTAGTGATGTACTGATATTATGATAAACTGATAATTACTTTAGATATGTACTGATAACTGGTACAAGTAGTGATGTACTGATATTATGATAAACTGATTATTACTTTAGATATGTACTGATAACTGATACAAGTAGTGATGTACTGATATTATGATAAACTGATAATTACTTTAGATATGTACTGATAACTGATACCAATATTATATCTATATTCTGGTTTGTGATTATTTCAATAAAAATGAGCAATAAATTATGATTATCATAAAAGCAATTATAATCACAAGAAATGACATTATTAGTACACTTATTACAATATCAGTTACATCATTCAGTAATAATAGATACTAAAAATAATGGTCAATAATGAGTGACACTGATTACTGATCTAATTATCAGTGCGTGACTACTTATGAGCTCCACCTAAGTCACATGACTTCAGTTTTGATTAGTAGTGGAAACTGTAGAGCTCTTATATTATTAAGCATTAGGTAATTTAGTAAGGTTTCCATAACTAATTAAAATGGCCTATGGCCCAGTAAATACGATTGGTTGGAATAATTGAATCACTTCTAAATTGTTTCTCTGGCAGTCAGCTTATCACAAAAGAGGAGGGGCTAACACTAGATTTAAACCTACTACCATCTATACACTACAAATACATGTAACATGTCCAGATAATTATCCACTACCTTAGATATTTTAGTAGTCCATAAAATAATGCTGATTTAAAATATATTTTATAAGTTATATACAAAATAATTTAGTGAATCATATTGGCAGTGGATATTTATCATGTACTAAATGACAATAATATTTGTCATGTTGTTAATGTAGCATGTAGGCCCTCTTTCTTTTTGATAAGCTAACTAGTGTAGGAAGGGACTTGCATGGAGCACTTTCTCAAGTCAGAATTATTTCAACCAATAAGTTGTGGTTCTATATTTAAAGAGGTGAATGTGTTATTATTTATAGTACCAAATGGTTACATCAAGAAATTGCCAATAATGAATCATTCTCTTACCTAATTCTTCTTTAAGTGTCTTTCCATAACTAGAGATATTGTGTTGATCATAATGTATCATTAACAGGACGAATTTCAGGCAGTTTGTTGGATTAAATTCAATATTCCTTTGTATTTCCTGAAGAATCTTGCTTGCTTTATCAAATGAAGACACACCAGTAGTTGTGTGTATATCATTCCTCAATGATGTAGGAATCATTGCTTGAGCACACAGGTAAACAGCAAATCTGTTAGGATCACTTTCCATATGTTTAGTTATATTGTAAGAATGTGCTTCAAACATTCCTATAAGAACAAGAGCAAATGAATACATTACAAAAAAAAATGTTTTCAATAAAAATGCACGAAAGAAGATGTAGGAATATGAAAACACCAAAAAGGCTTGTGAACAAGTTCAGGATGGTACTAACACTGGAAATTAACAAGGACCAATACCACTTCCATATAACCCTACATAAATACAGCTTTTTGATGTTTTTACTTTAAATAGCAGTGTAGGTATTTATTGGAAGTGGTTTGTTAAGACTTACATGTATCTATATACATTTAGCAGAAATTTCAGCTCATCACTTGCGATTGAAATGTACTATGATGGGCAGCCATTTTTTCCCATGTCATCCATACATAGAGATTAAAGAGTACTACCGTACTCTCTGATAATACATTTAGGATGTCCACGATGAAATTCAGTTTGGTTCAGTATCTACGTATCTAAGATGATATATTTCTATGTATCTCATCACTAAGGAGGCATAGCTACAGCCAGTGGTGAAGATAGGCAAAGAAAATGGGCCAAAACATATAATTAATTATTCATGATGGGTGTGGTTTATTTAGCACTTGCAACCCTCCAACCCCACCCAAAATGGTAGTTTTGAAGCTGAATACTGGAAGCTGTAAATTATTTATTTTAAAATTGAAATACTGCATTACAACTTTCTAAGAGTAGGCTATAGTCTACCATGGTCCCTTGCTCTTCACACATAATAGATTAATTGTGACCTGATAACTATTAATTCATTAATAGTTAGGTTCATACAATGTATGCTAAATATTATAATTATAAACATACTAATAATTGATGTACAGGACTCTTCATTCATTGAGTATTCTACTCTAGAATCATCTGATTCAGTTGCTTGTTTGTCATTTGTCAAATTGGTCTCTTCCTCTGGAATCTCATTATCCTCAACATTCATCTCATCAATATATATTCTATTATTCATATGCATCTCAACTTCTCTGGACCATAAGCCGTTCTTCACTAAAATGAGATAGAAGATAAATGTAAAATAATAATTAATGATTTATAACTTATGAGATAGAGATACTAGTAGAATTAGTACTGGTAGTACTATATACATTATATATTAAACCCATCCCCTTCCCTCTTACACAAAGTAACTTACACAGGTAGTGTTTCATGAAGTAAATTTTAATTTCGATATACTTGTACATGTACCAGAAGTTCTCAAGCACCATGATAAACAGTGGAGCTTGTTCTATTTCAATGGTAGAAATGGAATGTTTAACTGTTTGAAGAACCCTACATTTCCAGTGGCGATAACTGTAGTTCCCTGTTTTATAAAGTCGATGTACATCATCTTTAACTTCATTTGGTATTAGTCCATGTTCAGACAATTTATCAGCCATTTTAGTAGGATCTTCAGTGAAAATTAATGATACTGTCAACAAGCTTAATAGTCCATCTTCTATAGTGAGACACAATTATAATTATTATGAACATATAATTATTAGTAATGAGTGATACCAGTAATATATATTTTGATATGATATTGAGTAGTTTGGTATTCAGTATCAATGTTATCCAGTATGATACAGATACTTGATAATGTGTGCATTATACACATGTTAACATTAGTATCAAACTTTATACTACTCTGAGCAAATGGAACATGTCCAATTGAGTGGGTGTGTCTAATTACAGTTATCTATAGCTATATTTTGTTGTTCACATTTTGATATTAGTGATGTGAGATACGTATCAATATATTGAAATATCGATATTTTCATTCAATATCATGATACAATATTGGCTTTTGGGTGTATCAGTGTGGGCAGTTTAGTAAACCTGGTTTTTCCCATTTTTCTAATTTTATACCTAAAAGCAATCATATCAAGCTAGTGTGCATAATTTTCATTGATTCCTTTTACTATTTCTTGACAAATACAACCAAACAGGATATTTATTTATAATCATTTAATTATTATTTCAAATATCATGATAATGTATCGTATCATGATATTTTCGGCTATAATACACAATACTATTTTATAGTTGTATGGCACATCACTATGTGATATTTTACTGTATGTATAGCCCGTAAATTGCTTTCAACAGGGTTGAATCTATATATATATATATATATATATATATATATATATATATATATATATACATGTATATATATATATATATATTCTTGTGTCACTTATGTGAGTGTGCGTTGCATACCAGGAGGCTCAGTCAATTAATAAGCATGGCACGTACTAGAACATGCACTCGAGCTCTACAGACCAACAGGAGAAAAAAAGCTGCTTGTAGCTTACTTAGAAACTGGAACTAGTAGGTAGCTATTCTTCCTAAGTTCTATAAGGTCCTTTAAAATCAAAATAATAACTATAATAGGCTGTTGTGTTTTAGGCATGATAAAGTCAGCCATGATTACTGAATGCTGGACGCCACAAAGCAGTCATAGGGATACTTTTTTTCACTATATATCTTGTTTGTGTCATAATCATCTTATAATTATGAATTATACTTATAAAATTAATAAAAGGCACATGTAGATGTAGATGTACATGTACATGTGTTTAATAATTATTGCAAAAGTGGTATGAACAAACCACACCTCTGGTATGTTAATTACTTTTAAGTGTGATGCCCGGGCCCAGGCTCATGTGGACCTGGGTTTAGTTACACCATGTGTAAAGACCTTTATTATTAATAATGTATTTAAAATCTTACTAATAATTGATATGCGGGTATTTTCATCCATAATGTGTTCCATAGAATTGTCTAATTCAGTCACTTCCTCTGGTATGTCAGTGTTCCTTTCATCTTCCTGATCTTCAGTATCCATTTTGATATTCATCTTCATCTCAGTTCCTCTGGTCCATAAGCACTTGTAGTTGTTCACTATAAATGAGATAAGATAGATGCTATTAATGATTGTAGCTTTTAATCCCTGACTATTACATGAAGCTGCTATTTCAAATGAATGTCATGACACACTACATGTACTCTATATCTGATTCATTATATGAAATTTGAGATTAGGAGGAGAAGCAGTAGGTTAGAAGTCCCTAGCTAGCCTCAGCTTAATCCTTTAAATAATTCTCCATTCTGAATGCTTGAGAAATATTAAAATTAATATGCATAAAAGCTCACTGTATATACTTAAATTTCCTCGTAGTATATAAAATTAAGTATGAAGTACATGTATTTGTACTTATTGTTTAGTAAAGATGGCTGCTACTTTGCATATATTGTAAGTATCACTACTTCAATATCACTAGGCTTTGACCAACGATGATCATTTAAGTGTGAGCTATCTGTTGACTTGTTTTAGCGCTGAACCCTCATGACAACAGGAACTGTGAGATATTAAAACTTAACAGTTGTAACAGACACACACACACACAGGGCTGCTGAGAGGCTGAAAGGGGCCTAGGGCGCAGCAAAAATGTTTTAGCTAATTAATTATTCATAGTAGGTGTGGTTAGTTAATTAATTGCGTGTTATTAACAATAATTGCTCATTCAGCATTACACGTGTCACTGTTTCAGGTTTATAACTATTATTATTGTTTTATCTAGTTTGTGTTTCCTATAATTGAGTAAGCTCATCTATATAATAATGGTCAAAACGTTTGGGGCTGTCACGCAATAGGCGGTCCACCACAATAATTAGTCCGTGGACCATTTGTGGTTTGTAAATTTAATGGAATAACTGGTCCCGCCCCACCACATGTAGTCCGATCCGATCTGCGCCAGCTGGTAGAAATTGTTTCAATCTCGAAGATGGATAGCGATCAGTTGGTGGATTATGTTTAAACTGAGGGTATTTATCCTGCTGGTGTTACTGTAAATCAGAAAAGATCTATAAGGAAAAAAGCAAGGAAATTTAAGATGCTCAATGGAGAGCTCTTCTACTTGAACGGGCGTAGTTGCAAGTCTAAGGTAAATGTGAATGATATGTTATATAGATATAGTAACATAAATATTTTACAGACACCAGTAGAGGTGAGATACATCAGAAATAAAGAGGAACAGCAAAGGATATTAAAAGCCTGTCATTTGGATCCTACTTGATTAATGATGAATATATATTATATCAATTGTTTCATTAGGTCAAAACTTCTGATACTTGCCAGAAAGGAAATCGGAAGATGACAATAATTATTCTAACACCTGAATTGCATCCAATACCTGTGAAGTCACCTTGGCACCATATTGGTGTTGGCATTTGCTTCTGTAATTGCAAAAGGAGACGATCCTAGTCAGTATACTTTCGATCAAAGGCAAATGAGAGATCATCTGCATCAATGCATCAGTCAGGGAACTTTTACAGAATTTCCTGTCAGGAGAGTTGGCCGTAAAATCAACAAAATCACTTATATCACAACACTTAAAATATATTGTAAGTGCCGGATGCCTGATACGGGAGGCATTAAGATGGTACAGTGCACGAAATGTATGGAGTGGTATCTTGTTGGAGTATGCGTACAAGTATCAGAAGATGTGCTTACACACAGGTGTACGCCTTGGTTATGCAAAGACTGTGTTTGACTTAATCATATAAATTATAATTACAAAATATTCATAAAATTATAGTAGTCATTTCCTATGTATGGAGTGGTATCATGTTGGAGTATGCGTACAAGTATCAGAAGATTAATTACAAAATTATAGTAGTTATGGGACCAGTTATTGCAATGGGAGACTATCTGTGGCAACATTAAAATTATAGTAGTTATGGGACCAGTTATTGCAATGGGAGACTATCTGTGGCAACATTAAAATTATAGTAGTTATGGGACCAGTTATTGCACTGGGAGACTATCTGTGGCAACATTAAAATTATAGTAGTTATGGGACCAGTTATTGCACTGGGAGACTATCTATGGCAACATTAAAATTATAGTAGTTATGGGACCAGTTATTGCAATGGGAGACTATCTGTGGCAACATTAAAATTATAGTAGTTATGGGACCAGTTATTGCACTGGGAGACTATCTGTGGCAACATTAAAATTATAGTAGTTATGGGACCAGTTATTGCAATGGGAGACTATCTGTGGCAACATTAAAATTATAGTAGTTATGGGACCAGTTATTGCACTGGGAGACTATCTGTGGCAACATTAAAATTATAGTAGTTATGGGACCAGTTATTGCACTGGGAGACTATCTATGGCAACATTAAAATTATAGTAGTTATGGGACCAGTTATTGCAATGGGAGACTATCTGTGGCAACATTAAAATTATAGTAGTTATGGGACCAGTTATTGCACTGGGAGACTATCTATGGCAACATTAACTGGTCCTGGGGGAACAGTTAACATTGCCATAACTGATCCCTAGGACCAGTTATGGGTGGGACCAATTGCCATAATTGGTCCCTAGGACTAGTTATGGGTGGGACCAGTTAAAGTGTGACAGGGCCCTAAGAAAATGTGGGGCCCCGGGCCAGTTGCCCCTGTTGCCCCCCCTCTCAGTGGCCCTGCACACACAACAAGACTACTGTAGCCCTTCATGTACACGTGTACTTATAATAGATATTACTAATAGTAATTGTACTATATTGAATAGGAATGTATAGAAGTGTTTACTATGATGATATAAAACAAAGTGAGTATGAAATCACCTCTCCCTTCAAAACTTACTTGATATGTTATTCACAATGTCTTCAGTATCAAGAAGAAGAACATTCTCATATTCCTCCAGTAACATGACAAGTTGTTGAACTGATTCTTGTGGACTG
The DNA here is from genome assembly GCA_947044365.1 of Petrosia ficiformis. NCBI lineage: Eukaryota > Metazoa > Porifera > Demospongiae > Haplosclerida > Petrosiidae > Petrosia > Petrosia ficiformis. The sequence goes on along the minus strand of OX345640.1, from coordinate 7,364,902 downwards.
GTTCTATTAGTTATTATGAATGATATGAGAACATGTAAATTCAGGAACACATGATTAGTACATCCTCTTGACTCAGAGACTTGATCCCTAACTTCATTTGATATTAGTCCATAAGTAGATAGAATATCAGCAAATAGTGTTGGATCTTCGATCAAGTAAGGTAATGACTTCATGATCAATGATAGTGGATCTTCTATAGTGAGATACACATGTATGTAATTATAATATTTAAACACACCTCCATGTATATATATACACATAGTAGCTCAGCTCATTAATTTGATAAGGTTAAAGGTCATGTGTATGTAAACACAAGTTAGTTTGGATGTAACATATAATCAAGTATCAAGATGAATGGATTACTCTTGTTTTTGTATAATGTATATTACTGTATACAGTGTATGTAGAAATATTTGACCGTAGTAAAATTAATATTGATATACAGCATGTTGTTTTTTATTTCTCTTTTAAACAAAAACTGATGACAATACTAGATAACTCTAGCCCCTTCCCCCATCCCACAATCCAGGAAGTAACCCCTCCTTCCCTCGATCCCTCTCAAGTACTACATGGATGACTCAACAACCACTTCTTGACTATACATAGTTATAATTATTGAAAATGAATAGATTCATTGTTTCTATGTTAAACATTGTTTGATAAATAGGTAGAGTAAAGAGTCAATTATTGGACACCACCCATACACAGATGTAGCAATTCGAATTACAGTTGTAAAGAGAGCGCTATAGCATCTGAGTATGGCCGGGTGGTGTCTGATAATTGACTCTTTACTCCACATGTCAAAATCAGCAAGGACAATCGCCACTTTCAACATTGATCCTTGGGTCTAAGGAGATAGGATTTAAATCTGAACAAGCCACACCTATGTGTATAATGCATGAGGTGGCGAGTATCCATGTTGATCTTATTATATTATTAATACCATCAGAGAGATCCATAGCTTCTTCAGTGATCAAAGGTTATTAGTGAACAATTTGAAGTTTGGATGCACTATAGAACTAGAGACACAAACCATTGTACAATTAAAATATATAATTATAAGTTAAGACATACATTACTGTACTACATAGACAATAATCACCTTGATCTGTTTGACTTTGGGAAATCAACAGCAACTAAAATTTGTTTGACTTTCTTTGTCAATCGACAACATCTATGGGTGTAGCTTCCGGTTATCGGCGCGGCGCATAGGCGCACCGGAAGGTGAGTCGGAGACCACGTGCAATGATGAGTGAGGTTGCTTTCCACTACATGAGTTTAGATGAACGTATTGTCAAGGTACATGTATGTATCTCCTCTACCTCGACTAGTAATTAAACTTATTTCTATTATATTTATGAACAGGCTATTGCGAAGTTAGGATGGTTATATCCAACACCAATACAAGTGAGTCTTCTCTTGGTGGCTAAAAATTATTTATTTCATGTGCTATTTTATTTTTAGGAAAAGGCTATTCCTTTAGCTATGGAAGGAAGAGATATTTTAGCAAGAGCTAAAACTGGTTCAGGAAAGACAGCTAGGTTAGTATTAGAATTCATTTTAAAGATACCATCTACTGACAAGATGGCAACCATTTTCATTCATACAAGCAGACCTTATACGTCTTGTGAGTCAATGCTGGGTCGGACCCCGTAGAATGTGGACCACACTTTGTTCAGATTTTATCCCTAATGACAAGGCCTATGGTTCAATACAATTTGAAGTTGAAGTATCCACAAAATATTTGGAGCAGGGGAGTCCCATTATTTCGAAATATTTGGACCGAGAGGGTCAATTTTTGTCATGACACGCCCTTGCCATTAGGCAGCCGTGTTGTTGGCCAATAGGCTAGTTAGCTCATATTCCTACCTATTATGTACATGTATGTATGTACATGTGTGATATTTTGTTTGTTACTAATACTGAATTAAATGTATGTTACACTCCTTTAGTTATGTAATTCCAGCTGTTCATAAAGTATTGGAAACTAAACTAGTGAGTTATAATTATATGTCCTCACTTGTATTATATATGTTTGGGTACATAAATATAGTTATTATAATGTAGTACTATCTTATATACATGTACTCTCTTACATACTGTTACATGTGTTATTATTTATCTTGTAGGTCAATGGAGATTCACAATGTGTTAGTATTATTGTATTGGTACCTACTAAAGAACTAAGCAAGCAAGTAACAAAAAATATTAAGGTATATACAGTATGTGTAAATTTATTAGTACTTGTGTACATGCATGTGAGTTGATATACTACATGTATTTGTACAGTGTACATGTATTAGTAGTACTTGTGTACATTGTAGTACTTGTACACATGTACTTGTACACATGTACACAATGTACTTGTAGAACTTGGTGCTTGTATATGCATGTACGTGTACTTGTAGTATTTGTATACATGTACATGTACATGTACTTGTAGTACATGTATACATGTATGTATACACGTAGTTTTAGTATTGGTGTGTGCATGTGTACATGTTTGTACAATTGTACATTTATTATATTATAGGATATATGTTCCTGTTGTTCTCGTGATGTATCTATAGTGGGTGTGTCTCATTCAATGAATATGACCAATCAGAGGTAATGTAATGACTACTGTACAATGTACATGTGCACACGTATTATATGCTGTAGTAGGATAATAGCACATATTGGCAGCCATTTTGCTTAGGAAGCCAATGAATTACATGTAGGTATCAGGAAGAGTAACGACAGGTAATATTCTTCCTAGATACCTGATTTGTTCTGAATAAATTATACAATATTTCAGTATAATGCTATAGTTATAACTGAGTATATATTTAATGCATTATATTACATTCATGTACATGTACATGTACTTATAGAACTGCACTATTAGAAAGACCTGATATTGTTGTTGGAACACCGAGTAGAATACTGGCACATCTACAAGCCAAGGTATTAATACATGTACATGTGTACTGTGTACATGTAGTTATGTGTACATGTACAGTGTTTCTTATTATATGTACGTGTACATGTACATGTACATGTGTACTGTGTACATGTACCTGTACATGTAGTGTTGGTTACCAAGCTCTTCCTCTCCATAGACACTTGATATTAAAGACACATTAAAACTTCTTGTAGTTGATGAAGCAGATCTGTTATTTTCTTTTGGATATGAAGAAGATATTAAATCTATTGTCAGGTATGTGTGCACATGTATACTAATATACATGTATGTACATGTACATGTATATACTAATATATGTATATGTACATGTGTATACTGTTACTAGTATGCGTGCATGTACATGTATACATGTACATGTACATGTACTGGACTCTGTAATGAATTATTAATAGTAGTACTGTTGATTGTATTACACATGTATATCTTTATGTTTCTCTTATAGTTATCTTCCTTCAGTTTATCAAGCTATTTTAATGTCAGCAACTTTATCAGAGGTACGTACATGTACATGTTCACATACAATGTATACATGTATTTACGTTTATACATGTGTGTATGATTACATGTACAGTACATGTAGCGTGTACACATACATGTACATTAATATTAGACTAATAGTACATTACTACATGTAGTCTTTTATTTACATATGTATTATTGTACATGTATGTATTATTGTATGTTGTCTAATCATATTTAGGATGTATTATCTCTGAAGAAACTAGTACTACATAATCCAGTTAGTAAACCACTGCTACATACGAGTACATGTACATGAGTACATGTACATGTTCATGAATATATGTACATGTACATGTTTATGAGCACATGTACATGTTCATGAGTATATGTACATATACATGACTGTGTACATGTGTGTTTATTATTACATGTACATGTTCAGGAGTATATGTACATATACATGACTATGTGTACATGTGTGTTTATTATTACATGTACATGTACTATTTGACATGTGCTATGATGACTGGAATAATCCCAGCTCGCTTTGAACTTTGGTATTAAACCAGAGTGTTGAAGAAAGATAGTTCCTTTTCTGTACTGAGCACAACTTGTTATAAATCACATGTACATGTGTTATAAAGATTATATTGTGTTCATGTATTGAGTTAGTGGTATTAATAACACTTGAGATGTTGTGTTAAATGATATTTCTTTATTAGGTGACTTTGAAACTAGAAGAAGGTGATCTTCCTGAACAATCAAGATTAACACAATATCACATTAAGTAATGAAATATATACATGTATGAACATGTTCATGTATACATGTACATGTAGTATATTATCAATCTATATTATCATACATTATACTATGTACTGTTTTATATACATGTACTACATGTGCATGCATACATGTACATGTACATGTATTATATTATTAATATACATGTACATGTACATTATACCATGTGCTATTGTATATGTACTATATCATATTCTGTAATGAAAAGCATGTGAATAGTTGTGTACTGTACATATGTACGTGTATATACATTATACACACGTACATTGTACATATAGAGGGAGGGGTGTGGTTACATGTATTGGTATGTAAATGTAAAGAATGTTAATCATTTCTATTGTATGATTTCATTATCTTTTTATTTCAGATGTAGTAATGATGATAAATACCTTTTAATTTATACTTTACTGAAATTAAAGTGAGTGAACTGGTACAATATATAGTACATGTACATGATGTACTGAACTTTATATTGCCTAGTATACTTGTTTAGTTTTAATACTAATTATAATATTTATCTTTCTCTTAGATTGGTTCGTGGGAAAACTTTATTATTTGTTAACGACATCAAGAAGTGTTACAAGTATGAATATATATACAGTATATACATACACAATGTACTCAAACATGTACATGTAAACATACTACAGTTTTACGATACATTTTGAAACATGGGCAAAATTGGCTCAACAGTGGTTAGTGTGTGCACCATTGGGAAGACATCTTGAGCCAGTTAATGCTGTTAGTGACAATATAATCATAATTAACTGTGCTACTGGCGTAAAGAGAGAACTGTGCAGTGCCAAATAAGAAGCTCTTTGGGTCAATGGTGTGCCATATGAGCTTATCAAAAACTCTGATACATATATGTATATATAACTAACTATAATGTACAGTACATTAGTACATGTAGTAGTTATAGAATGTGCACATATTCAGGGGTGTGGAAACATTGAGCCAACTACCGGACATTTTGACCTATTTTCATCACTCTTGTCCTGCTCCTCATATACTCTGTATATAGTGCAGTTTCAATTTACCGGACATTTAATAGATTTATCGGACAATGTCCTGCATGACTGGCTGTTTCCACACCATTGCACATATTCTATAATCCCTTAAATGAGGTTGACGGGCCTAGTTTGTGTCAGTTGCGTTGTGATAAAATTCTGAAAACCGATTGGTCAAATGCAACACAGCTGACGCAAAGATAGGATCAGATCCTATTCTTGCGTTATGTTGCATCTGATGACATTAAAAGAAGCGCATCATCTTCACAATTCAACACATTTATGCAAACCACTCTTAACTCTATTCTGGAAATTTATAAGCCACTCGGTTATCATTGTATAGGGTTACTATAATCATTTTGTCTGTCTGTCTGTCTGCATTTTGTCTGTCTGCAAACCTATGAACATTAGCACTTTGAAAATACATGTACTACCAGCAAGCATCAAATTACACAAGGACCAATAGTAACTTTGCTAAAACCTTTCTGTTTTGAAGTTATGACAATTTTTGTAACTCATGGTTGCCGTTTCACAATTTTTAGAAGACGTCTGGTAGCAAAAAAGTTTACAACTTATCTTGCTTGAAGCCTATTGACAGCTTGAAATGAAGTACATGTACAATTAAAATAGTGGCTTCTACATGTACATAGATGTGGCTCTAGGCTTTCTATCATTACCTCTAGCTCTACCCATTTCATTCCATTTACCACCATATCCACTTGATTGAAACCACAAAACTGTATTCTAATTAGGGCTTAAATGAATGTTGAAATTCATAATTCGAACATTCTACCCTTTAAATAGACGAATGTTCAGTATAATTGCTCTATGGATATACAATCACTTCATTCAATAATCTCAAAAGTTAATTAAAGTTTGAACAAAACATTTCATTTTACATAACTTATCAGAAAATATCTCATACATGTATTTTAGACACTTCAAGCAAATCAAAATTCTTGTTCAAAAAAACGAAGCCATTGTCTGGTTTTAAACAGTTGCGCAATTTTGTGACAGTTAAATCTGCAGTTGAAAAAAGCCTTTCACTTGAGGTTGAAGTAGCTGGGATGGCAAGTACATGTACTGATTTAGCAACTGCTGCTAAATGTGGAAATCTAAACTCGTTAAGTTTCCACCATTCTAAGGGGTCAGAATTTCTCGGCAAAAGTCATTCTGTGAAGTACATGTACTTTTTGCATTCATCCTCTATACCAGATTCTCCTTCATCTTTGCCTCCTCTGTCTCCTAGAAGTTCATCAAGAGCTGACTTTTTGTGACGTTTAGGAGGGGATGAAGTTATTTTAACTCCTACCCTTGTTGCCATGCCTACTACTTCAGCTTCAACACTCCCCCTTTGATTGTCGTTCAAAAACTTTTAAATCCCGGACCAAGAGCTGTGGAGAGTACAGATAACTGCTTTACATTAATCTCTTGTAGTGACCACCTCCTTTTCAGTGCTGAAGCAACAGTACATTATCTCAGAAATAGCAGAGGAATCGTCTTCAACTGGTGTAAGCTGATTTACCCACCCGTGAATGACTGGAAAAACAGATGAAAGAGAACACTTGTACTCACCACTTATGAAGACAGTCGCTATTTCAAGAGGATGGAGAGCTTTCACTAGCCCCTCTAATAACATCCAATCACTTGTTGACAAATCCAAAGATCGATACTGCCTTTTTGTCACACTTTCGTCACCTAACACAGCTGTTACAGGCCATCGATTATCAAGTAAGCATTGAGCCATGTAGAAAGTACTATTCCACCTAGTTGGACAGTCTTGTTGAAGTCGTTGAGGCTTGATGCTCATTGCTTCCTGGCATTTGTGCAATTCGAAAGTGGCTAGGGGACTATGTTTGAAATGGCCTACTAATTTCTTAGCAGCTGCAATAGTTTTGGCTATACGCTTTAACTCCAGTCCTTCATTGACGCAAAGCTGAAGGCGATGTGCTGCACAACTTAAGCTTTCGGCGCCACAGTCTTCTTCTAAGATTTGACCTGTCAGTTCCATGTTTGAGGCTTGGTCGTGTACTATACCTTTCACACATTCCATACTAAACTCATACTCACTTATACCCTCGTGTAGCTTTTCAACTATGTTTAGGGCAGTGTGATTTCCAGGAAATGGATACGTTCCCAGTACACATGATGTCATCAGCCAATCACTAGTAATGAAGTGCCCCACAACTGAGATATTAGACTAGTTAGCACTACTTGTCCATATATCTGTAGTTATGCTAAGGCTTCCAACCTGCTTCAATCTATCCTTCAATCGTTCCTTGGCAGCTGCATACTTTTTCTTCACCAGTTCTGAAACATGAGTTGATGATGGGACTTTGTATCCGGGTTCAACGCACTTCATTAAATTCTTGAACCCTTCCCCTTCCACAACAGCAGCTGGTCGAAGGTCACACACAACAAAATCGACAATATGGCAAGTTATTTCTCTTGCTCAGACGGTCGAGCACTTTGACTTTGGCATAAATGGTGCAATAGTTGATTGTTGACTTACAATAGCTGGTTGGAACTCTTTTGAATGACAACGAACAAGATGGTCTCTACGATTACTCGTCCCTCCATGATACGCATAGTCTTTACCACACAAGCGGCAAGCTACATGTACATGTACCTTTCGTTCATCTTTCTTAGTGAAGAAACCCCAAACGTTAGACTTTGGGCGATTGTTTCCAAGTGATCATGAGTTGACCAGCACACTATCATCGCTGTCACTAGTAAACGAAGTGGAGCTTGAGCTAGAACATTCCATCGCCATTTTTTTTTCCACACGTGGTGCTAGTTATAATTAATTATTAAATTAATTAAACATTCGAATGTTGATTTTTGTTATTCAAACATTCTTCATTCGAGAGAATGTTCGAATTTTTCATGATTCGTTTAGGCCCTAATTCTAATCAAGTCTTGATTTTAACACTGCACTTCTAATACATGTACATGTATATCTGTCAGGGACTGGGTCCAGACTCATTGGTACATTGTATCTGGTTGGCATTTCTTTGAACAGGCAATCATTAACTTATATCCTTGTTTCTCACACTGGTATGGATCTAACCAAATTGCTATAGCAGCTGCTCATGAACAAATACACTAGTTTAACTGTTATCATTGCTATCACTGCATTCAAATCTTGCTACGTATACATGTACCCAAATAAGGTGGGATCGTCTTCCACTCAGGCATGAGCTATTTTATTTTGTCAAAAATTAGTTTGGAGGAAAAGCTATCATGCATTCTCTGTATTCTTCATCAATGAGCCATCTGTGAAGAAACCATTGTTTGCAGTCAGCTAGTGGTTATGCAGCCTATTTACGCTGGTGTTGTATGGACGAAACACTGTTATCAGTGTCCTGGTGTACTACTAGTATGTATGTAGGTATGTATGTACATGTATATATGTGTGTGTGTGTACGGAAATTCTGGCAACTGAATAATTGGAAAAGTAATTATTTTTGAAGTGTGATGTTGATTCTAAATCAACACAATAATTATAAATAAATTTTGCTGGAGGGTACTGGTGGTATGGTGGTGGAATAAATGGTAACTAGCAAAAAAATATTGATATATATAACCATTATGGGAACATACATGTAATTATACGTAAATCATGTGCTTTGTTGCAAGATGTCTGTTTGTCTTGTGGGTCATTTCAAGTGTTTTATGTGTCATCTCTAGCCTTCCATACTCATTGGGAGAAACAGAAAAGCACTTACCAGCAGTGATGTCTTGTGTCTCATATTCATCTCCCAATCGTTTGTAGTAATATTATATGAAAATGAATAGTATTCCGTCAAGTATTTTACTGTACTGCACATTAGTACATGTACTGGAATATCATCTGTAATCTTCTTCATAATTTCTAATGAGCTCTAATTGTCAGTGATTGTTATAATAAATGCATGTTCTTATGTTGACGTAAGTAAGCTTAGGTATTCTTCTGATATTAGGACACAATGTATGCATTCCCATATGGAAATATGAAGTGTAATGACTAATGATCATAATGAGCCAATCAAAGTCTACTATCAAGTACTTTAAATGGGAAAGAAGTACACGTGTGTTTTAGTAATAAATAGCCTTTGAAGCCAACTCCTCAAACACAATGGTACCAATTAGAACCCATGCAATTCCTGAAGTATTTTACTACAATGTACTTCACAGTACATGTAGTATGGAATATCATCTGTAATTTTCTTCCCTAAATTCCCATTCTAATGAGATCTTTTGCTAGCAGACTTTAAATGATGTACATGTACATGTAATAAGCATATTTTCTTAAATTGGTGTAAGCATTTTAATTATTAGCAAGTGTCTCATCAATAATGTGACAAACCGAGTATATCCATGTGGCAGCAAGTATTATTTCAAAGAAATAGTTCTTTCTCCAGATTCGTATCTTGCAATCGGTTTCCTTTCGCAACTTCTCCTACTGATGAAAGTATACATTCAACTGATACAGTGTTGGTAGAATATCGCAGGCTACTGTAGATAAAGAGAGATAGTCATTCTCTTTTTTCAACCGATAATCAAGTGGATCCAATTTAAGTACTTCTCTAGGCACATTTAATTTCATGTAATCCTTTATTTCTTGTTCACCTTTGAAAGGCGATTTTCAGCTATGTGCAGTAACACCCAGATATGAAGAAGTCATCCCTGACTTAGCTCAAACGTCAGTACAAATAGAGATGACATTAGCACCCTACATACTTCTTTGTGCTAAGCCTATCATACAGACTTGATATGGAAATCAAGTTTGTTTCTATGTAGTGCTTTGTACCGTGGATCTAGTTCAAAGAGGAGTTCACGAAACTCCACATTGTCAACTAAGCTTAACAAATACTACCACCTACAAATACAGCTAAACGATGAGTAATGTTCTCATACCTCTTACTTTTACGGTCATAACTATTGTTCACTGGTACAATAACTGATTGCCTCATTTGTTTGGGAGCTCTTTGATCAGCAGCTTCTAGAATGTAGAGTTTCATATTCTTTTTTGTGGCAAGATTTAATGTGCTTCTTCAGTTTGTTGTACATGTAAATGCTCCTTTGAATTCCTTTCGACACTCTTTTACCTCTTCACCATTTACCACTGTACAAGTGCTTTATCTGCTTCTTTGTTGTACCTCCACACATCACTCTCCCGCTACTACTAGTACTTGCCATTACAAGTGCTTTATCTGCTTCTTTGTTGTACCTCCACACATCACTCTCCTGCTACTACTAGTACTTGCCATTACAAGTGCTTTATCTGCTTCTTTGTTGTACCTCCACACATCACTCTCCTGCTACTACTAATACTTGCCATTACAAGTGCTTTATCTGCTTCTTTGTTGTACCTCCACACATCACTCTCCTGCTACTACTAATACTTGCCATTACAAGTGCTTTATCTGCTTCTTTGTTGTACCTCCACACATCACTCTCCTGCTACTACTAATACTTGCCATTACAAGTGCTTTATCTGCTTCTTTGTTGTACCTCCACACATCACTCTCCTGCTACTACTAGTACTTGCCATTTTTTCTCTTGGGGCAGTTATAATAACTGACCTGCATGCTTATCAAGAGCGCATGATAGAGGGAAGGGAAAGAGTGTGTAACTGTAATTGGAAGTCATAGAACGGGCGAAATTTACCGCGTGTACTATAAATAGATTTTATTTCCCAGAAATAAGTAATTATTAAAAGTGAATATTCATAGGTGTGACCGTCATGGCGCTTAGCAAGAATGACACATTGACCACCTAGAGAATGTTCAAAGGGAATGTGCATGTCCAGAAAAAATTTAATCTACTTTTGAAAGATATATACTATCCAAGTTATTCATGAATTGCAATCATTCATTACAAAAATTGAAATGAAATTCGTATCCTTCGTGATCCTCGCCCTCCTGCTGCTATAGAAAAAACGTTTCCACAACTAACACCAGCCTGTTGGCACTCTGCTGCCCAATCCTTAAAACAGCCAATTTCATGACAAATTTCATCTTGTTCTTGTTTAAACAGATTTTGAAATAATTCGGCCACAGCTTCATTTTTTTCATTATACACTTCACATTGCACACCTGACCACTTTACAATTAGGTTTCTCATCCATATTTTCAGATTTTGTGCTGATGCGGCAGACGTTGTACCTACATGTAAAGAAGTAACAACAATAGTGTTAGTAAAATCAGCTTATGATTAAAATGCAATAAAGAGCAATTGATTGCAAACTCATTATTACTAAATGCAAATTTAATGTATGTGTTAGGTGTAATTATTCTTTAATAATAATTTGAGGGTGTAGTTTATACATTGCACATGCTCATAATCATAATTAGTGATACACCGATAATCGGATCGGCTATCGGTATCGGGCTGATAATTGCGCTAAATACAACTATCGGTATCGGTAGAAATTTACCGATAACATAAATTTCCATGCACACATGGTTTATTTAATGTGATTCTAATTAACGCCCATTAGTTAGTGTAAGTGTAAAAATGGCTAGTAGTTCCAAAAAATGTCGCCTATTTGATCTTTCAACACATGGACTCTTGTTAGCCACCTTGTGAAGTGAAATAAGTGAAATACCTCCACACATTACTCTTCTGGTACCACTATAATAGTACTTGCCATTTTTTCTCTTGGAGCAGCTGTAACAGCTGGCATGCAACACATTGAGTGACATTCACATGACATAGTGTTAGTGTTAAGGTGGCGGTACAGTGGAAGCGAGAAACCATACAATTACCCGTTAATTATATTCATACTTTATTCATGAATTCATTTTGTGGTTGCAGTACAATACTATGTGCATACAGAACTGCGTTAAATATACATTCCTGTGGTATTATCTCTGCTATAATGAATCAAAGTCAGTGGGTTGTACTGAGGTACATTTTTCTCAGCTCTAATAATCAGTACAGCTCTGAAATTTTGAACACACTTTTGTTATATGTATACCTGCAAAACAACGAAGCAATTTTTTCAATAGCGAAGCTTTTTGTTGAGAAATTTGTCGAAGAAGGATGATGATATACAACCCCTGTGGTACAGAAACAGATATAAGGAAAAGGTCTTCATTGTTTTTTAGACTAGGATGTATTCACTTTGCACAGTAAGTGTCCAGTCTTTGTCTTGTGTGTTTATGGAGAAAAATGTACCCTTGCGGCTGGTTCTGCTGACGATCATAACTCATGAATGCAACATACAAAATACTTCAAATTTTCACTGGTAATAAACTTCAATAAAATAATATTGTGTTGCAAATATGAAAGTGAATTAAGAAATTGTAACAATGAAAATAACAAAAAACACTTTAGCTATGAATATCATTAACGTCACCGTACCGCCACCTTAAATTTTAATTTATAACTTTACAATTTACATTTTAGTTCTCCAAACCAAAATTCAGCAACATTCAAACAAACACGTACTTATCAAATTTGAATTTTAGTTTTCTTGTTCCAAAGAACTAAAACAACACTAATCCGGATGTTCAATTATCCGTTCCAGCCATAGTTTGAATGATTTCAGTTTCCTGTCTGAATCTAGGTTTGTTGAATGCAATCCTCCAGTTTTGAAAATAATGATGCAGTACTTGGCCTAAAATAGAAATGAATGATTTGTCTTACTTTAGTTTATAACCCAGTTGAGTTAGCGATCATCTTAACAGATCAGTAATCCCAATATTGTCAATATTAGCAATGAAATACTTCATATACAAAGTGTGATTATAAGACACATATGCTATATGTTATTAGTATTTATTATTATTGTTTATTATTATTTTATCTTCTACAGGTTAAAATTATTTTTAGAACAATTCTCAATTACAGCATGTGTATTGAATTCAGAACTGCCCCATAATTCAAGGTACACATGTACATGTACATAGTAAATATACATTAGTATTCAACTTCTTCATCATGTACGTTAGAGGGACTTAGTATTTTAGCTTCAACAGCTGTTAGTAGATTGAGTACACATTTGTGTATGTGCCTTGCCATTAATTAACCCATACCCCAGTAATGGCATACATTCTATACAATGTGTATGTGACACAATACATGTACAGGCATACAGGCGTATGAGATGTTTGATTCGGACCCTGCCAGCTGAGCTGCCTTGGTAGCTCAGTTGGTAGAGCATCTGTCTGGAGTACAGAGTGTCGTGGGTTCGAATCCCACCTGAGGCAACTCTCTTTTTCATTTTTCCATTGTCTCAGGTGTCTTTCTTTCTTTCTTTCTTTCTCTCTTTCTACATCTCCTATAACATCATGTACAGTGGAACCTCACTTATCCACACCTTGACTATCCGGCTGCTCGGATTATCCGGCGTTAAGCACGAGCTGCTGCAAATTCTAATTAACGCCCAGAACACGTCCATAAAGAAAAAAAAAGGCCAGTTGTCCTAGTAAGAAAAGATGACGTGTAGTTCTCACCTTGTAGTAAAACCTTATCATTCTAGAGCGCCTTAAAAAAGGAACAACGCAAGAAGAACTTGCTGGTGAGTATAGTGTTGGGCGTTCAACAGTCGGTGATATCAAAAAGAGCTAAGAGAAACTAAAGTCATTTTCATCAACGATGGAATCTTTGGCCATGAACTCAATGCGGTGCTGGTATGCTTCACATATCTGGCAGTTTCACTTATCCAGCAATGCCTTGGTCCTGTTTGTGACAGATAAGTGAGGTTCAACTGTATATATTAGGGTGGGAATCGGCTGAGATTCTGAAATCGGTTATCACTAACTTCAAGTTGATTGATAATCGATTAAAATCAGCGGAAGTAATTAGGCCAATTAAGGCAATTAATACAGGAAACTCCTCCCATCTGATGATCAAAAAGGCTTCCTGTCACTTCCATATTGTACATTATTTGCTGTCACATGCTTGAAAAGTATGTCTTCTGGAATAATTAGCATAATCGATATCACAGACTTATAATCAATAATCAGAAGAATTTTCAATATCGATTGATTAATCGATTAATCTTCCAAGCTCTAGTATATATACATGTATATTAGGGCTAGGAAAAGCTTTGAATATTTGAACCTTCGTTCATTTGCTATGCATTCAAAGTTAAACTTTTCCCTCGGAAGCTTTACTGCCACGCCTACTTTAATGTTTGTACATGTGCATTTGTGCAATCTAAATGTGTAGTTAATAATATGGACATGTTCCAGTAAAGTTGATGCTGTTTTGCTCAGTCCGGCTAATAGAAACAGCAACAGGAACAAGACTAGTACTCATTATATAGCAATAATCCAGTTTTGAAGGTTTTCTATATCCAACAAGTTGAAAGCAATGTTGACAAAAAAAAATTCTTAAAAAAAATGTGTTGAAACAAATATTGAAATATTCGAATATTCGTTCGTTATTTAGGTATTCGAATGTATTTATTGGTATTCAATTATTCATTAGACGTTTGCATATGGAGAAACAAAACACATTAAAATTAAAATTAAATTAAATGGTGGCGAAGAACTTTCTTGCTTCATGTTACTGGAAAGGCTTGTATATCAGAGAATGAACAATAAAAGCAGAGTTTGCAAATAAACATCTATTGTAACTACTTACGGCAAAATAATGAGTTAATACTTGATATTTTACAAGAAAGAATTCAAACAATTTATAATGTGTAAGTAAGCATATATTAGAATACTCATTCGTTAGGAAAAATGAGTATTCGTTTCAGCACTAATAAAAACACATGCAAACCTTTGAAGCCTTCAAAGCAGTGTTAGCACCAGAAAAAAAATATTTGTCACCACTTGTTGTAATAATGTGTGTCGTTTATATTGAAATACATGTATTGGAAGCAAGAGTATATTTCCGAATGAAAATCATGTATTATATATGCCAACAACTGAATAACAGGACTGATACATAAAAATGATAATGGATATTGGAGCGACCACCATGCTTACACACATAAAACACGACCATCTACGCAAGATAACCAGGAAAATTCACAATCATTCCGAGTAAAACGATCTTTTAGGCTTCTTGGATTGTGGGATTGACTCAATTTCATCTTCTACATTTCTGGAGTTAGAACTTGAGCCGCCAGAAGGAAGAAAATATGATCGTAATTCGGATCGTAAGTCAGCCATTCCTAAACGTGTGTGCACACTCACTTATTTATTATTCATTATTAATTTATTATTAATTACAAAATGGAGGATAGAAGAAACGCGGTCGTCATTTGACGGAGAGACGACAACTGGCGCTAACACTGCTTCGAAGCTTTTCTTAACAAAGCCTTAATAATTATACATGTATATAATAAATTTGACCTAATTTTCAAAAAGGGACCTAGTCCTGCAAAATAATTTTGATCAAGTGCTTACCTTCAATCACTTGTCATTCTGCCATTTTGTGCAGAAAGTCTGAACACCAAGAAAGCTTCATAGTATCTCTTTCTGGATACCAAATTTCATTGACTTGCTGTACAAAATGGCAGAAAGGCAAAGAGAGTAAGATTTAATCAAACCTTTTGCTAGGCTGTTGAGTTTCGATAAATAGTTCTTTTTATCTATTTTCAGATCTCATATAGTAGAGGAATTCAATAAAGGAATATATGATTATGTTATAGCTACTGATGAACTACCAGACTCATCTCTTAATCCAAGAGGTGGAAAAGTAGCTGGTAGGAAGAGAAAGAGAAAAGATAAAGAGTATGGAGTCTCTAGAGGGATTGATTTTCAAGGTGTGTGTAAACATTTATTACAAGTAGAAGTATATATTAATCTTAATATTCTCATAGCAACTTTACTTGCATTACTATACTATATAATAGTGCTGTATAGTAGCGCTGGGCGATATACCGATATTTAGTTAAAATTATGATATTCATTCCTGTATCGCTATATGATATCAGCAATTGATGCATACCGAAATATCAAAACATACAGTTAATAAAATATTTTACGTGCCACATCCATATTTTTGAGCACGTGGCCAACTGAAATTCTGTGTTTAGCAGTGTTTCTTAGGCTTTTCTAGATAGCTATTTAGTTATAAAATATTGGTAGATATCTATTTTATTAACAGCAGTGTGAAATATTTAATTTTGTGTCTTAAATATGTATTTGTTTATTCACAGGGGTTGAGAATGTTGTTAATTTTGATTTCCCTCCATCAACCAATTCTTATATTCACCGAGTAGGAAGGTAAGCTCATAATGAAACAAGATACATGTGTATATAGAGAAAAAAGTATCCTTGTGATTGCTTTGTGGTGTCCAACATTCAGTAATCATGACTGACTTTCTCGTGCCTGAAACACAACCTATTATAGTTATTATTTTGATATCTACTCTCCTTACCCGGATCTTGTAAAACTGTAGGAATGTATTGTATTTAGAACAGCTATTAGTTACGGTTTCTACGTATGCTACAAGCAGCGTTCTTTCTTCCTGCTGGTCTGTAGAGCTTGAGTTCTATTAGTTAGTTACTAGTATAGGTATCTAAATACGTACTTACAATATGCTATTAAGATATAGACAGAGTATTGGAAACTGCCTTGCCCCTATATACAGTAAATGCATGGGTGTGTCAAAGGCACTGCCCACGCTATAAATTACATAATCATGCAATACTGAATGTTCAATACCGTAATGTAAGAAAATAGTGCGAGGAAAAAATTGTGCGTTTTAAACAGATTGAATTGACCACTGTGATAAATGAGATAAATGGAGGATGATTTTATCAAGTCATTCATAAATTGATATTAATTAATTGCCACTTGTGCTCCCTGAAAAGGGCGCAAGGATTTTCTTGATTTTATCATCACAGGCAGCTTCCTTCGCTTCCTTTACTGTAAAGTCCACAAATCGTAGATCTCAGCTGTCAAAGAGCCGAAAAGAGCTTATTGTTTTGCATAATTCGCTGAAAGGCTGACAGCAGACTATGGATGGTAAAAGGTGGATAGCGTGTGCCATTCATCTCCGTGTCTCTTGCACAAAACAACGAAGCCGCTTACACACAATGTTGGGATCTGAGCAGGAGAGCAAATCTTCTGATACCTTTTCCTCGCTATTAGAACGGATCTCCATCCACTCCTTGAGATTTCTGAAAACCCATTCGTATGATTCGTTGCTACTCTTAGTGTTAGCAGGCACCACACCTTGCCATCCAGACTAAAGTTCTTCCTTAGTCACACATGAGAAGTGCTGATGGGGTTCTTTCCTTTTCACCTTTAAGGACAGCTTCTTCTTAGCTGCTGTGCTGTAACTGCTGTTTCTGAATCTATTCTCTTCATTCTTCTTACGACTCACACCTCATGAGAACAGTTTGACGTCAGTGGGTTACCATGAGAACAGTATGACGTTTAACATTTAGATGTAGAGGGATGCCTCTGACACCCACGCAACAACAATATATTGTTTAATGTTGGCACGAAGCACCTTACGTTATTTATTGCACTCAAGTTGTGTTCTCATTGCCTGACATGATATAGCACTCGGCTTCGCTTCGTGCTGTATCAGGCAACTCGACCACACCTCTTGTGCAATAAATGTCAGTTGCTTCATGCCAACATTAAGTAACACATAATTTGAAATGTCAAATGCATGCATACGAGTACATGTATACAAGTACCGTAAATCCTTAAATAGAAGCCGCATTTGAATAAAACCCTGTCTTAAATAAACGCAGGGGGTTTCTTAAGATTCTTTAATAGATGTGGGTCTCGAGTTGAAGCCTGGGCGTGGTTAAGAAGGTAACAACATGTGTTCTGTGAATTCACACACTACTACACTTTCAAACACTCGCCTTGCTGGTTCCTATAGCTAATGAAGCATGTTTATGGCTTTCTTACAATGTCTTCTGTCTAACTAACTAAGTGAGTTAAAAGTCACTGTTGTTTAAAATGCAGATGTTATACGGGCTTGTATAAAAGTGGGCGTTGCCCGTGGAACTACTTATTTTTCAAGCACTCGCCTTGCTGTCTTCCTGGGGATAGCGAAGCATAAATTTTACGTCAATGGCTTTCTTAAGAACTCTTCTTTTCAGTAAAGTAAGTTAGAATCTTTAGTAGTATAAAATGTGAGAGTTATATACAACGTAGAGGATATATTAAGTGCTCCGTCCACACATGTGTTTGTGGTAATTAAATTTTACAAGAACGCCCATATTAATTATGCACACTAAAGGGTTAATAAACGCCGGACTTGAGTAAACGCCCATCTTAAATATAGATGCCTACTTGATAACCCCTTTAAAGAAATAGACGCCCGGGCTTCTATTTAAGGATTTACGGTACATGTATAGAAGTACATTTATACAATTTTTTATATATACATGTACATGCATATACATGTACATGTACATGGAGATGGTACAAGGACATTGCTTGTATACAGTTGTACATGTAAGTGCAACTCCATATCAATTATATATCATACTAGTTATAATGTAACATTTCATTTCAACACTTGATATAGAACTGCTAGAGGTTTTGATTATGGAACTGCTTTAACTTTTGTATGTCCTGAAGAAGAAGTACAGTTAGAACAACTTGAGGATGTACTTAGAAAGCAAACAGGTATACCACATGTACATGTACGGTATACATGTACATGTATGTAGTACATGTACATGTACATGCATATAGTACATGTACATGTAGTATATACATGTACAGGATGCATATTATAACTGGAACAGATCCTGTCTTTTACTATCTGGATATCCATTCACAATAACAGTCAGGTACCAGGATAAATTAAAAATTTATGACTTATTTACACTGAAATATACAGTATTACCTCACCTTTTTGCTGTAATCAACTACAATAGATGTTTATACAAGCAGCATTGGTCTATTTACAGATTGTTCTGCACTCTATAAGCCAAAAAGCTGGTAACACGGATCAAGACACTTATCAAATCCCAATTTCAACTTCACATGTTTTGTTACTGCACATGAGCAAACATTAAAAGAGTACCTGGATACCAGATATTCAGTTCATGGTATCCATTCCAGCTCTTATGCATATACTGTGTACACATGTACAAGTGTATATGTACACATGTGCATGTACATGTACATGTGTGCATGTACACATGTACACAAGTACATGTACAGTTGTAGTTTAATGCTGTCATTGTATTTATCCTGTCTAGGTGATAGTGATCTATCAGTTAAACCATACAGATTTAAAATGTCAGAAATTGAGGGATTCAGATATCGAGTACAGGTAAGCATATACATGTGAACATATCACTAATTAAACTGTTCTAATAATTACTTAATTACATGATTAGTACAATATTTATAATTAATTAATTAATTAGCATGGAAAGTACATGTAATTAATCACTTGCTATACATGTATTTATTGTACATATACATGAGATCTCAATGATTATATTATTATACTTTCTCTTATAGGATGCTCTGAGAACTGTATCTTCAGTAGCAAGTAAGTATAATGTTATCTTTCTCAGATCTGAATTACCATTTTATTTTTGTTCACTAGTTCGTGAAGCTCGTCTAAAAGAAATAAGAACAGAAATGCTGACATCCGATAAACTGAAGGTACCTGTCAATGTACATGTACATTAGGGATGGGCAATATTTTGATTATCGTGATAATCGTGATTAAAATTTCCTGTGATAATCGTATCGTCTAAATATTGCCATATCGTGGTCACAAAAATAACAATTATTGTGCTATAACTTCAGGTTTTCAGTGCTATCACATCTAAATCAGTTTTTCAACACTGTTTACTCAACAAATAAAAGGTGTCAATTTGATTGTTGAATGAAATCTACATACATATGTAAGGTAGCCAATAATCGCAATAATCGTGATACTCGCAAAAACAATAATCGTTGACTCATATTTTCATAATCGCCCATCCCTAATGTACATGTATGTACACATGTATGTACATGTACATGTACTTGTGTATAATGTATTTGTACTTGTGTGTGCACATGTACATGTATATACGTATGTACATGAGTATATAGTACATGTACTTGTGTGTACTAAGAAACTGTATTGTAGATATGGAATCATAGGAATGGCCTATAAAGTGTAATGAGCCATCCTTTCCCAAGGTTCAAAGTATATTTACATTGTTCAGTCACATATTATACATAGTTCAGGAAATTGCATCATTTTGTTAATTTTTAACAGATGTTGCATGTAAACAAACATACAGCCATTCATTCATGCTAGAGTGTAGTCTACAGATGAGCTGGAATGAATCAGATAATAGAAGCTGCTATACATGTATAGCTGATAACATTACATAATATATGTACAAGAACTATTAAAATAGGTTGTGGACTAACTGACATGACACACCGCAACTTTAGCTATGTATGCATGTGTGACACAAGTTACATTTATATATAATTATACAATACGGTGAAACATCAAAGTAAACCACAGGTTTATAAATCAGATATAGCACCCTGTGGTCAGATATAAAACCTGTTAGTCGACACAGACTACAAGAAAACAACACTTACCTTCTCCAAAGTGAAGACAGAAAGGTAGGAGAAGCAACAGACATCAATAAAGGTTTTCTCTTTTAAGAAATTATTAATTATAACGCACCTACTGGTTCTATATCGGATTTATAATCACCTTGCTCTCGTGCCTATGGCCCTTGTGCTTGGTGAGTATAAATCTGATATACTACTTATAGGTGTGTTATAATGTATACATACGAACATTTGATGAACCTGTGGGAAGGTGGTCATAATGATTGCCTAGAAAGCCATAAACATTGTACAAGATAAGATTGTTACTCTTTCTGAACAAGAATTGTTATTGAAGTATAGTAAGAAAATGGTTTTTCAAATATCTAGTAATTTGAATAAGGTTCATGACTGAACTTGACTGTAGACATATTCATGTGTTTCAATCATTAGAACCATTTTGAAGAAAACCCACGAGATCTTCAGGTTCTACGACACGATAAAGTTCTGTTACCTCAAAGAGTACAGCAACATTTGAAATACATTCCTCCATATTTG
Source organism: Petrosia ficiformis (assembly GCA_947044365.1). Classification (NCBI taxonomy): domain Eukaryota; kingdom Metazoa; phylum Porifera; class Demospongiae; order Haplosclerida; family Petrosiidae; genus Petrosia; species Petrosia ficiformis. The sequence continues at coordinate 7,343,662 of OX345640.1, read as the reverse complement.
AGTGAGTATCAATGATATAATTACTACTTGACATGCATAAACAGCTGCATCTCAATTTATCATATCACCAGGTTATTTAGAATACTACAATATAACATGTACATGTACATGTATATAACACATTAATTAGCTCTCAAACCCATTGAGGCTGTGTGTTAGGAGGAGAAATGATGACAACTAAGTCTGTGATTTCAGTTTGTGTTCTGTTTGTACTTGTTTGAAGTATCTATTACCTCACATTATGGATACATAATTATATGTAATAATTACAGTAATTGCAACATTTACTAATACAATAACAGCAACAATAAATATCTATATGCCCAACCCAAACATGGAAAGATGTCTCATCAAGATATCTATTAGAATTTTAAATCCCATCTGAATGACTCAATGTCTGACTGTTTGAGTGACTCATTGTCTGAATGTCTGAATGTCTATACCACAAACACAGAATATAAACATGACATACATTCCTAATTCTATCTATTAATCATTGCTCTAGCCAGACTACATGACTTCATCTGTGTGAAACCCATCAACATAATATTATTAGTTTTCTGTTAATCTTGAATTATCTTGAATTCCCATTGCAATCTGTTATGTCAACAACACCTGTTTGTTGCAGTTGCAAATACTTTTGTTTGCTGTATGTTGTATGTTGTATGTTGTATGTTGCTGGAGTATGTACATTCTTATCTGCTCCACACTTATTAATTGAGTAACCCATGAAGGATATAACCTCCATCGATTATGTATGCAACATGTATGTGTGTATGGGACACAAGTATATAAAACATAAGGACGATCTTCCTTGCTGTAATTACATTAATCAATTGGTCTATAGTTCTGGTGTATGTATATAATGTCTAATACATATATATGTGTACATGTACATTACTGTACATTACTGTACATGATTATAGTTCTGTACATTAGTCTTCATGTATTACATGTATATGATTACAGTTCTGTACATTAGTGTACATGTACATGTATTATATGATTATAGTTCTGTACATTAGTGTACATGTATTACATGTATATGATTACAGTTCTGTACATTGCTGTACATTACTGTACATGTACATGTATTATATGATTACAGTTCTGTACATTACTGTACATTAGTGTACATGTACATGTATATGATTACAGTTCTGTACATTAGTGTACATGTATTACATGTATATGATTACAGTTCTGTACGTTACTGGACATTAGTGTACATGTACATGTATTATATGATTACAGTTCTGTACATTAGTGTACATGTATTACATGTATATGATTACAGTTCTGTACATTACTGTACATTACTGTACATGTACATGTACATGTACATGTATATGATTACAGTTCTGTACATTAGTGTACATGTATTACATGTATATGATTACAGTTCTGTACATTAGTGTACATGTATTACATGTATATGATTACAGTTCTGTACATTACTGTACATTAGTGTACATGTACATGTATTATATGATTACAGTTCTGTACATTAGTGTACATGTATTACATGTATATGATTACAGTTCTGTACATTAGTGTACATGTATTACATGTATATGATTGCAGTTCTGTACATTACTGTACATTACTGTACATGTACATGTATTATATGATTACAGTTCTGTACATGTACATGTACATGTATTTTTGTACATTTCTACATTACCCTATTATTAATGTGTATCCATCTTTCTTGTATTCAAAATCCTTAAATATAGTATTGTTGTAATTGTTCTAATCAATGATACATGACATATCATCTTAACTTCCTCAATGGGACCATTAGCCAGGTGCATTAATGTTTCCTCATATTTGACATCATTGATTGACCTGATCATTGATGTCTGACATTTTACCTTCCTCAAATCAATCATCCATGTTGTAGAATGTGAGTTCACTTAGAGATCTCATCCTGTGTATTATTGATGAAGTTGTTATCACATGTAATGATCTCATAACCTCTTCTTAGCTGAGTGATTCTTGGCACATACATTAGTGGTTTTTTTTTCCTTTTATTAAATACTTTGGTGTTCTTGTGGCAACGAATGCCTCTTTATTCTTGACAAACTCTCTTCTGTTCTTAAACTCTCCTACTAGTACATGGAACTTTTTATCTTCTTAAGAGACACTATCACTCAGTGGAATCAGTTATGGTAGAACAGCTGTAACATACAATTTTTATAATCAAACTATAATTATTCTAACGAACGAAAGCCATTTATCTTTAAATACTTATTTTTCTCACATTCATTGTTGAAGTGTGACAATCTCATTTGATCTCAAAGGTGGCAGGAAGGGCTGGCAGAGGTTTGAATACAGGATGTGGATAACGTTAATTAAGGATGTTTTCATGGCTAAGACCATCCCTATGATCACGTTCCCACTGCTTTTAAATATTTGAGAGCCAACAAATCAGTCTAATTAATTAGCTTATGAACACACTTGTGGTTCCCTGGGCTTCTTCACAGGTATGAGATGTTAGTTATGACAGTATACCACTAATGTCTGTTCTGCTCACCTGTCTTGATTATGTAATTTTTTGGTTAGCTAGATATATCTTTATGGTTGCCATTAATTGAATTGATAAAGCAATTTAATTAATTCATTTTTACAAAGCTTGTAATAATGAGGATTAATTATCATGTGGTTTCAGGTGTCGTTCACTTGATTGCCATGTGTTGTCATCTGATATTCATACGAGAATTAACATGTAGGGTTCACATGATTAGCATGTGTTGTCATATGATATTCATACGAGGATTAATATGTGCATTCGGGTGTCGTTCACATGATTGGCATGTGTTGTCATCTGATATTCATACGAGAATTAACATGTAGGGTTCACATGATTAGCATGTGTTGTCATATGATATTCATATGAGGATTAATATGTGCATTCAGGTGTCGTTCACATGATTGGCATGTGTTGTCATCTGATATTCATACGAGAATTAACATGTAGGGTTCACATGATTAGCATGTGTTGTCATATGATATTCATATGAGGATTAATATGTGCATTCAGGTGTCGTTCACATGATTGGCATGTGTTGTCATCTGATATTCATACGAGAATTAACGTGTAGGGTTCACATGATTACCATGTGTTGTCATATTTGCTTTTAAGAGGATCAACATGTTATATATACATGTACGTGTGTGTAATTATACAAAATAATTAATTATTAATGTTTATACATGTATGTCTAGATGTCTAGAGGTATTTTATTATCAATCGTAGATCTATTCTTCCTCGTAATTTTTATGGCCATACTTGTGATTGCGTAATCTTGTATGTATATAATTATATACACATTATGTGTAATATATATGTTGTATATGTGTTAAAGAAGTGATAGGACCTGGTCCATTAATGGGTAAAGCATGTAAAGAATGCATGTTTGAGCTACAACAGGAAGAAACCATCTTGTAGAAGCTGTAACTACCAGGTGTTGTAGCCTAAAAACATTACCAGAACCTTTTAAGGTATGAAGAATAGATAATGATTAACTATATCTATAATAGGTTGTAGTGTTTAAAATATATAATTGATCAGCAATTGTCATTGGGATACCTTTCTCCATAATTATATCTTGTTTACTTAATTATACAAGTCAGTTGAATGTGATGCTAATATATCTTTCTATGGATTTATTATGAAAGTATTTCTGTATATGGGACTGGTCATTTAGAGGAAACATTGTGATGGGCTTTGCTTTGATCATACACTGTGATATTAAAATCAATATTGTTTAACAGTGGTCGAATATCAAACAATACATGTATTACATTAATGGATTTAGTAGTGGTATTAATGTCCATTGTTTCAAATGATATATTACATTATATACTCCATTGTTTCACTAATACAATTATATAATATACTCCATTGTTTCAAATGATCTACTAATAATATACTCCATTGTTTCACTAATACAATTATATAATATACTCCATTGTTTCAAATGATCTACTAATAATATACTCCATTGTTTAAAATTCACTAATCGAAATGAATTGTTATTCACATGTTATTGGGTTTCTGACATGAGAAAGTCATTAGTATTGATTATTGGTTGTTATAAACTAATTATAGGTACACAATACAATCATAATATACTACATTATTTAATGAACAAGATATATTGAGAAAACAGTATCCCTATAATGGCTTTATGATGATTACATGTATGTATGCATCATTGCTGATGGCACTAATGTCTCTACCTTTCTGTGTATGTGAAAACTAGGGCCTGAAGAAGTAAGTGTGACTGTAGTCTAAATACACAAAAACTGAAGTACTCCTTCAAGGTTCTAAATGATGACTTCCTCAAGTCTGAAACTCAACTTACTGCACTTACTTGTTTGTTAAACTGCGTCATCTTTATACTGTTTCTCTGCTATATACAACAGTTATTAGAATAGTTGCACTTTACATTCTTCCTGAGTTTTGCTGCTGGTCTGTAGCATTCACAATAGCAACTTCTATCCTCTTAATTAATCCACATGGACTGCTGTAGCTCGGGCACATGTTCATTAATATGCCATGCTCATGAATTGACCGAGTCACCATAATCTCTTAACATGTGTATGTGGCTAGATTCAGTCACATGGAGAGCAATCATAGAGATGGCTATGTGGGCCATAATCCAAATGACCTAATGTGTGTACACCAATTTGAAAAAATGGAGTATATTATACATGTATGTCTGTATTTTGAGAATACTAATTTATTTTAATTAGTCAATTATGGAGTTTATTATGATTGTATTATGAGAATACTAATTCTATTGTGTCCTTTTTAATTAGTACAATGATTCAGTCACAATGGAGTATATCATATGATTGTATTATGAGAAAACTGTTCCTTTTTAATTAGTTGCATTTGAAACAATGGAGTATATTATGTGATCATATTACAAGAATACTGATTGAATTGTTCCATTTCAATAAGTACATTATAAGATTGTATTACAAGAATACTAATCGAATTGTGTTCTTTTTTAAACAATGGTGGATTGTATTACATGAATACTAATTCAATTCCTTCCAATGTATGTTTATATATATATAATATATATACACATATATATACATATAATATATATATGTATATATGTTTTTGTCACATACATGACTATGTGCTATATACATGTACGTAGTTAAGAAAGTTGCGTCGTTCTGGGGGGAGTCTTAGTCAATTAATGGGTATGGAACATAAAAGAATATAGAAAACAAGAACTATTAAAACAAGATATATAGAGAAAAAAGAATCCCTAGGACTGCTTTTGATTATCTGCTCTCCTTACCTTTTAAAGGACCTTGTAGAACCTTAAGAATATAATTCAGGCAGAAATAGCTAGCTATTAGTTCCAGTTTCTACATAAGCTACACATATTCTTTTATGCTGGTCTGTAGAGCTTGAGTGTGCATTCTATTACATGCCATGCCCATTAATTGACCGAGCCCCCGGCAATGACGTAACTTCCTTATCTATGCATACGACGCATACTCGCGTAAGTGACACAGGAATATATATATATATATATATATATACATTAAACCTCGTGGAAAGCAATCATAGGGATATCCCTACAGACTGTAAAAGGTCAACAGAATATAAAATGATAATATATTACTGGTTTCAGACATGAGAAGTCATCAGGAATGATTGTTTATTGTTACAAACGAATCATAGGGATACAGTTTTTTTCCATATATCTTGTTATCGAAGAGATAACTTAATAACCAATTATTATATATATGTATATAATTATACTAATGTTGTATCAACACTTGCACCTATATTTGAGGATCACTAACAGTTACCAAACATGTGTATAATTACTACCTCGTTAGGTAAAGAATTGTATAGTCTATGATTGATTATGCATATGCTTGTCCCTCATATGGATAATTGTGTATTGTTTGTCAGCACAGTGTGTGTGTTTGGTACACGAAGCTATCCCTCATTTGGTGTAGAGCACTTTTATTGGATATGCTAATTGTATAAGTGTGATATGATTACAGTCTATTGTGGCAACAACACAATGCTATGCGTTACATGTGTGTCAGCTTTTAACAGTAATAGATACTTCATTTGGCAGGTCATTAACATTGTTTATACATATACATATAACTGTATTATGTAATTAATAACTATGGGGTATATGTACTTATTAGTACATATATACCATAATAATTAATACATGTACATGTACGTGTATAAACAATTGTGTACATGTACAATGTACAGTAGCCCTCAATTAAATGTTCCTGTTGCTTTATAGTAAGTACGTAGGTAATGCATAATTTAACTGATTCGTAATGCTCACATTTATTTAGCTCTCTGGGTGGGGCGTTTGCAAGCAACTTTTTATTTAGCTTTGTAACTCTCGAAGTTTAAACAATTGAAGATTTTAATTTGGTTTACTGAAAGAAGAGTTGTCAATAAAGCCATTGATATAAACATTATTTTTCACTGGGTGCAGGAAAACAGCAAGACGAGTGTCTGAAAGTTTATTAGTATCTGGGCGATGTCCACATTTTTTGGTAAGCGACTTACCTTTATAACTTTTGCTCAACTCATGCTTCTAATTTACATTGCTGTAATCAACTGCAATAGATGTTTATACAAGCAGCATTGGTGTTTATACAATGCATTCTATAAGCCAAAAAGCTGGTAACACGGAGCAAGACACTTATCAACTGCCATTTTATTGCAATTTCAACTTCACATGTTTTGTTTCTGCCCATGAGCAAACATTAAATGAGTACCCAGATACAAAGAAACAGATCTGGATGTTCAGTTCACAGATAATTATCCAGATAATCGGGTATCTGTTCCAGTAAGGATGACTTCTCATGTCAATAACTTATTATATTTACTTGTTAGATTCCTGCAAGGCCTTGGTCAATTATGCCAACTTAAGTTTGAGCATAAAAAAGCATAGAGCATAACGCTGGCATAATAGATGCTAAAAGCATAGAGCATAACGCTGGCATAAAGATGAATACCTGGCATAAAGATGAATACGGTCATAGTCTTTTAGTCATTAACTTTCAAGACTTCTTCAACAGGCAATATCTATCTATCACAGGAAGTTGAGGTTAAAGTTAGCATAACGAACCATAATGGAGCTTAATTTTTAAGCATGATAGAGGTTGTTTGGAGCATTTCAAATTAGCATAATAACAGCATAATTAACCAAGGCCTAATTCTTGTATCATCTTTATACTGTTTCTCTGCTATATACAACAGTTATTAGTAATAGTTGCACCTTACATTCTTCCTGAGTCTTCCTGCTGATCTGTAAACTGTATCTCAACTTCTTAGCGTGCTTTTGCATGCCACATCCCACTAATTAATTGACCAAATTCCCTTAACTATGTCCACATACTCACTTAAGTGACACAAACATAATTATATATAAAAATTATATATATATATATATATATATATATATATATATATATATATATCAGAGTTTTTGATAACTTTTTAAGCCAGGGCCAAATTGGCTCAACAATGGTTAGTGTGTGTGCCATTGGGAATACATTTTGATCCAATTAACTAAGAGTTAATGCTGTTAGTGACAATATAATGTGCCATCTGGCCCAAAGAGAGAACTGTGCAGTGCCAAATAAGAAGCTCTTTGGGCTGCATCATATGAGCTTATCAAAAACACTGACATATATATATATATATATATATATATATATATATACATAAATTAAACCAAGCATGGCCTTATATATGTGTGTATAATTCATATCTGAACAGTGAAGTGCAGTGTCAGTAATCGTTGCAGGTTTCATAATAAAATGAATCTTCATTGACAAGCTGTCTGTCTGTAATGAAGACTTATGTTACACTTGTTGATGGAATTCATTTATTTATATATTTACATTAAACAAGTGTGTCAGCGTTTGGTATTAATAATGTAGTGTTTTTAATATACTGTACTAGTATTATACAGTGTAGTAACTACTCAGTACTGTTGTATTAAGTAAGTAGTACTGTTTGGTGTTTGATATGTCGTATGCATCACCACTGGGTCAAACAAAGAGATACTTATTTGGCACTGAACAGTTTTTTATGTAAGACCAGCAGGGTTTCATTTAGGGGTGGGCAGGGGGGGCATTCGCCCCCCCTTGCTAGAGTCTTGCCCCCCCTTGGGAATTTGGTTGCCCAAAAATATTTTTAATGTTAATAGTTAGCTGAATACAACTATTTTGGGTTTAGATTCCAAAATAGTATCTCAAACAGTTACATCATTGTGGTCTGAAAATGCACCAGAATTGACCTCAGAGAGTCTAACACCAAAAAAATCCCAGGAGGACCATGCCCCCACACCCCCACACCCCCCTAGGCAGTTGGTGTGCAGACCACACCAACCCTATACATCGCCCCCCCCCCCCCCCCCCCCCCCAAATTCTCAACATTCAACTTTTGCCCCCCCTTGACAATTTTTCTAAATGAAAGCCTGACCAGATAGTACATATCCTTACCTGCATTGTTTATGTGATTACATCAGGGTGTTTTCCAATGGTATCTATCGTTGAGCCAATTTGGCCCATTCTTGAAAACAAACTTTGATACTGTAATGTTTGCTGTATTGTACTGTACTGTACTGTACTGTAGTATACTGTACTGTACTGTACTGTACTGTACTGTGTACTGTACTGTACTGTAGTATACTGTACTGTACTGTACTGTACTGTACTGTACTGTACTGCACTGCACTGTACTGCACTGCACTGCACTGTACTGTACTGTACTGTGTACTGTACTGTACTGTAGTATACTGTACTGTACTGTACTGTACTGTACTGTACTGTACTGTACTGCACTGCACTGCACTGTACTGTACTGTACTGCACTGTACTGCACTGCACTGTACTGTACTGTACTGTACTGTGTACTGTACTGTACTGTACTGTACTATACTGTACTGTACTGTACTGTGTACTGTATTATATTCTGTTCCGTTCTATACTGTACTGTACTGTACTGCACTGTACTGTACTGTGTACTGTACTGTGTACTGTACTGTACTGTACTATACTGTACTGTACTGTACTATACTGTACTGCACTGCACTGTACTGTGTACTGTACTGTACTGTACTGCACTGTACTGCACTACACTGTACTATACTGTACTGCACTGTACTGTACTGCACTGTACTGTACTGTACTGTACTGTACTATAAGTAAGCAAGAAAGAATAAAGAATAAAAAATATAAATAAATAAATAAAAGTAAAATGATAATTATTATTATATAATATTTACAATCAAGTAAGAAATCTAATTGAGTACCTTACCCTCATGGAGGGCAAGGTCAATGGCTGCATTATCTATGTTTTTTATGGGGTGATGGTATGAAGAACGAGCTCCTCTGAGACACATTATTGAGGATCTTAACAGTGAAAACCCTAATCTGCAACGTAACCAGTGTAATACCCTAGAGTATGGCCGATCAGTTTTAGTAGAAATCATAGAGGCCAGTCTTTTAAAAACAACAGAACCTGCTGGACCCATGCCACCAGCGGTAGAAAAGATTAAAGGTGTAAATGAACCATGCTCTATCTCTCGTACTCTTTCATCATAATTCCTCCTTTTATCAGCTTCATTTCTCTTATAGCATGTAGACAAAGGGGAATTGACATATATGCGAGCAAAAGGATTAAAAATCCGAACATCGAAAAATGCACGCTGATGAGAACAAACTGTACTGTACTGCACTGTACTGCACTGTGTACTATACTGTACTATACTGTACTGTGTACTGTACTGTACTGTACTATACTGTACTGTGTACTGTACTGTACTGCACTGTACTGTACTGCACTGCACTGTACTATACTGTACTATACATTACTATACTGTACTGTGTACTGTACTGCACTGTACTGTACTGTACAGTACTGTACTATACTATACTGTACTGTACTGTACTGTACTGTACTGTGTACTATACTGTACTGTGTACTGTACTGCACTGTACTGTACTGTACTGTACTGTACTGTACTGTACTGTACTGTACTGTACTGTACTGTACTGTGTACTGTGTACTGTACTGTACTGTACAGTACTGTACTGCACTGTACTATACTGTACTATACTGTACTGTACTGTGTACTGTATTATATTCTGTTCCGTTCTATACTGTACTGTACTGTACTGTACTGTACTGTACTGCTGTACTGTACTGTGTACTGTACTGTACTGTACTGCACTGTACTGTGTACTTTACTATACTGTACTCTACTGCACTATATTCTGTAGTCTACTGTACTGTACTATACTATATTCTGTACTGTACTGAGTACTTTACTGTACTGTGTTATACTGCACTGTACTGTAAACATTTTGGGAGTTGATATTTTCTCAGTTGACATTACTGACTGGTTGTGTATGCTATAACTTTTGCATGATGTGTTGTCACGGAAACAGCAAAGTTCATCAGAAATGTTAAGTGTGCCTGTATATTATATATAGTAGCAGCAGGTTGTCATGGTAACATAAATAAATCTGCACATTTAAGTTTGCTATAATTAGTTGTCATGGCAACATAAGGCTGTCATAGTAGTGTTTATGATATCAAATTATCATAATAATTCTGCCATTTTTTAATCAGTAATCGATATTGTGATTCTTTACACACCTTTTGTTTCTTACTATAAATATCACTTGGGTTCTTTTTAAACTCTTGTAGAGACTATCAACTCTACGAGTTGCTTTTTGTGGCCTGCAGAGCCATCCCTGTGATTGTTTTCCTCATGGTTTATTGTATATAATTATATATAATTATATATATTTGTCACATATATGTTGTGTACAACATAGTCAAGGAAGTTGTGTCATTCCGAGGGGCTTGGTCAGTTAATGGGTGTGGCATGTAAAAGAACATACTTTTAGCTTACATAGAAACTAGAACTAATAACTGTGAAATATATTCCTCAAGATCCTTTAAAGAGTTAATAATATCTATAGTAGGCTGTTGTGTTTCAGGCATGAGGAAGTCAGCCATGATTACTGAATGCCAGACACCACACTGTGCTAAAAGTGGGATAATATTTCTCCATACCTCTTGTTTCCTCTAATTCTGGTTTCTGCTCATGTGCCCTACCTATTATCTAACCTCACCCTTTTGAATGGGATGACGTTTTTACTAGTTATGTAACTATGAATGTGGTTATAACTCCCTTGAAAGTAATCATAAGGGAAGAGCCATAATTATGACTCTTCAAAATACTTGGCTATTATCTGTTGTCATATATACACATATGCCAAATCTAATTATATAGTTCCAAGAGCTATAAGAGCTAGTGAAACAGTGAAAGAAACTGCTGTACTAAGAATACCTGAATCATACCAAAAAGGTCCGAAAAAATTTAATAAACTGAAGAGCAGAAGACCAGTGAAGGTGTGTGTGTGTTTGTCTATCTGTCTGTTCATTGGTCGGTTTGTCTCTTTGTAACTGTCTCTGCCTTTGTTTGCATGAACATGTGATTGTGTATAGGTGTTGCTGACTGTCTTAATTTCTGCATGGATGTGTGTCTGTGTTAGTGTGCATGGTAGGCCTGGGAAATGGTTGAATGCTCAAACCTTTATTCGTTTACTGCATGTTCAAAGCTAAATTTCTCCCTTTGAAGCTTTGGTGCCACGCCCACTTTAATGTTTGCACATGTGCACTTGTGCAATCTAAACGTGAGGTAAATAATGTGGGCGTGTTCCAGAAAAGTGGAGGAGGCTGGCTGCTTCTGTCTCATTTTTCAGTCCAGTGATGCTAAATCCAGGTAGAAACAGCGACAGGAACAAAACTAGTACTTGTTATAAAGCAATAATCCTGTTTTGGATGCATCCTATAGACAATCAAGGTTCAAATATACGTTCGTTTTTGCTGATGAAGCTTCAAATGTTGTTTAGCAACCTTCAAGGTCCCAGCCCTAATGCATGGGTATGTGTGTGTTTGTATAGATGTTGATGCCTGTCTTTCTACATGAATGTGTGTGTATGGGTATGTGTGTGTTTGTATAGATGTTGATGCCTGTCTTTCTACATGAATGTGTGTGTATGGGTATGTGTGTGTTTGTATAGATGTTGATGCCTGTCTTTCTACATGAATGTGTGTGTATGGGTATGTGTGTGTTTGTATAGGTGTTGTTGCCTGTCTTTCTACATGAATGTGTGTGTATGGGTATGTGTGTGTTTGTATAGGTGTTGTTGCCTGTCTTTCTACATGAATGTGTGTGTATGGGTATGTGTGTGTTTGTATAGGTGTTGCATGTTGTCTGTTTGCGTGTCTGTTTCTGTATGCATGTACATGTATGTGGGTGCATCTATGTGGGTGTACATATGATGTGTATATATATGTGGGATGTGATATGATCTATCTGAACTTTAATTCTCATGACAGTTCACAATCTTTATCCTCAAGACACAAACCTTTGTACTCATTAGAACCAATTTGTACTGATACTGTATCAGTTAGAGAGATTTGCCATCTGTTTAAACCATGAGCTAACGAGATAATTAATACCTGCCTTAGAAACCTTTATATGCTAGTCTGACAGATATTGGATCCTTTCACACATTAGAGTCAAGGTTATTGTATTATCTAGTTTTTACCACCTGCTTCAATTACACTAATACATATAGCAGTGAGGGCTTGTGTTCACTCATGTTCGTGTGCATGATTGTGTGTGCAAGGGTGTGTCTCTGTGTGCGTAGGTGTGTGTGTTTGTATGTCTGCCTGTTTTTCTGCATGAATGTGTTTGTCTGTGTGTACACGTGCTTGTAATGCCATGAAATATTAGTACCATTCATATGCATTTAGAGAAAGAATGATCCGTTGAAAACGTTTAGAGTTAGCAAAGGAACAGATAGATTTGCAAAAAAGGTGAGACACTGGTATGACGTAGTAATCCAAATATACATGATATTATTACATTTATAATATTATTATCACTATAGTGTACATTGTGAGTGAAGTACACTGTACTTTGAATGTACAATAGTACACCTTAGTACACATGCAAATGTAAAGGGAATGGATTGTAGTGTAGAGTAGTACTATACCTGATTACTGTGCTGTCACATATAAATATAATTGGAATTCACACATTACTATGAATACAGTACAAGTAATGCTATAGTACTACTTAGAAGTACAGTTGACTATCGCCTTATTAAAGTGTAACTCCCATCATTGTATGTAATCTTAATAAAATCAGGTACTGTATTTGACGACTTATTTTATGTGGATGAGATGAAAGATATTAATCATTACTTTATACCTACACAAAAATTTGTAGTAATCAATAACACATTACATGTGTTATTGAAGCTGTGCTATTCCTAGTGGCTTGTTCAACTGAACACATGACAATACTTGTACAGTATATGTTAATAGTAATGAAGAATGTAATTATGATGTGCTGTTGGGTTTCAGTTCATGAGAAAGTCATCAGCAGTAATTACTGGTCATTACAAAACAAAACAATCATAAGGATACATTTAAAAAAAATAAATTATCTTTTAATGTCACCAAATATGTTATTATGATTATATATATATAATTATTAGTTATTAATCGTAAGAAACATATACACACATATATAATTATGTGTAATGAGTTTCATCAAACAACATGTTTGAAGTCAAGTGGTATGTTTCATCTATTCAGGACTACTATAAACATTAAATTATTGACTGGCCAGAATCACATGAATGCACATACTTGCTTCTTTGAGTTCAAAGAGTAATATTATTTATTATATAGTTAATTTTAATCTATGGAATGTTTTCCTGTAGACATAGTTACTATATCTGAGAATATAAATTAATTGCTGATAGTGAAATAATTATGATATCTTTTGTCTCTTGTTATTTATAGATGAAAATGTAAACTTCAGATACACTCAAATACAAGAAAGAACTCTGGAATTCAATGTAATATTAATCTATAATTGTATGAAGTATTATAATTATTAGTAGTATATAATTATCCACTGGACTAATATAATACATTTCATGTAATTGTACAATGGAGAGAATGTGCACATCATGATGCACACACTAGGGCTTAACCATAACTAAAACCCCTTTTAGTTTAGTTAACTAAACTATAACTAAATTACAGGTCTACTGTAATAACAACTAAACTAACTAAAATGAAAATTGGCTATAAAACAATAGGCACTTCTGGTAATTAACTATACAATGTAACTAAAAGGGATTAGTATTACCACACGCCAGAATACATGCAAGTCACTATACATTATACAATGGACAGATTATATACAGACAACATCATGAAGACGCACGCACACACAGGAACACACACACAAACAGAATACATGCAAACTATTATAAAATATACAAAGGGCAAAATATATATAGCATCATGAACAGGCACACACACACACACACACACAATAGAATACTTGTAAGTTAATTATACAATAGCCAGAATATATACAGACAGCATTATGAACATACACACACACACACGCACCAGAATACATGTAAATTACTATACATTATACAATGGACAGAATATATGCATCATCATGAACACACACACAGGCACACAACAGAATACTTGTGTAAGTCACTAAATTATACAACGGACAGAATATATGCATCATCATGAACACACACAGGCACACGACAGAATACTTGTGTAAGTCACTAAATTATACAATGGACAGAATATATGCATCATCATGAACACACACACGACAGAATACTTGTGTAAGTCACTAAATTATACAATGGACAGAATATATGCATCATCATGAACACACACACGACAGAATACTTGTGTAAGTCACTAAATTATACAATGGACAGAATATATGCAGCATCATGAACAGACACACAGGCACACGACAGAATACTTGTGTAAGTCACTAAATTATACAATGGACAGAATATATGCATCATCATGAACACACACACAGGCACACAACAGAATACTTGTGTAAGTCACTAAATTATACAATGGACAGAATATATGCATCATCATGAACACACACACAGGCACACAACAGAATACTTGTGTAAGTCACTAAATTATACAATGGACAGAATATATGCATCATCATGAACAGACACAGGCACACGACAGAATACTTGTGTAAGTCACTAAATTATACAATGGACAGAATATATGCAGCATCATGAACAGACACACAGGCACACGACAGAATACTTGTGTAAGTCACTAAATTATACAATGGACAGAATATATGCATCATCATGAACACACACACAGGCACACAACAGAATACTTGTGTAAGTCACTAAATTATACAATGGACAGAATATATGCATCATCATGAACGCACACACAGGCACACAACAGAATACTTGTGTAAGTCACTAAATTATACAATGGACAGAATATATGCATCATCATGAACAGACACACAGGCACACGACAGAATACTTGTGTAAGTCACTAAATTATACAATGGACAGAATATATGCATCATCATGAACACACACACAGGCACACAACAGAATACTTGTGTAAGTCACTAAATTATACAATGGACAGAATATATGCATCATCATGAACACACACACAGGCACACAACAGAATACTTGTGTAAGTCACTAAATTATACAATGGACAGAATATATGCAGCATCATGAACAGACACACAGGCACACGACAGAATACTTGTGTAAGTCACTAAATTATACAATGGACAGAATATATGCAGCATCATGAACACACACACAGGCACACGACAGAATACTTGTGTAAGTCACTAAATTATACAATGGACAGAATATATGCAGCATCATGAACAGGCACACAACAGAATACTTGTGTAAGTCACTAAATTATACAATGGACAGAATATATGCAGCATCATGAACACACACACAACAGAATACTTGTGTAAGTCACTAAATTATACAACGGACAGAATATATACAGCATAATGGACACACATACACATTGTTTTTATGATTACATGCATGTTATTATCATAGTTACTCTTGCGGTTTACTATGAGTGATACTAAATGGCTTTTTCAATAGTATTTATGATATATTATACATAAAAAATACGTGGGATAGGATGGTGTGTCATGTCTTGTGGGTATAAATTAATTATGAAATTTAAGAACAAGCTAAAAGATCTCTTATCAATGATCTGCAGTGACAACATCTGACTGTACCATATTACAAAGTACATGTACATGTATGTGTACATGTACATACATGTATGTATGTGTACATGTACTTAAAATTGCATATGTATGTGTACATGTACTTTCAATTGCACATGTATATGTACATGTACTTACAATTGCATATGTATGCGTACATGTACTTTCAATTACCATGTATGTGTACATGTACTTACAATTACCATGTATGTGTACATGTACTTTCAATTACATATGTATGTGTACATGTACTTACAATTGCATATGTATGTGTACATGTACTTACAATTGCATATGTATATGTACATGTACTTACAGTTGCATATGTATGTGTACATGTACTTACAATTGCATATGTATGTGTACATGTACTTTCAATTACATATGTATGTGTACATGTACTTTCAATTACATATGTATGTGTACATGCACTTACAATTGCACATGTATGTGTACATGTACTTTCAATTGCACATGTATGTGTACATGTACTTTCAATTACATATGTATGTGTACATGTACTTACAATTGCATATGTATGTGTACATGTACTTACAATTGCATATGTATGTGTACATGTACTTACAGATGATAGTTGTATATGAACAGACAGTACTCTTCTATACTAGAAGTCATTCTCGTTCACCATGACCTCAGAAAATGTTCATAACTTTGATTTGGAATGACCAACAATCTTTTTACCTGCACCATTTCCATATAACATCCATCCCATTATTTTTTGTGTACTTCAATCAATTGCTTCATTATTTAGTTACAGTATAATCATGTAATAACCTTATGACATTAAACTATTGCCATATAAAGTCATTAAAACCTAATTTTGAGGTCATTGTGTACTGAATAGACTCTATGTACAATCAAACAGAGAGATGTTTATGAGACAATCAGTCACTATACTTTAGAGGTGATGTAATAACCTCTGAACTTGTATAGTACAAGTTCTTGAGTTTGATTAAAGTTTGAGTGCATGCACTGCCTTGAAAATGAAATGAATTGATTTTGTATGATGGTAACAAAACTACCTATGTATATTAATATTATTACTGTGTGTGTGTGTGTGTGTGTGTGTGTGTGTGTGTGTGTGTGTGTGTGTGTGTGTGTGTGTGTGTGTGTGTGTGTGTGTGTGTGTGTGTGTGTGTCTTGAATTTCGACATACATTACTAATCATTGTGACCGCTACATCTTCCCACTTAACCACATCTGGTTTACGATATATTAAGTGGATTAGAGCTATAGTTGTAATTATATATAATTATATAATATATAATTGTATTTGACAGACAGACAAGACAGATGTGACATGTCTCATAGATTTAGCTCATCATAATCACCATGGATACCAGGAAATATGTAAATGTTATTAAGGAAGTCCTATCACAGTAGAATTAATTATTTTTGTTAGTTTAGTCAAGAGTGTGTGAGATATGAGGGTTTAGGTGTGTACATATGGCGCACCTGACACTGAAGCAGCTGGTCTTACCATATTTTCCATGGAAACGTTAATTATGACAACATTGGGTTCATAATTAAATTCCAATTATTCTATTTGCTAAAATCCTTTCATACTATGTAAAAGTTGCTGTGATAAGATATCGTTTGTTTTTTTTTCACTAACCCCAAGTATTTGAAGGTAATAGGGTATGAAGAAATATTCTGTTACAATTTAATTCAGCTGTTAAAATTCTATATTCTTTCTTATTCCATTTGTCTTCACCTAATTACATATTTAACAGCATTTACATCCATTTTTATCATCCCTATGATTGTTTTCCAGGGGGTTATGTGTTATATATATCATGTTTCAGAGGTCTATATGCGTTATATAAACCTGCCACGAGGTAAGATATCACCCGAGGGCGTAGCCCGAGGGTGATATCATCCGAGTTGGCAGGTTTATATAACGCATATAGACAGATGAAACATGTTATATCTGATATATTTTAGAATGAGATTCATACCTTGGATTGTCCTGCAAGAGATTGTCATTGAGTCCGTAAGAAATCGCCATCGAGTTTCACAAGGTTGATATTTTAAAATATCAACCTATTTTGAGGTTTATATGAGAAATATAAACTTACACGCCCCATAGAAATGTATGGGCTATGAATCTCATTACGAGATATATAATTATATATTATATATATGTGTGTGTATTTTTGTGTCACTTGCACAAGTATGCTTTGTATATATGCTGGACACCACAAAGCAGTCATAGTGATACTTTTTTCTATATACATCTTGTTCAAATGTACACAGACAAGACCACCTGTTTTTACAATGATTAGGTTAAATCTATAATTATGTGTATTTGTATGTACATACATGTGTATATATATGTACATAGTACTTACATGTGTATATATATGTACATACATGTATATGTGTATGTACATACACATCAGGGTTTCAATAAGAAAATATTTCACAAACCCATCTGTCCCAGATTAGTAGCGGTTGTCAGCCACTGAAAAGCTTCTTGCATGTGATGTTCGATATTATATTACACAACTGAGTGTGGAGAGCTTGAGCCAACTACTGGCTTATTATCATCACTTGTCTTGCTTCCCATATACTTTGTATACAGTTTTGTTTCACATTAACTAGATTTATCAGACAATGTCCTGCATGATTGGTTATTTCCGCACCACTGGTACTGAATTCAGTGATGTCTTTGCTTGTGCATTCAACATAGACTCATGAATATACTTATAGTATAAATCTTTCCTGAAGAACATGATCACAGGTAGAATATGCCTCTTCTGTAGCCTTGAAATACTATATAGAAGATTCCTTTTTCTGCAACGTACAGCCATTTTATTGCATACCAGAATGTGTTCTGACCACTCTTGCGAACATGCTCTGAAAACGTGTTGCAATGAGCTTTTTCAAGTGTGCCGTGTGGGTGGTCAGTGGCCAGGCAATTGTGCAATGTCAAGCCAATTTGCTTATTGAAAACACTGATACATACACGTATGCATACCTCTATATAATTATGTGTACACACACACAGAAATGCATTTTTAGACTGGTGACGTAATTAATGCTAAATCAGTTTATTGTTTGATAACCACAGATTAAAACATTGATTTCATGCTTGAATGAGAATCTGATATAATCTTAACAGTGCCAATACACCTACTATTATTCTTATACCATACTATAGTATATAATTACAAAAGTATTTCGAAACGTCTCTTATCATTGCATGTGTTTTGTGTCGACTGTGCCATCTGGCCCGAAGAGAGAATTCAAATACGAAAATCTTTGGGCCAGTGGTGCACCATATGAGCTAATCCAAAACACTGATGCATGGCCAAACAGTAAAAAATAATTGAATACTGAAAATTTTTGTATGATGAAAGAATATTAAAGATAAGCATTTGATCAAAATTGTTTGGGCCATATCCTTTTGTCTACACAGTTCAGTTTCAAATTTTCCAAACATTCAATAGATTAATTGGACAATGTCCTGCATGAATGGTATTCCACACCTTGATACACAATAGTTGATATCATATAAATTATAAATCTTTAAAGAAACCAGTTACAGACATACTTGCTGGTTATGATTGCTGCAAGCAAAAAGGATTCTTAGATGTAATTTCAGTGTCTGGAGAAATATAGTATTAGTTGATGACATATATTATTACACTTGCTGTCAAGACTATAAGCATAGTGTGACTTCAAATGTCCTTGAAATATAATCTACTGTTGTATCATGTAACATATTGTATTATAATACATGGATAATTGGATTTAGGTCAACACAACATTAATGTCTTCGGCTGGACAATGTTATGTAATAATATATACATATATACATACATTCATACACATATACATACATACATGCACATACATACCTACATACATACATACATAGACATACATACATGCATACATACATACATACATACATACATACATACATACATACATACATACATACATACATACCTACCTACATACATACATACATACATACATACATATACACATACATTCATACACATATACATACATACATGCACATACATACCTACATACATACACACATAGACATACATACATGCATACATGTATGCATACATACATACATGCATACATACATACATACATACATACATACGTACATACATACATACATATAAACAAAACAGTGTTCTGCCATTCTGTGTGGGAATAACCACCGCTCAGATGAATTAACCACTTTGAAGATAATACATAGGCTACTGAGACAGAATTACAGCAATGTAGAGTCCAATCTCCACTCTAATTATCCTTTGTAGTACACTGCATACATATATAATACTTACATATATACGTATATATACATACATGCATACATATACATACATGTATGTGCTTGTATATAAAATATAAAATTACATTTATTTAAAATAGTATTCTAATCTGTATTTGTAAAATAATAACTCATAATTATAATATTTTCTAAACTTTTATTAATGTTATTATTTCTTATATTAATAATAATAAATTTTCGCAGGTGTGTATAACTGACAATTTGCCAAACCCAAATTGATATCTATCATTTGAAAAACTGTGAAACTACACCAGAAATTCAAGAAATAAGCTACCCATAGAAATATGATTCACAAACCACATTGACTGGTTCAAAGAATGCATAAAGTATTATGGATTTAGCTTTCATTAGTGTCTTCAAGAGTCCAACGGAATTATAAATACAAAACCGTTCGAAATTACCTAAGATTTATGGCTCTGTGTAACAAGATGTAATTATGGAGAAGAACCTAATGCTGTGATTGACTTCTCGTGACTAATAATCATAGCTGATGACTTTCTCATGGCTGAAACCTTATTATAGTTACCATCCTTTTAACAGTTCTTTTAAGTTAGCAATGTATTTCAGCTATTGCATCTGCTTTAGTTCAATTGTGTGGCCCTATATGCACTATGTCTATTAATGCACAGAGCCACCAGTACATCTGTAATACACAGAATTGAATATATTTTTATATGCAATAATATAAATATATATTCAATTCTGTGGAAAACGATGGGCCTGCAGGATGTAAGTGTTTCTTTGTATCAACACAAAATATTACGTACTTCATCTGAATCACAAATAATGTATTGTACCATGCGGTTGTTAGTATTTTTTAAAATGTAATTATTTAGGGTGTTGAAACAGCCAGTCATGTAGAACATTGTCTGATGAAACCTGCCAGTATACAATGTATATGGAGAGCAGAACAAGTGTAATAAAAATAGGGCAAAATGCCCAGCAGTTGGGTCACAATTTCCACGCTCCTGCATACACTAAAACTTGCATATCTGAGTAACGATCTTCGTGTTTTCCCATTCTTGCTTGAAATTACTGCTATTAATTCCACTACTATTCTCCAGTTCCTTCACTAATTGATATATTTGCACTTTCTTTATGATATCTTAGTTTAGAGGATGTTCCAATTAATTTACTGAATGAAATAAGTGTTAACATGATACGAGCTTCCTCTCTGGTGTCTGGACCAGGATGATTTATTTGAATTCATTATCAGTTGATAAGTTGGAACTAGACCAGCTTGGATAGAATTTCGTGATGTATCAAAATTTAATAACATATTTTTAGTAATGGAATGATACAGTGTTATAGTTGGGTACCCTCAGTAACTATAGCAACACATTTTGTTATTATATTCTCACCACACTTTGTTTTAAGGTGATAGTATACATTACTAATTAGTCTCTATTATATAATGTATTTATACCCAGAACTAATTAGTACTAATTGGTAATATTATGTAGTACTAGGTATGTACGTACTATTATGTAACAGTAATGTATTGTTTTAAGGTGATAATGTATTTATACCCAGAGCTAATTAGTACTAATTGGTAATATTATGTAGTACAGTAATGTATCGATAGTACACAGTACTAATTAGTACTATTATGTAGTACAGTAATGTATTGATAGTACACAGTACTAATTAGTACTATTATACATTGCACCGTCAGTAGGTTAGATACACTCGTACATCATAGTATTTGAATATCTCGTAAAGGCCCACTAGGTGGTTATATGATTCAAAATTATAGTTGCTATGGTAACGCAGTATTCTACCCACACTGGTCGGGAATAACAACCACTCAGCATGAATTAACTACCACTTAGACAGATTGACCACCATACAGATAATATATATAACATTTTAATTTAATTAAAATCAATTAATTGTGAAATTGAAATTGTTATACAATGCAAGAGAAAAAAAAACAAATAATTTACAATAGATAGTGATTTGTGCAAACAAATACAATGATTATTACATTGAAATAAATATAATGTTTATAAATTATATTATTATTTAATTTTTCTTATAATTAATGTATTTAATAATTCCAGTAATGCATTTTATCGAAGATATAATCTGCTACCAGCACAGAAAAATCACCCAAAAAATGTATTACTCACATAATAATAATTATAATAATAATTATTATAATTAACCAAATTAATAGGTGTTTGCTGCCATTAGAGATGTTGTGACATTACCATAGTAAAGTCATAAATATGTTAACAAAATTCAATTATTTATTTTCCACTATGCACAAATATTACTATACAAATTTTCAATGCCAGACATGTATGGAAGGCTACCTGTTACTACACTGTTACTGTTAACAGTGAGAATGTATCGATTGTTTTTCGTCAATACTTGTCCATTTGAATTCAGCTTAATGACTGTTGGTTTCAGTAGTGTGGGCTGATTGTAGATGCTGTTTATTGGTTGTAAAGAGCGCTCCACTTTAACGTAAAGATTACTTGAACTAAACACTCTTAATATCAATCCGACAATTGTTACTATAAAAACAATGAAAAAAAGGAGGATAATTAATCAATGAGTATAATAATTACTCCATGTCTACTTCCTGACAACCCACACACACTTCACTCTCCTACGTGTTGTGTTTATAAACTACTGACATTGTTGATATAGTCAGACACGTGCATGTATAAACACTACACTATATCTCACCTGTATTGTGATCTCTACCTTGTGTGCACAAGTTGTCAACAGTGGCACTTGATACTTCTTCAATTGTTCTCTTACTTCTGGCAGTTTCTGCAATGTAAAGTAAATATTATCACGATATTACGACATAAAACTATACACTTTAATTATATAAAGTCATCACATTTTTGAGGTCATCGTAAATGTGTACCATAGCATACACATTTACTATAAAAATTTTGTTTTAATTTGATGTGTGGAGTCACGATGTGATAAGAGGAACACTTGAAGTCAAGCAAGAGATTGTGTTCTATACTTATTACGCTACTACAGCTAACGAAATAGTTGTGAATAACATATATAGGTGTACTTATAAAATAGCTATGTGTAATGTCATCTCATACATGTATGAAATTCAAAAATAATTAGAAATGCACCAAGGAAGGATGTATATATTATAGTAATTAATTATAATAATTTGTACCTGGAAGAATTAATTGTCTGACTTCATCTGTTCGTCCATATTCATTCTCACACGTACAGTTATAATCTCCGCTGTACTCCTTGTTTACAGTTGTAATTGTCAAATAACTATACGTAAAATCTGGATTTTGTTCAACTAGATCTTTGATAGTAACATCTTGTTTTCCTTCAATGTTCACATTGTTAACAAACCAGTTAACCGTTGGTTTTGGAAACCCCTTGCATGCACATGTAGCTTTTATTGAGTCAGTATACGTGGCACTTAATAGAAGAATATTGGGTGGTTCATATTCAATGACTGTGGTGGCATAAGAGAAAATTCATCATAGTTGTGCATGAAATGAATATAATGATTACCTTGAATTTCGACAGAAGCTTTTCTAATCACTTCTACTCCATTTAAAACAGTTTCTACTGTGCAATGATAAATTCTAGCATGATTCTCATTAGCAGACTGTATTTTGAGGTCATATGATGTATATTCGATATTCCAGCCCACAACAGCATTGATAGGATCATCTGATTGTGATGACCAATGTATTCCATAACTTTCTGGAAACTGGGGCAATACAAGACAAGAAATAGTCACGTCTGAACCTTTTTCAACAGATATGACAGCTCTCTGTATATCACCAATTGACTGTAACTCGGTCTGGTTGTAGAACAAAGCTATTTCTATTTGAGAAATGAGAATTATGATTAATAATTATTCAGTTCTGCACATCCCATAATATAACAGCATAACTTTCATTATACTGTGCAGCAATATTAAGCATAATTGTATATAATTATATATATATGAGCTGTTGGAGAACTTACTAGAACATTGCGGTAATGTTTCCCATTGCCCATCAATGCAGAGTCGATTTGGTTTTGTGAACAGTTCATAACCTGCTCTACAGAGGTAAATTGCTTCACATTGACTAGGTGATGTACATGTTAATATGTATTGGCTGTAATATCGAGTGTCAACTGGTTCCAATTGTGGACAATTCGGTGGTTCTGAAAGAAGTTAATAAAATTGTGTATGTTAGCATTGTAAGTCCAAAGTGAATAGTAGTGCTAATATTACTAGGTGCAAATGTAACTGGATTCAAAATCACTCACCTGTTGTGGTACAAGCTGTAATACAGTCGTCTAGTGTTCTGTAAGTACTATTGTCCTCGTTATTACACGTGAGTACTGGAATACACGTGCTTAGAATTGAGTGATAGTGGTAACGAATTTGTTTTTCCTGAGGACTGCATTCTTCGATTTCTTCGTAGTCCTGCAGGCAAGTAGAATATGATTCTCCCATTCCGGATCCTAAAGGTACTGTGAAACAACCTGAAGAGAATACAGAAGGTCAGTGTATGTTAGAAATATATTTTATTGCACGAAATTGTATATACACTCGAAATACCTTGAAAATTATAAGTGATAATCAGAGTTAAAGCAAAAATCTTTATAATGCTTTCTTCCATTGCAAAAAGTAGTGTTTGCTAAACTAGTTTATAGTAATGATATATATAGGATATCACAAAAATAGAAGTGTGCTGTAACAGCGATGGCTCACTGTTTTTATATCCCACACTTGCCTGTGTTGTTATAGTACTTTGGATATCCTATCATGTTACATATCATGTTGCATATCATGAAGCCGTGAAAGAATTGCATTCCAATGTCTTCAAGAGATTTATACAGTGCATATACTGTAGTTTTGTTAAAATTGTTATTTAATAATGTGGTACTAACTCTTCTATGTAAACTCCAGTTAGAAGGTTGCAGGGATTTGGGTGGACACTTTGTTTGTTCTGTTTTTGTGTGGTAATTTTCAAAAGGACTTTTTTTCTTACCATATTGTAAATAGATATTTGCTTACAATTATTTCGACAGGAAAAAGAAGCCATAATATTTGTATATCTTTACCAAGCTCTACCTCATGGTATTTCCCTAATTATATAATTTATATTATCGGTAAATGAAACTTTATTATGTAATATATATTACTGACTATGTGACCTAGGCCACAGAAAACGTGTCACATGATTGAGTATTACATCAGTTATTGTACACTTTGCTATCTATCCTCTACTAATATAGCTACTTCAAGAACTAGTAGTTCACGAGATCAACCATAAATCACTTGATTGTGCATTGTGTGTGTTTTAATGTGGAACTCAAATGAATCAATAAAGGTCTCATTTACATAATGCACTCGATTTCAGCTCATGCGTTATGTAAACCCACCATTGTGCTAAATTAAATGTAGTCATGGTAAAACGAGTTTGAATATTACTTGTATGTATACTGAGCATTATCATGTAAAATTGCTAGTCTTGTCCCCAAAACAGTCTGGTAACTTGGGCCAACGTTCCTGGTGCAGTGATGTCGTGATCAGGTGACTGTCACCTGATTCGCTTCACCTACTTGTATCACAAATATTCGAATCTTTGCTTACTTGTGGGATGAATCATGGTCTCCAGATGATAGTAGAAGGGTGGTATCCAGGACACTTCACAGCATTTTTATAGCTTCTTTTATTGCTTATTTTTGAGATGCTGTTTTTGAATGTACAAAGTCACGTGATCAATGAGCAATCTGATTGGTTATTACAAGATTCAGGTAATAAGCATCACTGTGCCAGGAATGTTGGCCTAATTTACCAGACTAATAATTGCATGCATATATTTTGCAGAAGATTGTGACTATGTACTACTGAATTAATTCTTATATCTTTCTGTTTGAGAATTTTGATGGAACATGTGTTGTTAAATTTATCAACTGTGGATCATTAACTAACTAATGAGATAAAGTGAAGCCATGTACTGACCCAGATAAACAAACAATGTTGTTATGGTAACCGGAAAATATTCATTATCAACTTCACATTAAGTGTGTAACATTTATAACATGTGAAGGTGTAAGCAATCAATTGTGTATATCCCTGTAATAATTGAAAAACAATAACAATTCCGACATCTTCTAAACACTCGACTTATAAGGACATATGCATACCTTACTGCCTAATGTGGTTCCTATTACTTGTAATTACTGAATTAGAATTGGCCATCATTTGTTTTACTCCTCTCAACCCCTGCTAAGCTACTTCCTTACATAGTCCTTAACTTTGTCTGTACTTCACCATTATATTGTACTAGCTGTGGTATGTATGTGTCAATGTAGTGTTCAGTGATTACAGTGTACTATATGTACATATTTATTGTGTATTGATTTAGTTTTCATGTGGTTACCACCTTGGAAGCAAAAATGTAATTCTGTACATTGGTAAACTGTTCAGTTAAAATCACTTTGTATTATTCATGTGGCCTAATACTACTTTTTCTGTCACTAGAATCCAATATGACTTTGATTATATAAGCTCTGTATTGCAGCTTAAATAATTGTTGCCTCGTCACCAGATTCTTGCGGGATGTGTGGGCAGGGAGGCGGCAGCCCACGCATCGCTGAGAGCCTGGGGATGAGGCAAGTATGTATGCATGCAGAATTACTTGACAGTTTTATAATATTATTATGGCAGCTCTTCGGCAATTCTTGCGTGTGTAGATGTGGCCTGGGCTAAAACTAATTTGTAATAATGGATATCAAATGTCTCCCCTACACAAACTTATTTTGGTATTATACTACAATGTAATGTTAGTAGAACATTTGACGGTCACCAATCCAGCATCTCCTACTTATGATATGTGTATTCTGTTATTGCGCTTTCTGTACCCCGTGATGTCATAACAATAATTATATATTTACTTAAACTCAATTTTAGCACACCATCTTAAAAGAAGCTTTGTTTTGTAGGAAAGCACAGAAGAGCATGTAAGCATTTAAAATATAGGTATCATTACATAGAGATGAGAGAATTGGAAAACTGTAAGAGATTGAACCCACGACCTTCTCATATCTAGTCAGCCACTCTTACCATCTGAGCCACCAGACTCCTTGATGGTATGTAACTTGTACTAATCCCATAGCTAGCTTCAAACCTAGCTGTTTCTAACTCTCAACCCTGTGTCTAATATTTATAGAATTTCCACTGATGTTAAAGTTGGTATGCGATATACATACCGAAGGTCATAGATCTAAAGTATGTAAACACAAAGAGGTTAACTGAATTACACCATGTTGACCAATCACATAAAGTTCACTTGTTGCATTAGATACACATTTGTATGCTAATGTAACAAGCGATCTCATTGGTTAATTATATACCTAGTATATAAGTGATTTACAGATCAATTCAACGATGCCTTTTTCTTTTATGATCAAGAAGAATGATTACTTAATTTATTTTCAATGCTATGTATCGGATAGATAAATAGATAAATAGAGACTAAGGTATTTAGTATGACCTCCCGGCCTTACTTCCAATCTTCTCCTGCCTTAGACAGGATTACAGGATTACCTTTGAGTATATAGTAAAATAATTAACCAATGTCATAATTAGATTAAAGCTATTAACAGGTGTTATAATCTCTTACCACTGGGGGATAGTAATGAACAGCTGGTTGACCTTTTCATTTATTTTTGGAGCAATTAAGTGTAATTATACAAATCCTGTTTATCACAATCTTCAAAGTTTTGTGGATAATTCCTGACCTATGTCTTGTACTTTACCCTTTGAGGTTACAAAGGACAGTAATGTATTAGTGTTGTTTTAGTATGACAATAATGATCATCTTTAAGTTATAGTCATAGTATGAAAGTTTTAGTTATAGTTTAGTTATACTGAGTTGATTAACTACTATAATAATAATATTACTAAAACGATTTTAGTTTTAGTTAACTTAAAGTTTCTGCTTTCGCCTAATTTTCATTTTAGTCAGTTATAGCGATCGCAATATAGTTATGATTTAAAAGTTGCTAAAAGGTGTTTTAGCTTATATAACTTTGTTTAGAAAGCGGGAGAGGTGGGCAAAAAAGTTGAATTTTAAAGGCCATGGGAGGCAATGTGCAGGTGTATTGTGGTTTGCCCTTTGGCAAACTAAGAGGGCTAAAACTCTAGCAATGAGTGGTGAATGTCCAAATCTCCCACCCCTCATAACTAAATCACAAGACTGTACAGTATCGTGCACAACTCTGCTTGAATTCCTATTATTTGCTTTCTATAATTGTGTCCTTATTGTGACACATGTATTTACGTGATGTATTGAATTTCAATTAGTGTCATGACCTCAAGATGTCTGTTGTTACGATGTATCACTACTAGCGAGTGAAATAGTATAACGTCACATTCAAGATCTTTGATGTGTGCTTATATTATTACACATGCATAATACAATTATAACTATACATAATAATATATTATATTTATATGTATTATTTTATATTTATATACGTATAAGGAACATTTGTATAAACTCATTTGTAAATTATGTGATGTTACGTCATAGCTTACACGTAGATTTATGATTATAGTATGTATAATTATGACTATGGAGTGGAGGTGTGTGTATGTATGTATGTATGTATGTATGTATGTATGTATGTATGTATGTATGTATGTACATGTATGTATGTATGTATGTATGTATGTATGTATGTATGTATGTATGTATGTATGTATGTATGCATGTATGTATGTATGTATGTATGTATGTATGTATGTATATATGTACATGTATGTATGTATGTATGTATGTATGCATGTATGTATGTATGTATGTATGTATGTATGTATATATGTACGTATTAGTGTTGATTTAGTTATGTAACTATAACTAAAACCCTTTTAGTAAAGCATTATGACTTTTAGTTAACTAAACTATAACTAAATTACAAGTCTACTGTAATAACTATAACTAACTAAAATGAAAATTGGCCAATAATCGGCACTTTTAGTTAGTTAACTAAAACTAAAACCCTTTTAGTAAGCCTAATATTATTTGAACTATAACTAAACTAAAAGTTTGATGAACTAGTCATACTATAACTATAACTAAAAGTAGTTATTATTGCCAAACTAAAACAACACTAGTACGTATGTATGTATGTATGTATATATGTACGTATGTATGTAAGTATGTATGTAAATATGTATGTGTGTTTGTGTATATGTGTGTGTGTATATGTTTATATATGTATGTGTGTATGTAAGTATGTATGTATGTATGTACATATGTATATGCATAGTTTACATATGTACGTACTTATACATACATGTATACATATACATACATACATATGCTCATACAACCATGCTTGCATACAAACACATATTGTTTTATATGAATATGTATTATGTTTGATAAATATATGGTAGGCATGGATGTCAATATAATAAGTTTATGTCCTTGCTTTGAGATTATTTTTGAAATATTGCCCATAGTCCCATTTCATAACTTCTGCAATCAATGTCATTGATGGTTAGTGACAGGGCCTCTGATAGTATATAGAGTTGTGCAAAGTGGTTAAAATTATTGAGGTTAATTACATGTATTTGTGATGTGTGTGTTTAATTAATTGACTTATCTTTAACCAATTTGTAGTATGTAACATAAAAGTTGTTAATGAGGTGTCTGTAATAATGATCTTTATTATCAGTAGTAAACAGTAGCCAACAAGATATATATATATATATAGTGTACACAATCCACTGCAGTCTTTTGGGGTCCCAGTTTGACAAGACTTTACAAGAAACCCATAACACCAGCTTCATTGCTGTCAGGAGTGAGTGAGTAATTAATTAGCTTGGCATTGTCCATATTTCAGCTATCTCAAAATTTCACGCTTATAATTTTGATTGGCTAGGTACAGTATATAACTTTGATTTTTGCATTATTCAGTGCTAGGATGGTACTAACACAGGTGGTTAGTGTAGGACCCAAAATAAACAAACCACTTCCATATAACCCTAAACATTACAGTACAGTAGTGTATTGTACTGTACTATACCGTAAATTGCGTGTATTACGCTACCTTGGCACTATTCTAAGGGGAGTGTTGGCTCTTCACAAGCACAGCAAGATATTTGTATCCCTATGATTGTTTTGTGACAAAACGTGCACTTGAGCTACAGTACAGTCCATACTATCAGCAAGAAATCAGGTTCTGGAACTGCTTTCGCAAAAGGTATACAAGAACTACTGAGAAGAACAGAAGAACAAATAACTATCCGAGATTATTGGATTCAGACAGACCCATTATACGGACCACCACCACAGAATGATGCAACTTCCTTAACTTACATGTGCAGGACACATACATATGCTGGCCATAACGTTTGACTTTGTGTACAAACTAGTGAGTTGATTCACTCCATAATGTAATGGCAGTGCCAGTGACTAATGCAAGGCTTCCCAGCTTTGTAACATTCGCTACTATTTATAGTAACAAAACAGCATACAACACTTAACAAAATAATTGCCTAGAATGTATGATGTAATGCAATACTGTTACAGGAACAAGTATCTGCTTTTCTACTTTCTAGATAAGTATTCTGTTTATGGTAATAATTGTTTCCCTATAATTAAGAGTGGGTGTACAAGTCATATTTACTGAATACAACATAAGCTATAAGTATTCTGTATTTACATTTAGGTACCAATATTTGTTACACATGGCATTATGATAATGCGATTGTCTTCTTTGGTAAGTTATCTGTTGCGCAGTAACTTACTTATCTGTTGCGCAGTTTCACTAAACTTGAGCATGATGAATCCTTTTGAGACGTGATTGGGAGTGCTCACCAAATATTTAATATGAGTGTATGTTAGTAAATATTTAAGTAATTCGTATGTTATCTGTTCCACAGTTTTCTAAATTTGAGCTTGATAATTCCTTTGAGACGTGATTGGGAGTGCTCAGCAAGAATGGGTGTGTGTTAGTAAATATTGCATAAAAGGAAAATAGATTTTCAGTGTAATTAATCAAATTTGTAATTGTTTTAACTTTATTTTCACTATTCTCCAAAATGAATAATGAGTTATTAAATTTAATTAGCACTAAAATGCACTTAATTTATAGTTAAGATGTTTCAAAACACACTAAATTGCTAATTATAAATTGTGTTAGCAACCTCTTATGAGTGAACACTAAAGTCTATTCACTTTCACTATGTCCTCAAAATGATGACTTTATATGAAATATAATGTAAAGTTTAATGTCATGATTAATACATGATTATACTGTAACTCAACAATAAAGCAATGGTTTGAAATTTGACTGACCCAATTTGGGGAAACTACAGTTATAGTACATAATAAAATGCTTACCTACAAACACTTGTTATTCAGCCAGGTAACCAGACTAAATGTTTGTGAAATAAATCTTGCTAAAAGTTAATACTAATAATATTAATAACTTATTATTTGTGTCACAGTCATGTGATTTTGAGTCACATGACTTACTAATTATACCAATGTTTGTAATGGGAAGTGTGTTTTGTTATATATATATATATATATATAATTATATAGCATAATTCTGTGATTGTTATGGTATATATTATACACACAAAATGATATTAATAACTATTATGAATATCATGGAGTGTGTACATATGTGTACAAGCACACACAGGACTATACTATAATTCATTTGTGCTGTGGAGGCCGTATAGATTGAAGTGACAATTCCTATGTTGTCCATATACCTACCACTAATATATTGGAAAGGCAGTCAGTCACTTTGTTGTCTATGCCTACTTCATTAAGTGAAAGATTATATGTTTATATTTATTAATGACTTCACTTTGTTTTGATCCACCTACTTCAAATTTGTTCAACTCCCTTAAGTACTCCCTATCAACAACACACACTAAAGTCTTTACTGGTGTATACCCCCCTCAAAGGAGGATGGATAAACAGAACCGAGCTTCATTGTATATAGAAGATCAATTACAACACAAAGACACTTAAATAATAATATTATGATAAAATATTATGAACATGTTATACTGATTGTGTTTTGGGTATATATTACATTTCTTTGAAAAGGAAGGTAGCTACTCTACAATGTCTATCTATATGTGGCAAATAATTCTTGACATTCCTGTACATTTTAGGAGATACAATCATTTATATAAATTCATGATGTCATTTCTGAAGTGGTTACCTAACCTTTAATTGCTAACCTTTAATCGCTCATCATTCTGCGACATTTTGTGAAGGAATTCAATGCAATTTGGTATCTGAGAAGATTAATATATGCTTGTCCCGTTTTCAGTTTTCCTTTGTTGCTAATTATCTTCTGCCTGCATTTCATAATAACGGCTTTCATAAGCCTTATCCAATCAAGCGTTTGTCTATGTAATGTGTTGTGAGTTTAGTTTGTGTTCAAAATAGTTTTTGAAGTGTCCAGCAGAAACATCAGGCCAAAACAATACTTGACCACCAAGTTGTGAATTTTATCCAGAAAACCAGCCCTGTACTTATTTATGACTCACATGTATGAGGTATAGAAGTAACCCACTAGGCCATGACTGCTCTTGACTAATAATTAACCTTGCTGTGAGGTTACTGTTCTTATTGTGTTGTATTAATCTTAAAACAACAGACAATTTATCCAGTCAGGTGCAATTTTGTCTGGACAAACAGGCAAAATGTTAGGAAAATGACCAATTGCTGGACATTATTTTGAGTACTGTGTGTTATTGTAGTATGTATACATTTACACATAACTAAAAATGCATTAATCATTAATAATGATTTATAGCCACATATTCTTTTAACTATATTGAAACTGTACTATACTACTAATACACATGTAACTATAGTTTTAACAACTTTATATTATATGCAGTGCCTGACTTCATTAAGTTTGCAAACTGTGATTGGAACTCTGCTTTGATAAGGGAAATAGTCAACTGTATTTCTAATTAGTACCATAATC
The DNA here is from genome assembly GCA_947044365.1 of Petrosia ficiformis. Classification (NCBI taxonomy): domain Eukaryota; kingdom Metazoa; phylum Porifera; class Demospongiae; order Haplosclerida; family Petrosiidae; genus Petrosia; species Petrosia ficiformis. Next base: position 7,310,119 of record OX345640.1, on the reverse strand, counting down.
ATAGTAATGGTGAACTCCCTTTACATTTATATGTGATAGCATAGTACTAAGGTGTAATACTGTATAGTACATTTAAAGAGTACTTCACTCATACAGTACACCATAGTCTAGAGATAATTTTTTAATTTAATAATGTCAGGTACTGCATCTTTTGCTTGTAAACAATAACGCTTGTCAGAATACAATGTTTACATGATTATATTATGTGTGTTGGTCATGACATCCTTTGATTGGAGGAATATATTTTAGTTATCTAATTATGATACTTTTATATCTTCTGTTTATGTTCTCAGTTAGCTGTATAATAACGATTTAGAATTATTATTAGTATTATCATTATAAATATATAACTACATGTTCCTAGACACACATACCCCACACAATGCTGCATAGTCATTGGTAGAACAGTAAAATATCTCCAGTTTCTTGAATAGACTCTCCATTTTTCAAAATAACATGTTAATATATAAATAATTATTATGAAGGGTGTGCCTGACGAAACGCAGTGGACTATTAATACAGATAGTAAGAAACTAGAGAAATTGTGAATACAGTAGACTGCATTAGCCATTCTAAGGTACGTATGCAGACGTTCTTCAACAACTAATTTTGAGCTTTTTGATATGTTTAGAAGATGTATAAACTATTGGAAAGTCTTTTTCCGATATTTTCTGATCACAGAGAGATGGACAAAACCAATCACTTAACCCCTTGCGCAGCATACTGCATGAGGTAATTATTTCTACCATGGCAACACCACGTCAAGCCTTTAAGTATGTATACCATGTCGAGTTGGTGTATTGGTGTACATATCACCTGCTGGTATTTAGAGATTATGTGGATATAACCCATGGTCCTACAGGCCTCAATCAGGTTATTATATCCACATAAACCTCCTCCACAGCGTGTGATACTTGGTATATACTCCTAATCATGGTTTATATATTACATAATACCTCTTTTAATTATCAGTAGAAGCTATAACTGAACCTTTTTAGTAAACCACTACAAATTATGAGATATTAGACACACTATATATAACTATATCATTTATGGTCATATACTAATAATACTACATAGTGTTATAATTACTATAAAGAATCCATTACTAATGACAGATCAAAAATGAATCTCTAAATGGTTATTAACAATTATGTAATCATTTTTGAAATACATAGTGACCTATATGGATATAGAAAGGACCTATATGGATATAGAAAGGAGAAATATGACCATTACACTAACAGGTACATTCATGTACACACTTTTGTTTACGAATTGTTACATAACAAACTCAATGAAACAGAATTCTTTAATTAATTACTCATTGCTTTATATTTACCCTTACAAGCAGACATCATTTTCATTATATCCATGTTTGTATGAATGCTATTCTGTTTACTTACATATTGTATTACCAGTGTTGTTCTCATGACTACACCATCCCTTAGCCATGTGTTCAAACTATATTTGTATATATGTTTGTATTACATAATTTATGCATGTGGAGGGGTCAATTATAGATGGTTCCACCAATACCATATTGAACGAATATTTGTGATACCTATTTTTGAATTGGTAAACATACTGACACCGATACAATGATAAACAATAGAAATTTTATGATTTTTGTATATACATAAAATTTTCAAGGTTAACGATAACAAAATGTGGAAATGTAGATACAGTTTCAGCACAGGAAGAACTCATTGCTTTGCTTAATATCTATAGAAATACTGCCAAACTCCACTTGTTTTCCTTTGCCATGCACATGTGCAACTCCTAACCACACTCAACTTTAATTATGTGGATGAGTATCGGTAATTCACAATACTGATTAAGAGAAAAGCATAGTATGAGCACCAACACTGATTCAGTTGCATGTATCGGTGGAACCCTTGTCAATTAATGGATAAACGAGTGGGTGTATAAGCTGAAGTGCAGCTTACAGACTAGCAGGGAGAAAGCAATTTGTAGAAAATATAAATAACAATAATAGGTTTTTGGTTTTGAGACAAGAAAGTCAATAACTCAGCAATAATTATTACCACAAAGTGAGATATTTTTTCTACATAATGAACTGCTTGAAATGAACTACAATTGAGGTAGTTGTTGCTACAACATCGAGCCACTTGCTCTAAAACATCTGCCATGACGGTCACTTCTAGCTTCACCTATTTTATTTATGCAAGTAACTTTTTCTAGTGTACTGCTCTCCTGCACTTACACTAGGGCTGAAAGGTAAGTTGTAAGACTCATGCACACATAATTATTATAATTATTATAGTACTGCCTGTAATTATGTCTTATGATTAGGACTGCTTTACAATGTTTTCTGATCACATTTCACATTGTCTTAAGTGTTAATTATATTACAGTGTTGGTGTAACATGTGTAATTTATTGTATACAGACATATACATGTATGTGTCTAAACACATAAATTAGTATAATTACTATTGTATTCTAACACAGTGTGAAGGAGGTAGAGTGTAATAATTTAACCTATCCTTAAAACTAGAATTTTTGCAACACCTTGTCCATGTCTGGATGTCAATTAATATCAACAGAGATATCATTTTCAACTTTGAAGTACAAGTTTTGATACTATATATAGTAAATATCGATATTAAATAAACAAGACAATGTGAATTTTATGCAATTGACTTTAACAATAATAAACATAATGACTATGTTTATTATTAATGTCACTGTTGCATGAAGTTCAAACACTAACACATTTATCTTGTGACTGTATGTAACTGATTCAAAATATAGTAATGTTTGATGCAGTATATATGGACTGTTTATAAATCAGCACCAGTGGGATGATGTGTGTGGTAAGTCACATGAACTTTGGTGTTGTAACAAGTCACAAAAAATATTATATGAAATTATGTAGTTCAATACCTATGCAGTACCTGGAAAATTGTAACCGCATGAAGTATAATTGTGTATATATCAACTTCTTGGAATCAATAATACTTCATACTCTATATGACTCTCAAATGTTTCTTTTGAAATATTAGTCATAAACATAAGTGTGGTAGGTTAATGTGGTTGCCTAGTAACCACCAATAAGCTTTAAATTGTTACATCAGATGATTCTGTGAGAAAAACGTAATGTACAAATATGATTGAAGGGATCAAAACTAGAACAGTTTGGGACATTTGTAAGTGTCCTTAATACAGGGGTGTCCTCAATAGAGGGGGTTTCATTGTACTGGGAATTGTCTGTACTCCATATAGATACATTAAGATTGGATATACGTACTTCACGGTAGATTATGAAATGTATTTGTTTTATCTACTCCTGAAACACATTTTGAGATTCTTTTCGTGTTAACCTCTGGTGTGTTACTGTTTTGTGGGTTACACCACTAGTTCTTATTCCTTCAATTATAATAGTGTCTGTTACAATTGAATATTTTAAATAGGCAAAGTAATACTGATACTATGCATGAAAAATGATAGGATATCTCATGTGAAGGCTTTCTTGGAATTGTGAATATATTTATACTGAAATTATAAACTTTATTAGTAGTTACTAAGCAACCAGAATCATATACACACATATGACTGCCAGTTCAACAAAACAAATACCTGTTTATAATTAGTAATGCACCAATAATTGTGTTGGTAATCGGTATTGGCGATTATCGGTCATTATTTCTAGTATCAATATCAGGTGTTCTGAAAGATGTAACTGTTATTATAATAAGTGTACTAATAATGTCATTCTTGTGATTACAACATCATGATACTCATAATTATTGAGAAATGCTCATTTGTATTGAAAGAAATAGTCATAAAATGTAGAGATGAATTACTCTGATAGTACAGTAATTGAACGCTAGCCTAATTATATATGACATGTGATATCACCGAAATAATGACATACTTTATAGTTCATGTGTTTATCCTGTTTGAAACAGTTACATATATAATTATGTCTTCTGTGTGTGCTTATACTTGCAATATCGGTTGACTTGGTTAGAATACACAAACATTTATAGCACAACAATAATTTATTAAAGGTACTTGATAATGTCATTTCTTGTGGTTACAACATCATGATACTCATAATTATCGAGAAATGCTCAATTTTATTGAAAGATATAGTCATAAAATGTGGAGATGAATTATGCTGATAGTACAGTAATTGGACGCAAACCTAATTAATTACGTATGACATGTGATATAGTGAAATAATGACATATTTTGCAGTTCATGTGTTTATCCTGTTTGAAACAGTTACATATATAATAATTATGTCTTCTGTGTGTGCTTATACTTGCAATATCTGTTGGCTTGGTTAGAATACACAAACATTTATAACACAACAATAATTTATGAAGGGTACTTCAGGAATACATATAGAAACACATATATATATATATATTTATATGTAAGGGCAGGGCAGGTAATCAATTCTGTGCATAAATAATTATATGTAATTGTTTACTGTCACCTTCCTGACATAAAATGTTCTACTGATATCTTATAGTATGAAATTCTATGTATAGATAACTACTAAGGTAAAGGGTAATTCAGGAATGCATATATGTAAGGATAGGAGAGGTAATCATTTCCGTGTCTATATATGTAATTGTTTACTGCCACCTTCCTGACATAATACTTTCTATTAATATCTTATTAAGGGTAGTTCAGGAATACATATGTATATATATACATATAAATGTAAGGATAGGGCAGGTAATCATATCCTTGTATATGTAATTGTTTGTTGTTTCAAACAGTTGCCATTCCGCTAGTTTCTACAAGAATTAAATCAAGGAAGTGCTATATGTGATCTTCGAATATGCCAAATTTCATTGGCATAATGTACAAAATTGCATAATCGTGAATGATTGATTGAAGGTAACCGTTTGATCAAAATTATTTTGTAGGTGAGTGTCCCTTTTCGAAAATTAGATCATAATGGTCAGTTATAATTACATCACACATCTGTTGAAGATACGTACATACATTACACACTCTTCTATTTCATATACATCCTATCTGTTAAAGAAATACATGGATACAATATCATACATATAAATATGTCCCTTGAAATATATGTTGGTATGTATGAATGTTTATATTGTATTAAAGGAAATACATATTTTATGTTGAAAATGATCCTTTAAATTTTATTATGTGCTTGTATGTTTCATTATCTAATTACAACATTAGAGCTATCAAATAAATACGTATACATATATTTCTGTTTCGTGTAAATGATCTGCATTGCTATAAATGTAATATACTCTGTTATTTCTTTATGGGACTACAAACATTACATCACGTAAGGAAATACATTTCTTTCATGTGAAATTGATCTTGTGTTGACATATAAATATAAATTCCTTATCTCTGTCTATGGTATTTTATAATTATATATAATATGTGTGACTGCTGATGACAAAACATGTCATTAATAAATTATAACTGAGTCAAATCCTTTTTTTTTCACACTGGTATTTTGTACACAAACTAACTAAATTTAGTATCCAGAAATACCAATTTATCCTAAATACCTAATTTGGTCGTGTACTTACTAGTGTTGTGATAACAATGATTAGTTTATCACAATTTTGTAGTATAATTAACTAAAATAATATTAGGCTTACTAAATGGTTTTAGTTTTAGTTAACTAACTAAAAGTGCCCATTATTGGTCATTTTTTGTTTTAGTTACATAGTTGTAGCTATTGCAGAAGACCTGTAATTTAGTTATAGTTTATGTTAACTAAAAGTCACAATGCCTTACTAAAAAGGGTTTTAGTTTTAGCTATAGTTATCTACAACAACACTAGTTCTTTTGGCCAAATATCAATAGTAACCATTTTGATCAAACTAATGGTAAGCTCATGTGTTGCATCACCTAAACAGTTTCTTGTTTGGTGATAGCGCAGTATCAATAGTTATTAATCAAGGTGTTTTCCCATTGTAATAATTTGTCCCGTGCTTCAAACATGCACCTATTGGCATGATTTGTTGCTTCTTCCTCTATTTTAATAGTTGATCACAATTCATATTTCCCTATTGCAATAGTTTATATTGGTCTTTCCTGTTAGGGAAATACAAGCAACATGTGATGTGGAACTAGCACTAATAACACAGTTCCTGTAATCTATGTACACAGTATCACTACATATATTATACTGAAATTGGCAAACTTTTTTTCCAAACTAGTCACGAGTTGTTTTAGATAGCCAGCAGCTCATAATAAATGATTTAATAAGTTCATATTTCGTGAATTCATACTGAGAAGTTAATCATCTGTTAATGAACATATCTATTGACTCAGACAGCTTCCGACAGTTTTCTATTCACACCACACCCTGACTGCCTGGATTATATTCAGTGTATATAACCCATCTTTTATATTAAAGTCACAAAAGCTCATTTGGTTTGAGTAAAGGTTACAGACTTTGGTTTTAGACTTGAGATAGCTAGCAAATATTAATTATTGATTATCAACCATCAGGTATACGTTTTCTCGTATATCTTGTTGTTCATAGTTTACAATTTTCTAGTGGTAAGATTTAAGCATTTGTTATCTGTTGTATGTTTTCAGCTGTGGTTAAGCATTTCCATTGAAAATTAAGCCACCAGTTGGAAATAATTAAGTTTAGTGAAATTAAGGGAAATTTACCTAATTAAAAAAGGAAATCATTGTTGTAATCACATAGTCCATAATTGTACATGTTCAATTAACTTACTGATCTCAAGCAAATTCATTTTTTAATAATATATGGATTATTAATCATATGTATGTGAGTGTGTGCTGTTTTCAATGTACAATATGTATGTGTATAATTATGCATGTATGTGTGTATGTGTATATGTGTGTATATATACAGTAGTCTACACTATGTAGATTGATGGTCAGATTCTAAATTGCATATAGTGTGTTTACCCAGTACATACACATGTACTTAGTTCTGTCTCAGTTGTTTTAGTTCTACAATAGTGACTACTTTTTAGTATGCCTGGTTTCTCAAACTTTTAGTTTAGTTCTAGTAACATTAGGCCTACTAAAAGAGTTTTAGTTAACGAACTAAAATTGTTAGCCATTTTCCATTTTAGTTATTACAGTAGACCTTTGAAATAGACTTGTAATTTATAGTTTAGTTAACTAAAAGTCACTAAGCCTTACTAAAGGGGTCAACTAAAACAACACTACTTACTACGCTATATACATGTATGTATTATCTGAGAGATGGTTATTCCTCTGAGTTGTGGTTAGTTCTTCACCAATACTGTATATGTATATGCATATATACATACACATGTATGACACTCTACGTATATACATATATACGTATTATATCTGTATAACATTTAGTACATTGTAATTTTGCATGAAAGAAGTATGTACATACTCATAGTCACATATACATATGTATGTATAACATAATAATTGTATATTATTTTATCAAGCGTGAGGCTGACATGTGTTTTGTAGTAAATTCATGCAAAATGATACATTCTAGTAAAATAGTTACAAGACATTCTACTCAACCACTTTGAATTTTCCATCCTCCTCCATCATGTCGTGTCCCAAGTTAATGACATTAACTGAACTTGTATGTCATTTGGTTAGTAGGAGTTTAGACTGCTAGTTAATTTTATTTTATTGGAAATGCAATATCAACTCTCTAAGCTCATGTTTTTGATTGCTATTTGTTGTTTATTGGAAATGC